>JAVGVS010000318.1:0-30000 GCA_032718565.1 Distichodus sexfasciatus | reverse complement strand
GCAAGTGATGGGGAGGGGAAAGAAAGAGAGAGAGAGAGAGAGAGAGAGAGAAAGAAAGAAAGAGAAAGCACATCAAGGCTCCTGCCACAAGTCTACCTATCTGTGCCGAGGCTCGGGGGTCGGCACAAAATCGATCAGAAGGGTCATGATGAAGGGGCTGTGCTGGTGCAAGGCCAGACGGCCGAGACGCCCAGAAAGATGAAATTCGGCCAATTCTTAGTGAGAGCAGACAGCGAAAGACAGAAAAAAACGTACATATATATCTCCAATCAATACTCTCCATATAACTGCTTATGATACATTGCACCGTGTATGCTTATCGATCGGACGGGTGTTGGTAATTTCAAAGATTAATGGTTGAAAGGATATTGGTAGCAACTAGAATTTTCCTATAAGTGGGAAAGCATCAGCACTCAATCTATTTGTTTCTTTAAAAAGTAGGCATTCTCTATTAGTTCCTAAAAAAATATTTGAGCATTGTGCCAAAGTAAAACATACCTAATTGACAGCAGGAAGGAGAGAAGAGCGGCTAACAAGCTTTCATTCCAACCAGACCTAATTTATGGATTCCACATCGATTCAAATATTTCTTTTTTGTATTGAACAACCTGAAGCCATACTTCATGAAAAATGAATGCCAGTCAATTCAGTTCCACAATAAAACATTAATCACCGAACACTTTTGGCACTAAGAGTGGCTTGTTGAAATAAGCCTTCATGAAATATAGAAGAGGGGCTATGCGGCTCCATTTCGTGATTACCGCATGGATAACTTCCTTCGTAACAAAGAAAGACAAAAAGGGGCGCTAACAGAAGATAGAGAAGGAGAATAAATGTATGTGAACCCACCTCAGCTAACTTGAGGGTGGGCACATGGACAGGTGTGAGCCCCATAAAGAAAAGATTATTTACAGAAACCAACTGATTTGCATCGGCTAGAGGTGTGTAGACAGATCCCATGTTTCTCCCCTCTTGATGCTAGGTTCTGCAGCGGTGTTGTGATGGAAGTAGGCACGGGCCGGTTAACGCTATACCTGTATACCGGGGTTTAACGAAGCCACCGTTTCAAAGCCGTATAAACTTTCCGTTATACAGCCTCTGCTGTATGAGCTGGTCTTTAATGCTTTGTCAAAGACGGAAAGTGAAGGTCTCTCCCATGTGGTGAGAAGACTATATTAACACACCCCTTACCCCACTCCCCCTCTGGCTGCCGCCAGCTATGCGCCATGGCAGAAGGTGACCCCCTCACCCCACCCCTCGCTCTTTGCTAAATTCAAGGTGAAAGACATAAATAAACATTTCAACCTGCTACTATAGCTAGCGGGTATAGCATCAGTGAAATAAATACTATAAGTTTAGTTTTTGCTACAAAATGTGCAGCTCAGGGGTGCGTTTCCCAAAAGCATAGTTGCTAACTATGTTAGTAACTAAGTGTGAATTAGCAAAAAACATAGTGTACGTTAGCAACTAACAGTGTTCGTTAGCAACTAACAGTGTTCGTTAGCAACTAACAGTGTTTGTTAGCAACTAACAGTGCTCGTTAGCAACTAACAGTGCTCGTTAGCAACTAACAGTGCTCGTTAGCAACTAACAGTGCTCGTTAGCAACTAACAGTGTACGTTAGCAACTAACAGTGTACGTTAGCAACTAACAGTGTACGTTAGCAACTAACAAGTGTACGTTAGCAAACAACAGTGCAAATAAGTAACTAACAAAGTGTAACTTAGCAAACAGTGCAAATAAGTAACTAACACAGTGTGACTTAGCAAACAACACAGTGTGACTTAGCAAACAACAGTGTGACTTAGCAAACAACAGTGTGACTTAGCAAACAACAGTGTGACTTAGCAAACAACACAATGTGACTTAGCAAACAGTGCAAACAAGTAACTAACAGTGTGACTTAGCAAACAACACAATGTGACTTAGCAAACAGTGCAAATAAGTAACTAACAGTGTGACTTAGCAAACAACACAGTGTGACTTAGCAACTAACATAGTGTGACTTAGCAATTAACATACTGTGACTTAGCAACTAACAGTGTGACTTAGCAACTAACAGTGCAAATAAGTAACTAACATAGTGTGACTCAGCAAACAACAGTGTGAGTCAGCAAACAACATAGTGTACGTTAGCAACTAACAGTGTGACTCAGCAACTAACAGTGTGACTCAGCAACCGACTGCAAATAATTAACTACCATAGTCTGACTCAGCAAACAACACAGTGTGACTCAGCAAACACAGTGTGACTTAGCAAACAACACAGTGTGACTCAGCAAACACAGTGTGACTCAGCAAACACAGTGTGACTCAGCAAACACAGTGTACGTTAGCAACTAAGTGCAAATAAGTAACTAACAGTGTGACTTAGCAACTAACATGGTGTGACTTAGCAACTAACATGGTGTGACTTAGCAACTAACATGGTGTGACTTAGCAACTAACAGTGTATGTTAGGAACTCTCTCCCCCGTTACATACTGTATGTGTACATCAACATTAAATAACATTATTATTTAATATTATGTTCAGTAGTAGCAGCAACTGTAGTCTGTGCTTTTACATTAAAACAGTATGGAATACATTATCTACAGCACCATCATTTGGACTAAATTAGAAACAGGTTAGGGTTAGAAATTCCTTGATATCATGATATTTTTGCTTAAGGTTATCATACCATCAGAATTTCATACCGCCTCATGCCTAGATGGAAGCGAAAGGAAGAAAATAACTTGGGCTAGAAAATAACTTGGGCTAGAGCTGTCTGGCTCACTCTGCTCGATAAGGCATCACGGCATAAGCGTACAACTGGTCGGTTAGGAAACGATCCGGGTCCGATACCGATAATCTCTTTTACTTGTGGCGAACAAACAGAGAAAACGTGCTTAAGAATGAATGGCTAACATAGGCTTGATTTGTTTTTTTGTTACAGTAGAGGCGGATCAATAATCAAGGAGTCATAGCCAAGAGAAAACGCTCCGATAGTAAAAACGAAGAAGATAACGTCAGTGCTAGGTGTGTGTTTATAACTTTACTGCCTTGGATGATGAATTACACACCGGTGATTACATGCAGTCGTGAGCTAGGTGTAAGTGAATTAAAACACAGTGTGCAACAGCACATTACTTCTTTCTACATCCCTGGGATGATGATGATATCATCATCATCACCACATTACGTATAGGACAAGGTGCAAACACGCAACAATAATGCAGTGCTCCTTTGCAACTTCAAAATATTATTTGATCTCCAGTTGGCACATAGAGCAAGGCCTATAATCATCTGTCTCTCTATTATACCCCCGCTGTCTGCACGGGGAGAACGTAACGGTTTGCATGCGCCATTGTTGAGCTTGACAAAAGAAGCTTATTACCAACAGAAGGCTTTCAGGGCTATTATGCTGCTCCAGAGCCACGGCGGCTGTCAGCGATAATCTCGAATGAAAATCTTTCATTCCCTCTGTCTGTCTCGCTTCTGCTTCACAGCTTCTGGGAAATCTGGCCTGATCTATACCCAGCTCATAACCTCTCTCACATCTCTTGTAGCTACTTCTTCCCAGCCTTCTTTCTTTTTCCTGCCCCTCAACCAAGCTGAAGACCTGGACAAAAAAATGAGATTGTTGGCGTTTTGCATGATTCGTCCCCTCTTGCTCAAAGGTGTTCATACGCCCATTGCCTTCTTAATCCTGCATGGCTGCATCAGTAATGCCCTGTTCACAAGGGTGTCTGAATTAGGCGTTTTTCTGGCGCTCATAGCGTCAGGTGAGTGCAGACGGAAGGCGACCGTTTTTATGCTCACTGGAGAGAATCGGAGTGTCTACACGGGCATTCGTGACCAGCATTTGGTCGGCTGCGCATTCAGATGGCGTCAAATAAGCACTACATGTAATGCTTTCTTACTGTCAATTTCTGCCGAAATCCTGCCAAAATACATTTGTGACCCTCCACGGCAAAACCAGTCGCTTGTCGCAAGCGAGGTTTCCGAGAAAAACGAGCGTTTATGTTGCGTGGGGTAAAATGTTGGATTTTTTGTTTTTAGTGTTTTGAAACAGTGGAAGGTCTATACTGTACTGTTGTGAATAAATTTCGCTGAAAAACTTACCCTTTCCATCCTAAAAACGTGACTTTCTTGAGGTGAGGAATTCAATTCCAGCAGAATGTTAAAAGTTTCTGTTTTGACCGCTCTACTTCAATATTTACGGTAAATCCACTGGTTGACTAGCGTGAAGATATTTCTCCGGAATCCATCTCCGTCTCCCGAGTTCAGTTAACCTAACGCAGGTAGGCTATCCGTGTGGCTGTGAATGCAGCGTAGGCTACCGTAAATACAAACGTAGCGGTTACGCTTGGTCTGTGTGTACTACGTCGATAGTCAACTTCAAAGGCAGATTTCTCCGTTTATTCTCCAAATTCAAGAAATTCTCCAAATTTAAGAAAAACTGAATATTGGAGCATCAGTGACACTGACAACACAGATATTCTGTACATAGCATTATAAAGCAGTTATAAAACATGATAGACAACGTTCTAAAGTCGTTACGGCCAACAGCAGGTTAGAAGTCTATCTGGTGATGACAGACAGCAGTACGGACGGCCCCTCGTGTACAACCAGCAACGGGGATGTGCCCGCCTGGCGCCACAGTCAGCAACAGCTGTTTCCTTTTGAATAAACTGTAGCATTTCTTCCACCACACACCCCAAGCCACTCACCCACCCCCTTCAATTTGTCAGAGAGCATTTTCTTGTCCATTTCTCTGTGGCCGAAGCGAGCGAAAAAGCAGCAGGAGCGGAGATTAGCAGGCGAAGGCGGCGAATGCATTATTCAGGGCGCCAGTGTGGAAAAGGGGGGAGGTGGGGGGTGTAGCATACACAAACATCTCCATTCACTTCACATTAAAGGCGCTTACAGCACCCTCACGACTCATTAGGACGCAGGGTGCGTGTGGGGAAAGGGGTTTGGTGACATGAAGCACGTCTCAGGCCCAGTCAGTCAGGCAGGAAGAATTGGGCCGGGCCGGGCCGAGTCAGGCTGGAATGACTGAGTACATCATGGGGGCCAAGTTTGTGGCTGAGACACCACTGGCAAGCTGACACAACGCAAACGAGCTCTGCAGCACAGCACGCTGCTCTAAAGCGTGGATGGCATTGAACTCTGGCGAGCGCGCAAATATGCCAAGACTTCAAGATCTCTACAGCATTCACAGGATATGTTCGTGTGTTCACATATGAATAACAAAAGCTCTCCTAGCCGTCAGGTAGCTTCCCTGGCGGACTGGGGAAGGGAGACAGGGAGAACATTAGGACTAATTGGGCATTCAGAAGAAGGATGGATTAGCAAGGCAGCAGGAAGGAGAGGCCAGGGAGGGGGAGTGGGTGCAATAATCAGAGCAAGTAAAGAGCCGTTGCCAACCTGCCACTTATCTGCAGTGCAACACAAAGCCTTAGCAACTAATAAAGAAAATATGGTGCTATCTTTGGAAGAGATCAAACAACCGAGGAACCAAGGGAAAAAACCCAGCCTAAATTCACAGCAAAAAAGTCACTTTTGCGCAACAGACTGTGGGTTGAAAACATTGGCTGTCTAAATGAACTGAACTTGGTATCTATCATGTAGAGAAATGCACGCTACTTGATCAGCTTTGTGCAAACGCAACACAAAAGAAACAGTTGTTCTCGCAGATCACACAGGACTCCTTTGCTAAACATGCATTAATTTTGTACAACTCATTGAAGCCAAGACCAACATTTTCTCTGCGCATCAACGTTAGAGCTTTTTTTTTTATTATTTCATTTTATTCACAGTGTGCTTCCTCCTGAATCAAATTCACATAATCTCTAACGTCTCTCAGAAGCTGCTCTTAGATGAGCAATACCAATGGGTCTTAGTTACACACAGAGTAGAATCTTAAGCCTTGAAACAGACTCACTAACTTTTAACCTCAGTTTCCGACATTTCTACAGTAGTAATTTTCTTGCGATGATGAGACATGAAGTGGGATTCAGAAATTTCTTTTAGGGTATGTAAGAAGGTAGACGCTGCAAATTACACAAGGTGCTAAGATAGAGGCAGGGATATCATCTTATTTTAGCCAGTACAGTATTAAATTTGATAGTTCACATTCAAGAAATTACATTTCTGATCTGATAACGCGTCTGAGGCTAACAAACCGACAAACTATTAAACGAACTAGAAATAACTGCGTTAACAAATGAAATCTCCTGCTCAGATGTACGAATTTATGAATCATGACTTTTGATTTTAATCTCCGTCAGCACTGCTCTTGACAGCATGTCCTATTTTTGTCTCTTTCAGGTACGTTTTTGAAGCAAGCCTGAACGCATCTCTGTAGTGCCAGGATGTAAGATCAGTGGACTGAGGAGAAAAGCAGAACCGACTCGGATTGCCACGTTTCAAAAGACGTCAAAACAAGATTTTTTCTTTCTGGCAAGTCTGAAAGAGTGGAGAGGATGAAACAGAAGAAACTTAATTTTGGAAGCAACTTATTTGAAAAACTCATGTGAACTCTTACCTCATGGGCTTTTCTATCACACTAACAGATAAGTGAGAAGCTGATATAAAAAAAAAAAAAAAAAAAAAGAAACACAGAACGGACCAACGGGTCCCGTAGACGCTGATAACACAACTAATTAACTTGAGCGATTAAAAATGAGAGAAATTACAATGTTTTTCGTACATATTCATCTCCTGTTTGGAGTCGCAAGTTCACTGGTTATTCACTCCATGCCCTGGAGAGTACCCTGCCCTCACCAATGTGTTTGCCAGATCAAGCCCTGGTACTCTCCACAGTCTGTGTACCGAGAAGCTCCAACTGTTGACTGTAATGATCTACTTCTCACCCAGCTGCCCAACTCCCTCCCACCAGACACACAAACACTCAGGCTGCAGAGCAATCTCATCAGTTCCGTGGACCAGAGTGAGCTCCAGGGCCTTGCCAATCTGACCGAGCTGGACCTTTCCCACAACAGTTTCATCAGTACCCGTAACCTGAGATTCACTGAACTACCAGCTCTTCTCAGTCTGCACATGGAGGAAAACCAGCTGAGGCACCTACCTGAAGCAGCATTTTCTGGCTTTCCCAGTCTTCAGGAGCTGTATCTCAATCATAACAGGCTTCGAAGCATTGCCCCTGGGGCTTTCAGGGGTTTAGATAATCTCCTGCGGCTTCATCTCAACTCCAACCACCTCGTGATAATTGATAGGCGCTGGTTCCATGCTTTGCCTCAACTAGAAGTCCTCATGATTGGAGGAAATCCAGTGGACACTATCCAGGATCTCAACTTTAAACCTCTCGGATCCTTGCGCAGCCTCGTTTTGGCAGGCATGGGCTTGCGCGAGATCTCCGAGCGAGCTCTAGAGGGGCTTCAAAACTTGGAGAGCATCAGCTTCTATGACAACCACCTGACCAAAGTCCCAAAAGAAGCACTGCAGAAACTGCCAGGCCTGAAATTTTTGGACCTGAACAAGAACCCAATTCAGCTCGTACAGAGGGGAGACTTCAGGGACATGCTTCACCTGAAGGAGCTTGGTTTAAACAACATGGAAGAGCTGGTCTCAATTGAGCACTCTGCAATGGAAAATCTCCCTGAACTCACCAAGCTGGAAATTACAAACAATCCACGCCTCTCATATATTCATCCTCAGGCTTTCCAGAAGCTCCCAAGGATGGAGAGTCTGATGCTTAACAGTAATGCCTTGAGCGCCCTACATCGCCAGACTGTGAGGTCTCTGCCAAGCTTACAAGAGATCAGTCTTCACACCAACCCAATTCGCTGTGACTGCCTAATACGGTGGGTGGGGGCGGAGGACGACAAGCCGGTCCGTTTCATTGAACCTCAGTCCACATTCTGCACAGAACCCCCAGAGTTAAAAGCCAGGAGAGTGAAAGAAGTATCCTTCAGAGAGATGGCAGACAGCTGCCTCCCACTGATTGCCCCAAGCACTTTCCCCACTTACATCCAGGTCAAGCATGGAGAAAACATTGTCCTGCACTGCAGAGCACTGGCCGAACCAGAGCCAAGTATATACTGGGTTATTCCAAAGGGCTTGAGATTACCACCATCTTCAACTTTTGGACGGTACCAGGTGTTAACAGAGGGCACTTTGGAAATATTTGGGGTGACTTCTGAGGAGGCTGGTTTCTACACTTGCGTTGCACAGAATCTGGTTGGCGCCGATACAAGGAGCCTAACGCTAAAGGTAGAAGGGGCAGGCAGAGCTCACATGAAAAGTACTCAGAGAAGCGAAGATAGTCTTGAGGTACAAGACGTCAAAGAACGGTATGCTTTGCTCACCTGGCAAGCAGGTCATAACATCCCAGCTGCTCGACTTTCTTGGATAGCAAACGGCAGTCTTGAAGATCACCACAGACACAGCACTCGAATTCTGGCTGGCACCAGGGGTTTTAACCTAACCCGTCTCCAGCCTGGGACCCATTACAAGGTCTGCCTGCACATGGGGCCAAATGACACCTCCTGTGTCCATCTCCAAACTAAGGAGGTGCCTGTGCCCATTCCTACTCCAGACCTCACGCCAGCAGTTCTACTGGCAGTCTCAGCACTTCTCCTCTTGCTGGCAGCCAGAGCTTGTCAAGGAGGAGCAACACTCAACTGGAAAGAACAAATGCCAGAGTTTGAGAAACCCCATACCACCATTTTGACCCAGGAGGCAAAGGCTTTCATGGCTCCAGTGGTGCCTCTGAAAGAACCACTTCAGCAGTATAGAGATAAACTCTCTTCAGAGGGCAGCGGAAAGCAGATCAGTGATGCTCAGCCGGGGCAGAGTGCTCAGGGGCCAAAAGAGGCATGCTGAGCTCAGGGTGCCACACTTCAACAAAGATGTGTTCCAGAAATCCCACAAGCTTTGGAATTCTTTCCCAGTTCTCAGATCTCAGAGAGTCAAAACATTTAATAAAATCAAAACAATCTACAGAAACAAAACCAGATCGGCATTATAGAGTGTCCCTATCATAAGTTGAGTGATGTATTAAAGGAGATTTGATTTTTATTTATTTTATAACGAAAACAATTAACTGCATATATGTATATTGAAAGCATTTCTTCATGTATCTACACACACACACTATACAGTGAGAAAGCTGACGCCTCAGTGCCAGTTCTACGATGGGGTTATTACGGGATTCTGTTTGTAAGCAGCTTCTGAACTTTTAAAGTAAAAGACCCGAGGGCTGCAAGACGATATGAACTCATATTTTTCATACTGCTGAAGAGACTGATTTGACAGGTGGGCAAAGAAATTTGGTGAACGACATTCCAAGTCTCTCAACATCGTGCCAAAGGGGGAGGAAGCAGCTTTTAAAATAAGATGTGTCGTCGAAGAATTGTCTCTTTTCTATTTTTTAAGATATGATAAAGGCCTTTGGGAAAAAACAAAGATGTCTAATAGATGATGAAAGAGAGACATTAAAGTTGGGTATTTTTAATATGTTGCATAACCATATATACAGTATCTCATTCATAATGCAGGCTATACTGAGCACAGAATACGAAGCCCCTGCTTTTCCCAGACGTATATTCACCTCAGAAGTGTGTATGCAGCGGTGGCCAGGCAAGCACCTAGGAGAGGTCAAAAACGCTATGTGGTTGGATAGCTAGAATCAGATCTCTATTCAGGTGTACATCACTTCTTTCCCAGCATCTCAAACCAAACAAAAAAATAAAGAAAAAGAAGAAACGCTGCTCAACACAAAATACAGATTAGCAACTGACATTCAGCCCTGATTTTCTGCGTACCGGTGTCTCTGTTCAGCGCGAGACAAAAAAAAAAAAAAAAAAGAGGAAGGAGTTCGTGGAAGAGGCACCAGGGAAAAGCCCCGGGGTGCTAAGGCCGGTTTGTCCCCACTCCCAGCAATGCAAACGGCATGAAGGAACGCAAAGGACACGCTGTCTCGGAGTTATCATGCTTCAAAGAAGAGAGAACGGACATTAAACTCGGCACAGCGATAACAGGGATGGAAGGAAATCCTGATTGTGTTAAGGAGTATGACAATACAAACAAATGTATCAGCTTGGCATTGCACTGAACACTCACATGAGTGAAGAGTCTTGCATCAATGCTGAAGTACGGAGGAGGTTAACAGAAGGCACTGAATCGCTGGTTACCTGAACACGGGGGTTGCCAGCAGTCCTCCCCAGCGTTCTACTTCTCTCACTTTTCAAGTATGGGGCAATCCCATTTTCTACAGTACGTCGTTTATGGCAACCCTGCTTTGTTTTGAGTTTCTGTCCGTTTGTGGTTGATGTGCCCCCTTGTTTCAGTAACCCTCGCTCTAACAAAACCGTCTCCCTCCCTCTATCTTTCCTTTTCTTTTGATATTATTTGTTGGCTACTTATTATTTTCCATCATCTCGAAGCTGTACATACAGTAAATCGACCTGAATTTCCTATTCAATGTTTCCCGCTTCCGTTTCAGAATAATTTAGATGACTGTGTTAAATTCTATTTTGAGGTATTATTAAACCATTTTGGACTGATAAACGGCTGAGTTAATTGGAACTTGCTGACGGGGTGCGGGAGATTATATCACAACTCAGGAACGAAAGCTACCCTTAAATCAGGCTTAAAGCACTTTTAACTCATTCAAAGGCAGGGTCTTGGGCTACAATTTCTCTTGCCATTATGAGCTCCATATGCCTTCGGTCCACAAGGGGCATAATTTCACAGAGTTACCAGTGACGCACCTGGAGCAATTCTACTTCCAATTATAATGAGCATAAATATTCATTTCACCCCGCCGAAACGGACTCACCGCAGGAAGGAGGTGCTCTTTAGTTTCTGGAGATTTGCAAAACAGCTCTCAGCTTCTTCTTTAAAAAAAAAAGAAAGAAATCTGGCGGAGAAGAGCCCGAGGCGTGCGCTGCATCTCTTCAGAGCTGCAGATGATCATCCCTCCAATATCCCAGAGTGCTCGCCGCCTCCAGTTCCTGCAAGTACACCCTCAAATAAAGCGAAGAACTCATTTCCTAAAAACAGCAACTTCGGAAAAATGATTAATGCACGCAGGAGATGGGCAGAGAGAGAGGGAAGAAAGAGTGATGAAATAACCACACTACCTAGCTCAATAAACAAGGCAAATCAACCTATGTAAGATATACTGTACGTCCAATTAGATTACTTAGACTACCAGTTAGTAGATTAAGAGCAAACTACCTACTTTAGTGTCAGTACTAAATCAGAGATCAAAATGAAGCAAAAAAAATACAAATCTCTTCATTTGATGCACAGGAAATTAGGGATGCACGATAAGGGAATTATTGGCCGATGCCGATATTTTCATTCTTAGATAGATACCGATAAATGAGGAAGGCAGAGTCGAGCGCGAGTTGTGCACGTAAAGACAAGATATTTTGCTTGCAAAAGTTCCACTACACGCTCAGAAACTTGCCTCAAAATAGTGCCATAACTGGAACATTTCCAAGTCAGGCGAGCGTGAACGCGGAGTCGAGCGAGGGCGGTACATTTAAAGCGTAGCGCACAACATTTTAAGAAAAAGTCACTTCCCGTCCTATGTGGTGTACCAAGTCAAACAGGGCGCGTGTGACTCTCCATCTACCTACCTTCCTCAGATGCATACTACCACATAGAAAAGTATGATGAGTGTCTTATCTACCGTACTATTAAGTGCGGCAGTACGCGACTCGGGACACGGCCCATGTGCCAGCTCACATTCGGTAAGTGAGGCAAACACACAATTTAACTAGATTTTAAGAAATTTGCGTGTGCAGCCAGACAGGAGCGTGTAAAGACAAGATGCTTTGCTCACAAAGGTTCTACCTTGTGCCAAGAATTTTGGCTGAAAATAACGTCATAAGACAGAAGGGGAGGGCCGTATAAAATCTCACCTCGGACTTTGGACATGCCTGGCACAAGCGCTACCTTTCCGACGTGAAATAAACGCATCATAAAACGCATTAACAAAAGAAAAAAAGAAAAGCAATCATGTGCCAATATTTTTGTGCATCTTTACAGGAAATTCGTCAATGCTGATACAAAGAAAATACACTAAATTATACCATGCTGGTACACAGATCTGGTGAAGTACGTTTTTGGGGGGTCAATTCCCTCATATGGGGGAAAATAACTGGGACGAGCTCCCTCCAGTTCACATACAGCCAGAATAAGTTTAAAAAGACAAATACACAAATACACAAAACAAAGCACAACACAAACTCCTTAAATACATGTTTTTTACTATTACTGATCATTTAAACCGGAGCCAATAATTACTGGAATAATGTTTGACAGTGGGAAAGTTTCCCTGGAGAAAAAGAGAGGGAGAAAAACTGTACGGACATCTACTTGTAAAACTTTATTAAATCTTGCGTCTGTGGTGAAACGGGAAGTGGCACGACGTAGCGTGAGCCTGTCCTGCACACTCGAGAGGCCCCTTTCGAACCCATTATGGGTGGAAATGTCAAAGTAAGAAGCTCACCGCATCACTGAACTGTAACCTTTCATATTAATGGGGGAAAAATCTATTTTCACAGCTCAAGATCAAAGCTCAAATATTAAAACCACCTTTCAGCAAGCTATACCGTGACAGCGCTATAGCATGGTAGTGTAAAGGGGTTTGGGGGGAGGCGGAAGCAAATGAATGATTTAATGAACGTGCCTCTCGCTGCAATTTCCTGATCAATGAGAGATAGTACCTCAAGCTGAATTTGATTACTTCAAGCTTAATAACAGCTACTTCCACTTTAGCCCGGCGGAAAATGTCATTTGCGATTAAATGCTACACTAAACTTTATGATATGAAATATAGCGTTTGGGCGTCTATTAAATATAGGGTTAGTCCAATGTTTTAGAATGCAATATTCAGCACAAATTGAAGCATGACGTCACAAATGCAATTAGAAACCAAAGCTATGATGAAAAAAGCAGCACACGATTGAACTCTGCTATAACTCTCTCTTCCAACTACTACGAAGGGGAGATCTGCTTCCCACGATGCAACGGCTGAATTCCAACACGGACTAAAGGTACTTCTCTCAAGAAACGTACAGGGTCCACGGCCTCGAGAATGCATTCTGGTTATCACACCATCCCTGCGTTCTTCACCTCATTCTCTCTTTCTTTAAACTGTTCGCCTTTTCAGGAAGCAGCTGTAGGGGGTGATGATAGAAAAATTGATTGTGAAATCTATTTAGTGTGGCTATTGATTTCCCCATAAGGAGGAGGAAGGTAGGCCGGGTGTGTAAGATAATGGAATATGGAATGGGTAGAGAGAACACAGAAATGGGAAGTGACACTGGTTAATGGAGTAGAACTGGGCTGCTTTAGCTAAGGCGGAAAAAAGTGTGTGTGTGTGTGTGCGTGTGTTCGTTCACATAAGAGAAAGGGATCTACACCGTGATCTCATGATCAGATCAGCACTACTCTCTGTGAGAGGTCGACCGAAATTGGTCTTTCAGGGACGACATCGATTGTTGCTGGGTAACGGGGCCGATAACCAATATTTTGGAACCGATAATGGAGCTTCACGCCGCGCTGGTGTGAGTGACAAGGCTTCAGCGTTGAAGGGCTACTACTCGTGTGACATACAGCCAGAGGTGGGCAAAGTAGCTAACTTCATTACTTAAGTGAAAGTACAGATATCACTAGTCAAATGTTACTCCAATACAAGTGAAAGTCATACAGTCAAATTTTTACTTCAGTTAAAGTACTGAAGTACTTGTTTTAAAAGTATTAAAGTACTTTTATAAGTATTAAAATTACATCGTCTTACCGCATTGTTGCATTACTGCCACAGCACTTTTAATACCTAACGTCTCTGACTAGCTTGTAGAAGCTGAAGAATAAGGAACTGGTAGAATGTTACAGAATGAAACACAACCTGAACTGATAAAGAAAACCAGTCATTAGTTTATTTCATTACTCAATTGTTAGACTACACACTCGCACAAAACAGCATGGTAGTGTTCTGACACAGCTCTGGCAGTTTGTGCTCACACATATGTGTATGTTAACCAGGAGGACAGTGCAATAGCTGTAAACGCAGCTCACAACATCAAATCAACATTCCAACCTGCTTCAAGCCCAGCTCTACACCTCTAGCTTCATGACCTTCCAACAGCAACAATGTTCTAATCAAGACAGAAAACGGCAGAACTGTCTGAACTTGGTTTTATAGTTCCAGTCTACAGGCGTGATGTAACCCTACTGATTACTGATAGACTGTCACCTGCCAAACAAGCAATCACCTTTTAGAAAAGGGGGAATAAAATCCACTTTATCCACAGATTTGAAAGTAGCGAGTAACGAGAACCTTGATAGAAATGTAGTGAAGTAAAAAGTATGGTATTTGTCTTTCAAATGTAGTGAAGTGGAAGTCACAAGTTTCCAAATAAAATACTACTCAAGTGAAGTACAGATGCTCAAATACTCTACTCAAGTATAGTACTCGAGTAAATGTACTTAGTTACTGTCCACCTCTGCATACAGCCAATCTGAGACTGTTGTGGGCAGGACATTAAGGGCCTGTGTCTACCAAAGGTGGTTTTTTTCCGCTGGCAGCACCTATTTTTACACAAATCCAATGAGCTTCAGTGCTCAGAATGCTAAGCGTCTTCAGCGGGGAGAAAAAACATAAAAAAACGCAGGTGGAGACCTTTAAAAAAAAAATTTGTCACAGCGCTCAGAGCGCTTCAAGTTGAATTTCGATTAACTTTT
Source organism: Distichodus sexfasciatus (assembly GCA_032718565.1). Classification (NCBI taxonomy): domain Eukaryota; kingdom Metazoa; phylum Chordata; class Actinopteri; order Characiformes; family Distichodontidae; genus Distichodus; species Distichodus sexfasciatus. Next base: position 15,292 of record JAVGVS010000318.1, on the reverse strand, counting down.
AGAACAGCGCTGGGCTTGTCAATGTCACTTGTCTCTTGCTAGCCAATCAATATTGAGGAAGGGGCTGGGCATAAACTGTCAAGAGCTCACTACAAATGGTGGCATATCTGGAGCGGCTGGAGAAGATTTCACGCACCCAATCTCGTCTCTAAGACGTGGGACAGTCGATTTCAAACGCTGCCACCACTGCTAAGATGCGGTTTCTCTCCATCTTTTAACCTAGCTGTCTCAAAGAGACATGGTGAATCGGAAACGAACGCGGAAGTGCCAAGCAAGTAACTTGGCAACAACGAGCGCTGAGAGAAAACGCTCAGGAAGTGAGGTTTTGAGCGCTCTTAGCAGATTAAAAAAAACACGTTTGGTGGACACAGGCCCTAAATGAAACAGCCCCCAATAATCGACCAGGCTGATAATCGGTCGACCCTCACTCTCCGTCAATGCACATAGGGCTTGTAGACACTGTACCGCTCATGGTCAAGAGTTTATTTTGGGATTTTTATTATATTATTATTAAATTATAGTGTCACCAATCATCAAAATCTACTAAAATCATCATATTATGGCAAAGGGGAAGTTTACGAGCAGAAGCAGGAGGAAACTAATAACCACACATAAAAGCAGCGTTCAAACAGCAGTTTTAAGGTTAAAAAAATCCCAACACACACACATAAAATGGTGTCAGTAACTGCTTAACACAGCACAATAGAAAGTCACAGAAGTCCAGCTGCTGGAGACTGTACTGAGGTCAGCAGCAACAAAGCTCATAAACTCAAAGCCCAACGGCCAAACCAGACAAGCTTTAGTTGCCTTTGGCGTCACTTCGCCAGCCACGGCCTTATTAGCCCGTCCCTCAATAAGGTAGATGTCACCATGGGCTCGATGGCGATAAAAACAGAAACGAGGGAGCGCCGAGCGTGACGATGGCAAAAAGCCTGCGTTGGGAGGGAGAGGGGTGGGGGGGTGGGGGTCACAGAACCGAGACCGAAAAAGGCCCGACGGGGTTCTTAGTAAGACATGGCTGAGCTTTTCAATTATTACAATTTGTTTGGCCGTAACCGTAACGCGGCTGACAGGAGATGCCAAACCTGGCTCCGGCTCCAGTGACCTCACAGGCTGTGGCACGATGGATGATTAATGGCGCCGCTGAGCTGGGCGCCATTATCGCCAGATGCATCGCGCTATTTAAGGATTTCTACAAGTATTTATCACAAGGGCACCATAGCTGCAAGGCAGAGGTAACTTTTGATTCATCGTTTCCCTTAAGGTACTTTACTGCAGTTAAACTCAGTTTCAAAAAAGTGTAAAGTCATCGTCGCCCACTATGGCGAACGTCAGCTGACGTTCTGTGTGACCTACTGCTTAGCGGAAAACACAGACCATAATGAAGCATATTCAGCAGCATAGGACGCTGATATTAACAATCTCACAGAAAAGTTGACTTGATGTTGACAGAAATATGCACCGTCGTCCGCGAACGCTAAAACAGCACAGGATGAATAAACAGTGAGCATAGCTAGAGGGCGGGAAACACTGCCGTACACCGAAGTGAAGACTTGAGAGTGGACCTACAAGGCAAACAAAATACGTCAATGTGAAAAGGGGCTGAAAACCACGTCCAGAAGGTCATGTTAAGGTGTCTGTGTCTGTCTCCAAGCAATAATCAGGATTTCGCCTGATCGTCGATTTTCCAACCGATTATCTCTCGTCAGTTTGGCTGGTGTAACATTACGGCCGACCCATTAGCGTGATCAAGGCAATGTGATTAAAGCAATGACCTTAAACGGGAGGGGAGCAAATTAAAGAACTGCAATTACCCTTTGGAGAGGGTGAGCGGAGTGGCGGGGGTGGGGGGAAACCTCCCACACAAATCCATCTTTCCTTAAACTAACGGCCGATACAGGTTGGTGCGATCCCGGGCGGTGTGACCGAGGAAAAAGGGTTAGGTCGTATCATCGGGAGAGCATCCAGGGCTGGGAGTCAAGGAGAGAACAGCTACTAATCCTGGTGTCCACAGAGTGGGGTAGATCTTGTCCAACTGAGACACCACTGCAGGTTTACACTAGAGCCCGGCTCCATTAAATAACTCACGAGTCACACATCGGCGGTCTCCATTAACCCGAATCTGTCAAGTCCTAACTACACCAGGCCTTAAATATAAACCGGCCACGTAAACACCTCTTATAATCATGTCAAACTCATTACAAGATCAATACAGCCATAGCAGCAAGCATAGCTGCTAAAAATGTCATAATTTACAGTTTGTTTGCACCACCACACTCAAAAGTGGGACCATAAGAACTTCGTAAGGAGTTGAAGCCTCTTTGTAAACTACGGGACTCGTGTCGGTCGAATCAGTAGCGCGCACATTCACGAGTGAATCTGTAGGTTAACTTCCTCTAGAGCCGGAAACATACGGCCCAATCTGAATGGCTCACGCGAGCGGGTTAGCGCTCCCCAAACCGCACACACAGTGAATCAGTCTGCTAGCCGTGCCTTGATACTGCGTCATTTTTCAGGAAGTGCGTTCATTCTCGTCACAAGCCACGAATACTTTCTTCTATGAAAAACAAAGGATTCAGCTGGCGATTTGGCAACAGACTCACGTGACTCGCACACTCTGATCAGTTTAGTGAGTGACACAGAGGGAGCCGAGTCCTAAAAGGAACCGAATATTACAGCTCTAGTTTATACTGCTTCCCTTCTACAGGAGAGTGACGGGCCGAAAGGCGGGAGTAGATGATGTTATGGCTAAGAGCCATCTCCATTAACAGGTTCTTACACTGGGGTTAAGTGACAATCATTAAGAATTCAGTCAATGCCTAGAATCACTGCAGCTCAATGATTAACGGCAATCTAATTATGACAATCACGTTTACTGGATTTAGCTGGCATTCGTACGTGTATAGCTACAGTTGGTAGTGTAACGGTTAGGGCATTCACCCCGTGATCAGATGGTCGCCGGTTCGAATCCCGGAGCGGTAAAGGTACTCACTCATAAGCAAGGTACCGTCCCCCAAGCTCTACTCCCCAAGTGCTGTCCATGTCAGCTGCCCACTGCTCTTTCATGGAGGGGTTAAATGCAGAGGTCAGATTTGGTTGTGTTGCACCGTGTGCTGTGTTCACAATGACAGTCACTCACTTTAACTACTAGGCAAGGCAAGTTTATTTATAGAGCACATTATCGTACACGTCTCATTCAATATGCTTTACAGAAACGAGATAATTTGTTAAAAGTTAAATGTAAAGATAAAAAGATAAAGTAACGAGAAAATGAATAAAAATAAAGCAGAAATAAAACGATTAAAAGTGCTATAAAAATATTTTAAAAATCAGGCACAGTTAATTTAAAATATTGCAATAGGCTCATCACTCAAGTGTGGTAAAAGCAACAGAGAAAAGTGCAGCCAGACTAGAGCCAGACTGTCATGCCAATAGTATTAGCAGACCATAATTTCTGGAAACTCTGACGCTTAACAGAGAACCAAAAAGAAACAGATGTAAAATTGATGTCCACCAGAGGGCATCCTGAAAGCCCACTGCAGGCTACGGTTTTGCTCAAACTATCTGTTTAATGAAATGAGATTATTTTTAAACACATCATATTATCATGGTGAGGACTTCAAACTAATTGATCTTGGCGGCACCGTGAAAGTGAGTGATTGTCATTGTGAACACACCACAGCACAGCACACGGTGCACCACAAGAAAACGTGACCTCTGCATTTAACCCATCCGTGAAGGAGCAGTGGGCAGCTAACAAGGGCAGCGCCCAGGGGAGCAGGGCTTGGGGACGGTACCTCGCTCATGAGTACCTCAGTGGTAACTTTACCGGGCCTGGATTCGAACCGGCAACCTTCTGATCGCGGGGCAAACACCCTACGCCACCAACTGCCCAACTGCGGATGGGGAACGCGTGAAATTTTGAAATGAATAAATACCAGTCGGGCTCTAGTGCGTTCTATGTATGTGATTTCATACCTGCTTGCCACGTTGCTGGACGCTTCTGTGCTGAGACCTGTAGGAGACTGTAGTCAGCTCTGAGATAAGGGTGAAAAATGGAGAATTACGGCATCGTTTCATTTCATCAAGTTCACGGAGGGACCAGCAGGCTGACAGAAGTGCATCCGCCGATACTTCCACAGAGACCTAGAGCCCTCTAATGGAGCAGCAGCAACACTGCAAAATGCAGCAGAGTTTCTGATGAGAAAAAACATGCAACGCCTGCCAACCTCCACAAGTTAACCACTCCGTTTACCAACATTCCACAATATTAGATCCTGCAAAGCGAAAAGTAAGAGACTTATCTTCACTTTTAGAATGTGCTATTTATTTACCTAAAACACAAACACTGCTCATAAGCAGGGAAATGGTTCTGCAGCAGAAAACAAACAAAACACACAAACAAACTTCAATAATAATTATGGCAGTGACTTCAGCTTGAATACCACGGGGCGTTACGTTCCATCGGGTGGAGAGTAGCATCTGCGCCCCTGCAAAGTTCGGAGCCGTGGGGTTTCTCAGTACTGACGTGGCTCACGAAATCCTTAAGAAGAAATGCATATCCACGAGAATTCATACATGCGTGGTGGGGAAGAACACAACCCTCTGTCACCCCCTGGTGGTGAGGGAGCTGTCGGTGTGCCAAGAGCTTAGAAGATTCTCCTTTGCTAGGCCTGTTCCACAGATGCCACTTGTGTCAGGCAATCAAATGAAGAGTTCTCATGAGGCAGAGCACACCAATTAGGAGCGTTACTGCAAACTGCAAACAGACGACAAGTTGAGCAGCAGTCGGGCAAACAGATGCAACCAAGCAATCCATTAGGAATTTTAAAAAACGCTAAACCATCTGTGTAAAGACTGGGAAGGAGGGAGGTAAAGAGAGAGGAGAGGAGAAGAGAAGAGAGAGGGAGAAGGCATATATATATAGAGAGAGAGAGAGAGAGAGAGAGAGAGAGATGGTAGCAGTAAGGGAGACAGAAGAGCAAAGCGAATAGGTGAGAGGAGGGGAAGAAAAGAATGAGAGAGAAGACGAAAGAAAGTGAGTAGGGAGGACTGAAAGAGTGAGTTAGAGGGAGGAAGAGAGCATGAAAGTGAGGAGAAAAGAAAGCACAGGGAGGAATAGAGGGAGGTAGGCAAAAGGGGAAGAGAGATGGCAAAAGACAGAGAGAGAGAGAGAGAGAGCGAGAGAGAGAGAGAGAGAGAGAGAGAGAGAGAATGTAAAGCGAGTGAGTGAGTGGAAGGGAAGAACAGAATGAGAGAGAGGAAGAAAGAAAGTGAGACATGAATGAAAGACAGAGAGGGTGAGAATGAGAGAACGAAAGCGTGGGGAAAAGAAAAGAAAGCAGGGAGGAATAGAGGGAAGTGGGGAGAGAGAGGGATGGAGAGAGGAAGCAAGCGCGAGGAAGAGAGTGAGGGGGAAAGAAAAGCAAGGGAGGAATAAGAGAGTAAGAGTGGGGGAGGAGGAGAGAATGAAAGTGAAGAAAAAGAGAGAGCAGGAAGGAATAGAGTCGGGGGGGTGAGGGAGGGAGAGAAAGCAAATAAGGCAGGGAGAGAGGGGAAGATGACAGAGAGAGAGAGAGAGAGAGAGAGGGAGGTAGAGAGAAGGGGAAGGGAGAAGAAAGAGAGAATATTTTTTTAATTCAAATGAACACAAATGTGTTTACATCCAAAAGAAGTGCTAAAAATGTTCTTTTTTCACATACCAGCAGCACAAATGAGGGAACAAAAAAAAAAAAAACAAGAGCAGCAACTGGAGATTTGGCAAATGACAAAGGAGGTTAGTATTAAAAAGGAAAAGGCTAAACATCCTCCCCGAAAAGCGCTGAGTTTTTAGGGCTGCACACACAGCTGGACAGGTAAGTCCAAGGTAGCGGTCAGTGGAGCATCAACCTTTTCTCCTTTCCATCTAACACACGCAGACGTGCCAAGGAGCAAATGGAGGAGAAAGGAAGGCACAGAATCATATGAAAGCGAACCGGGGTAAAGGCCAAATGGGGACCGATAGCTCCCGCGGTTCAGGTTCACGCCTCGGCGGCGCTCGGACCGAGCAGGCGGCGGAGCGGAACGAGAAAGCCATCAGTCGTCCCGACGACTTTCAGCCCGTTCCGTCTGAAAGAGGAGAAATGGCACGAAACAGTAGGCAAGGGGAGGGCAGTGGCCGCAGCGCAGTCCGGCTCGGCCCGCTCCAATACATCTGTACATATTCACAATAATCAAGACATTCAAGCAATTAAAGAAATCCCACTGTACAAAGTGCTACTGTTAACGTCACCCAGTGGAAACGTCTCCTACATCAATAGCCATAAATAAATGAGAACCGAGCATGCACCGTATAACGACAACTGGTTTGGTCTCCTAAAAATCGACAACTGGTCAAACTCAAGTCGCAAGTAACACTCTGAACTGCTCGTTTATGTGAATAAATAAATAAATTACTAAATAAGATTCCAGCGATTCCCGGACAAAAGCGCAGAACCATTTTTCTTGCAACTACACATACCGATTTTGAGGCTGAAAATATAATCAGGATTTTAAAAAGAAACACTTCAAATCTGATCGAGTTGTTTTAGCCGTGCATTGAGAACGAGACACAACTGGACACGCACAAAAAAAAGAACTGATGTAGTGACGTCGTTATCTAATCGAGAATTGCATTTCACTGCATTCGCCGCTAGCAACGATCAGCTATCAGGCAGCGCAAAGCCGTGCATGCGTGCTTCGTCCCTTCCTACTTAAGTTGGACGTTAAGACGGAGACTGAACTCTGGAATTCTGTACATTATTTACATGGCTGCTTCTATATATTATTTTCTCCGCCCCTATTTTTACCAAATTCTACAACCGTCAGGCTACGAACGTCTTAATGACTTTCTGGATGATCTGACCGCAGCCAGGGCACGGCGCGTGGAACTTGTGCAGCTTGCGGGCGCAGGGGAAGCACGTGATCATGTGGGCGGTGCGGCCGTGGATGATGTTGCCGTTGCGTGGCCGCATCCTGCACAGCTTGCACGGCTCCAGCAGGGCCTCGCGCCGGCACGAGGTGTCGGCGTCCAGCGCGTCCTGGCTGTCGCCCTCCGAGCTCTCCTGGGAGTTGCGCGGTGGAGGCGGTGGCGGCCGGCGCGGGGCCTTGCCCTTGGGCGAGGAGGGGTGAGGGGGCAGGTTGCGCTGGATCTGGTGCGAGGGCAGCACGACGGGGCCAGACACGGTGCGGGGGCAGTCTGGGACGTCCACGCCGTCGTCCTCGTCCTCGTCGCTGCGGCCCTGCTCGCCGGAGAGGTCGGAGACGGAGGCCGAGTGGCTCAGCCGGGGGCAGTCCTTGTACCAGTCTTTACGGAGGGCCCAGCAGCGCATGCAGTAGCGCTGCAGGGGGGAGTTGAACTTGCGGCACTCGCTGCACTGCCACGCGTCCTGCGGTGGGAGAAAAAGCGGTTTGTAACTGTTCTGCTTCTTTATTATCATTATTCTTATTATTATTTTCTGCTACAAAACGGATTGTGCAGCTTGAACCGTAAGTCGCAGAAAGCTGAGTAAGTAGTGCAGCTCGGCATAGGCCGGTAAGTGTAGTGATCGGCTTATAGTTGGTGCTACAGCAAAGATAAACACGTTTTTGACCTATAGGTGCTCTAAAATGCTACAGCAATTTCTGCAGTCTGATTCGCAGAGTCCTTTCTTCAACACTTATCTCGACAGGCGTGGGTTCGATTTTGCTTAACTTGGTATAAACAATCAGAAGTTGATCATGTCTTGATGTGATTAATGTAGTAATGTGGTTTTATCTTACGTCATAAACATCTGCATTAGCAGCGTGTGGGTGTGTTTCTAAGACTTACACACACACAGATACTGCTGACGGTCAGCGCTGACCATTTTGTGCTGCTTTTTGCCACTTGTGCTTGGACCCCTCCGGTTGCCACTACACTCTTACATTTGTGACCCTCCACGGCAAAACCAGTCGCTTGTCGCAAATTTTCAAAATTGAGTCATTATGTTTTCATGAAAGGGCATAAATCAAGCTTCAAAACGATACCTTGGAATAGATGGAATACGACATATGACTGAGATATCAACATTCAAGGGTTTCTCCTGTCACACGCCAAGTGAGAAACGGAGAAATCTGCCTTTGAAGTCGACTATCGACGTAGCACTCAGACGCTTGGTGCGGTCGCGGCTACGTTTGTATTTACGGTAGCCTACGCTGCATTCACAGCCACACGGATAGCCTACCTGCGTTAGGTTAACTGAACTCAGGAGACGGAGATGGATTCCGGAGAAATATCTTCACGCTAGTCAACCAGTGGATTTACCGTAAATATTGGAGTAGAGCGGTCAAAACACAAACTTTTAACATTCTGCTGGAATTGAATTCCTCACCTCAAGAAAGTCACGTTTTTAAGGATGGAAAGGGTAAGTGTTTCAGCCAAATTTATTCACAACAGTACAGTATAGACCTTCCACTGTTTCAATCCAAAATTTTACCCCACGCAACGTAAACGCTCGTTTTTCCTCGGAAACCTCGGTTGCGACAAGCGACTGGTTTTGCCGTGGAGGGTCACATCTGTTGCACAACTGAATAATAATGTTTTGCATGAACAGACATGCAATAAAACTTAAGAGTTGCAGCATATAAAGAAATACTGGAATAAAGAAAACATGGGTAAATGTCAGAATTTTTGTGAAATTAAGTAGGTTTAAGAAAAGCTTGCTTCTTAAGCGAGATCGGCGATTGATACCACAAAGACTAGTCGTGCTACAAGATGGTATAGTTGGTCTTAAAGTTGTGTAGTGTGAATAGTACAGTGGTACACTGTAGTGTGAAGTGTTAACTTGGCATTAAGAGAGTGAATTTTGTTTAGTTTATTTCCAAGAAATCAACTTTTGTCTTTTATTGTCAAATTTGTCTTATTTACCAAATGTTCCCAACATTCTATGTGTTGCTTAAAAATAAAAGGTTGTGTTCAACGCAAAAAGCTATTTTACCCACACATTTCAGAGCAGGAACTGTAATAATGTGTTATTGTAGCTTAAGGTTGTCATACTGTCAGAATCTTCAACTGGCCAGGGCCTACTGTCGACCAACAGATGTCGCTGACCTTTTGAAACTAGGCAAATTCACTGAAGGCAGCATTTTCATGTCGAGAAAACTATTACTGTTGCTGCATCCGCACCATGGTATTTTATTCACCATGTTAACTTGCTGAAACACAAAGAAACTCCCCGTAAAACACAATAAATAACAGCAGCTGTATTCTGTATACACGCCAGCTAACAAAATGTTTTGAAGTGTGTAAGTGTACGGTTTCAAAACAAACTCTTTGAGGAAGTTCTAGAAGCACAATAAAGATCATTTGTAGACTGCCTCAAGTTTCTCACCAGCCACTTATTCTTCGTTGGTGGTTTGGTTGGAAACACACTACTTCATGAGACGCAAGAGGGTTCTCTCATTAACTGTGCATAGGACCCTATGATTATTTACACGATGCGAAAGACGCGGACGGAATCGCGGAATTCAACAAATAAAATGGAATCCGTTGTAAAACGCAGAACATCGTATAATACGCTGATATCGGTGTGTGGGCAAAGGAAAGCAATGGTTTCTAAACAATTTTGGCCACTGCAGCCCCCTGTACGTGTTACCTGTTGAGGCAGGACTCAGCTTCCCACACACACACACACAAGCGCACAGACATAGAGAGGAAAACGTCAACGGTCAGCTGTGGCGAAGAGGCTGAAACACCGAAGTCCTCAAAAAGAATTACGGAATTCGAGTGTTAGTGCCAAGTTTAGAGCAGAACAATACCCAAATGACTTATGAATCGGGAGAACAACTCTTTTGTAAGTTTTGCCAGCGCACGATAGACTGCACCCGCAAGAACACGTGACGACCACTTACAGTCAAAAACTCATCAGAAACGTTTCGTTTTGCACGAAAAAATGGTTTTTTGTTGTTTACAGGTAAATGTTTTATCAAAGCAGAAAATGTTCTGCTGAACCCCAGCACTCCGTTGAAGCTGAAGAACAGTCATTTAATGTGAAATCTGTTCCTACTGCATTTTTCTTTTTTCCCCATCCAATCCATAATTAGACACTTTTTAGGTGAATAAATATGATTATAACGTAAAACACGGAATTCAGAAGAATAAAAATGGAAAAAATGGAATTTAGGAAAAAATAAAACGGATTTCATAAGGCCCTATGTTCATCTACAGTATTTTTCCCATTCCAAGTAACAGCTTTCCTGTTTACACACTCACTGGCCAGATTTGTCTTAAATGAGCATCTTACTGAGTGTGAGAATTCTAACGTTGCCTTTTCCCTCCCAAAACATAAAAGACAGCCTCCTACTGCAGTCCAAACTGGCAAACATGTTAATCTACTCAGCTGCAGAGACGATAAGGTGTGCTGACATTTACAATATTGCTCATTGTTGATGTAAAGGAATGTTCTTTAACTAACACCAACTTTAAATAAAAGATACTCAAAACATTCCTGCATCCATTCTCAAGGACGGCCGACAACCCGCAGATAAAAGCTGCGCCGCTCAAAAGCCGTGTTCTAACGTGTGCTAGTTTGCATTATTTAAAGGCAGCTTTAGATTCATGAGGCAATACCAACATTCTCTTTGCCGTTCACAGTCAACAAACGCACTGTACGTTTCCCAGCCGAACATTCACCTGTGTGGAGACCTCAGTGTCCGTGTCATCACTCAAACACTGCGAGTCGTCATCCAGCTCCTCCTGCATCTGGGAACACTGCAGTCAGAATAAAAAAGTTAGAAGCAAGTCATCAGACTCCCACGTCATTATTAATTCCACACCGATGGGGGGGAAGAAAAAAAAACGCGGTGGAGCGGCAGCCCTCACCTCCGTGTCGTCTTTGCCGTCCCTGGCCTGCTCGTCTTCCTCCTGAGGGGACTCGGTGTCGCTGCCCTGCTCCAGCGCCGCCTCCTTCATCTCCACGCTCACCTGCTCGCTCTCTGCCTCGTTCAGGAACCACAGGTCGTCGGTGGTGTCCGACACGATGGCCGTGTCCTCGTCCTGACCGGGAGACAGCTGCTTCCTCAGTATAGTTGTGTGGGAAAACTCACTGTGCTTCCACAGTCGTCTCATTTGGGACGAATACTAACAAGTGCTACTTTTATACTCAACTAATTTTGTTTTCTCAATCGCTTAGTTGGACGCATTTATTGTACGTCGGAAAGGTAGCACTTATGCCAGGCATGTCCAAAGTCCGAGGTGGGATTTTTATACGACCCGCACCTTCTGCTTTAAAACGTATGCCGTTGATTTATGCCTAATCTACTATCCAGAGATGTGCCATGTACGCCGTCCGGTGGGTGCTCTTACTTGATTTGTGTGGATGTCTGTTGAGCCGTTGCTTCGCCGGGTGTAGTTACTACGCAAGTTACCCAGAAACCACCAGGGCAAGCCGGAGAGATCCCACTCGTCCAGACTCACGTCTAGTTTAGGTCTCTTGCATGCCGATCTGGGCAGCCCGTCTAAAGAGTCTGCAATAGAGTTAGTTGTGAGGTTGCCAAATTGTGACGTAAAAAGACTTTTGCCTTGTTCGATTTTTACGCACCTTCGTCTGCATCCCGGGGTCTGCGCTGGGAGGAGATCTGCATGGCGCAGGCGCCGACGTCGCAGCTGAAACCCTGTCCAGAGCTACACATTCTGCTGGACACCTACACAGCGGAGGGCAAACTGAATCAGTGTGTGATGAGCGAGTGGAACAAAAGGCAGAACGGCAGCTCCTCCACTGCAGAGGCCTTGCAGCGTGGTCGTATAGAGCCACACACACACACGCACAGACACACGGAGGGAGGAGGGGAAAGGGGGAAGAAAGGGATTTGAGCCTTCACAAGGCCAAAAATTGATACTCAAAAGGATTAAGAAAACCAAAAAAAACACTCAGCTTTGCTCCAATAAACACTGCCGCTGCTACTGTTAGAAATGAAAGCTACTGAAGGGCGCAACAGAATAAACGGATTACCTACTAACACATTTATTAAAACATTATTGTTAATTCTAAACCATCAGATATGCAAATATGAGTAAATATGCAAACCAAAAGTGGCCACACCTTTTAACAACAGAAGAGATTCCCATGCAAATTTTCTAACGTTTGTTTCTGAGTGTTCCTATTTCCTGAACACCGTACCACCACCCCCACTCCTCGTCCCTGCTTAAAAGGTGTGGCCACTGAAAGCATCACTGCCGAAAATGACAAACCGACAGACGGGGCACCAAACTCTCATCAACCGACACCGGATTTGACGATTCGTACTGCACCACGGGCATTTGAGCTTAAAAACTGCAGCCGCGGCAAATGGGCCGATTGTGCGTTAATAAGTGGAAGGGTGCGGGAAAGAAGGGAAGGGGGAAAAACGGGTGGAGGAGGAAGCCATCGAGTGGACGACGGAGATGCCGTGCTGCCTAAAGAGAGCAACGGTGGGGCAGAGAAGGAGACTCTGAGTGACAAACAGAGACAGGGACTCTGTTTTCCCTTCAGTCGGGCCCACGCTGGTGGCTTCGGCCCGAGACCACCAGGCAAAGCCGACCACGGGGATGTACAGAGACGGTGCCACTCTGTACACACAGGACCGACGGAGGCGGCTGCTCGCTCCACCTCGCTCTCATGGCAAACCTGAGACTTGGGCTTGCTAGGGATCAGTGTGTAAGCCTAAGGAAACAACTTTCCGCACGTAAACTGGAATCTAAGAAAAACGTCTTCGATTTCTTTATCGTGTACTTATCCAGTGATCGACTAACAGTAAGGGTGGAACAATGTTTTTTGTCAATACAATGCTCTCAACTGTACAGGTAATGAATCAAAAATGGCTAAATATTTGAACTGTTTCATATAAACAATATCTAGAAAAAGAGCGAAGAGAGAGATCGTTCTCTCACATCAGACAAAGTGGCATATTTCAGCAACAGGTTTCAGTTAAAAAAAAAAAGATTTTTTAAAAGGCTTTGCAATCCCAAAATCATTGAACACATCGTATTGTGAAAAGTCAGTATTGTTCCAACCTTAGATATTAAGTTTCATGAGAAGAGTGATACATTTAAATAAACCTCCAAGCTTGCAGTAAGACAGGCTGAAGCAAGTGTCAGAGTCAGTACAAGCGAACCAGAAATGTATGTAGACCATTTGTTTACCTATGCCATATACTCTCCCCAGCCCTTTCCAAACAGATCTAAATCATACCCTCGCCATCTCTTTGCCACTTGTCAGCCTTTAAAGAATCAAGCTTTCAGATCAATAATGGGAGTTATTGATTTGTCTCCTAGAGGATTGGTTTGCCATGAAAGGGAGTCTGGCGAGCAGCACTTCTCCTCTGCACCATGCTTTCGTTTTACCTGACCGGGATCTTCACATGGAGACTCATTAGCATCCTTGGCGCCTGAAACATTCTTTGCTGCATCTGCATGTCAAACGAGATATGGTAACAAAAAAAAAAAAAGAAACCCTGCCCTTTAATAACCAAACACGCATCATTCATTCGTTTTTGAAAGGCTCGTGCCATTTGCCAAAAAAAGGGGAAAAAAAAATGGCAGAAGAAATCAATTTTTCTTTCTTTTCTTTTTTTTTGCTAGAAGTTATTACTTAAAAGTTCTGATTTACATCATAGACATTGTGGTCATCCAAAACTAAAAACATACTTATAGCCCCATGTCTCTTGCACTCACATTCACACAAGCTTAAAGTAGCAAAACGAAAACAAGGGCAGTATAAAAACACAAGCAGGTCCTGAGGACATGCACAGTCCAGATTACAATTTCTTCAATCGAGGAAACTTCACAAATCACTGAACCCTGTCTTGCAGCATACTTACCCGAGCAATTTAAAATAAACAAATTCCTCTTCAGCATCTCGTAGACGGGGCTGTAAAAAGAACGGCAACCTATTAGCTTACAATGGCGATTTGGAACCTTATCACCTTGTAGTTCCAGCAACTTCATCTCGCCTACTGCTGGTGTGAACTGACCTGGGGTTTTTAACGGAGAAGCTCTCCACCTCCAAGAGCTCCCCGAGCGGGTCGTCCTGACAGTGCACTATGTGCTGCCTCTGTTTGTCGTACAGCTCCTTCACTATGATGTATTGGCCAAGGTAGTGCATGACCTGAACAAACCAGAGAAATTTGAGTTATGATAAGCTATGATGGGAAAAGAAGAATTCATGGCCAGGCACAATCACGGCACACAAACTTTTCAGCTAGAACGTGTCGCTTTTACAAGGCCGACAGCCTAGTTCTGATTCTTGGTATACAGTTCCTAAACTATAGTTTAGTCTTCTAGCACATTGGCATAATCCATGCACAAGACAAGTAAAAAAATAACAGTAACATCATGACATCACAATGGACCTGACAGAAGGATGAAGAAGCAGTTTGACACTGCTTTTCTCAATGCTAGTATGGAGCACAGAATTCAGTACTCGGGACAAAAAGATTCAGCTCAGGCTTTATTTTGAATAAACGTTCTGTTCCCACTTGTGCTGAACGGCTCCTAATGATGATGAAAGACGCTTGAGCTTTCGCTATATGATAGCGCTAACCTCCTTCAGAGTGAATATGTCCTCCTGAGCTCCAGCCACCCGGAGAATCTGCATGAGAGGAGCCTTGGGTTGCACCTATATTAATAAGGGTTAATAATAAAAAGAAAAATGATAAATACAGGATTGCCTAGAGTTTTAAGTACAACACACTCCAAAACCCCACCGCTACTGAGTCCTGGAGCAAAACCCTGCCACTGTGCCTGCAATTAAGAAATGCAAGTCACTCTGGATATGAGCCTCAGTTTAAAACAGTACACTGCTGATTTTTAAATGCCTTTTATTGCTTGCAATTCACAAATGCCATGTTACGAAGCGAATAAGCAGTGTGCTAAATCAGTCAAAATGCAGTGTGCTGGGTTTAAGTCAGATCTCACAAAACTACTGCCAATATGCACACTCCCACACACACACCCACACTCGACCTGGTTGAGCCTCTGTGCCAACCATGACGTAAAGATAAAGAAAATTACCAGTCTCTTCCCTGCACAACATACCGTGCACAATTTGCATGAAAGATAAACAAGATCTAGACAAAACACCTTCAAAGGAGTTCACTTGAAGGTATCGTGCAATACGCAGACATGTGACTGATATTCACATGTGGCAGAAAACTGCACTTGTTCAATGTTACAGACTTGCAGAATGTTGGATTAAAAAAAAGGTATATGGCTATACACATACACATACACACACACACACACACACACACATACATACATACATACATACATACATAC
>JAVGVS010000317.1:182500-508141 GCA_032718565.1 Distichodus sexfasciatus | reverse complement strand
CAACAGCTCAGCTGAGTCTTGCACTCTAATTGCATTACTGCACTCCTTTTTTTTTTTTTTTTTTTTTTTTTTTTTTTTTTGTTGATCCCGCCACCACCACCCCTCTTCGGAGGTCAACTTTATTCATTTATTTATTTTTCCAATTAATTAAAATACTTAAACAGGATAAATAAGGTTGAAAAGAGAGGCAACAGAGGGGGAGAGAAAAAGGAAAGGAAGGGAGAAGAAGGAAAAGAAAGAGAAAGAAAAGAAAGGAAAAGAAGTGTAGAGAAGAGAAAAAAAAAAAAAAAAAAAAAAAAAAGGATATTCTGCTTCCATACCTGCTGACAAAAATAGAACACAGGAGACACAACAGCAGAGAAATTGCAGCAACAACCAACATCTGCATGAATCGCAGTAAATACTAAATGTTACTGAGCAGCGCACATAAATATTACAGAATATATTTTGAAGTGATAGCAGATCAAGACAGTGTGTATCTGTGAGCACCTGTTTTTACACCAATGTGGATGCTTGTGTCCACACCTGTGTGTGTGAGCGCGCTTGAATTCATAAGGTTTCTCCATAGAAATGTTTAGTAGTGCGTGTGGGGAACCTCAGTCCCGACCCGCAAGGTATGGAGCAGACACGGAGGGGAGTGCAATTTTCAGGCAAAAACTCTGTACTGCCTGGACAGGGAGCGAGACTTTGCAATTTTCGAGCAAAAACTCGGTACCACTGGGACATGAAGCAGGATTTTGCGCAATTTTCGAGCAACAACCCGGAACCACTGGACACGGCGCGGGAATTAGTGCAAATTTCGAGCAAAATCTCTTTCGTGTGGTACACGGGGCGAACCTTTTTTATTGTTTTTTTTTCTTAATTATGATTTTTTTTTTCAAATGAAAAAATCTCCCCCCGAATCTCCGTGTCTTTTTATGGATTTATTTCATCCGTGCTTTAAGCGCCAACACTGCCGTAAGATTGCCGAGGTAAAGCTTTTTCGCCCCTCGGGGGTAGATTGATTGATTGACTGTGCCACTGGGACACGGAGTGGGACGTTGGGCAATTTTCCAGCAAAACCTCGGTACCGCTGGCACACGAATTTTGGAGTTGCAGAAATAAAGTTATACTTTAGGCCATAATCAAAATATTGAAGCCTGTGAAACCCCGCAAAGGACTTCTAACCTTAAAGTCATGTAAACCGCTAAGAGGGTTCATAGAACTTTTAGAGTCCAGCAAACGCATTTTTGGAGCAGGACAAGCACACTCATCACAACTCCTTTCAGAAAGCTTGAAACAATGAAATAGTTTATTATGGCACCAATAAGTGGGATATCGACTTTGAAGTGAAGCTTTGCAATCATACAAAGAAATACCTGAAAAATGTGTTTAATAATTGCTATAAGAGAGTGTCTAAAAACTGTAAATTATAGTAAAGTTTCCTTGTTCAAACATATGTCTTGCTGAATTTGTTTCAAAGTATTGATTTGCATAATATAGCCATATGAATAGGTAAATGAAAAATGTGCTCAATAACTATTAAAGAAGAATATGCTGAGATTTAAATAATACGATTTCATATTATGAAAATTAGCGGTAGCTCACTCAGAGCTAGATTTCTATGATATTCAGTGTGTGGCATTGCATTACTATATGAAGCTGAGCACATTTATTTAAAAATTACAGCCAAATGAAGACCTAAATAATTAAAAATATACTCAATAATAATTAAAGAAGAATGTTTTGGGATTCAAATAATACCAGTTACATGCAAATTGGATAAAAATCCAGGATCTAGTTGCGTAGTTATGCCGATTTTTAAAAAAAAATCCAATATGGGAAAAATAGATACGAGAGTTTATTAAGTTTAGTCTTGACCTAAGAAATAAGATAAGTTTTTAAGAATCGGAGATATGATTCAAAAGTTATTACGCAAAACGCATAATAGCTTATTAGCGCCACCAAGTGGTAGAGTCGTGCAATTATTATTTTTTGCCTGAGTAGTAAGTGATGTTTAAATGTTGAAATATGGGTAAAGTAGCACATATTTTTGGCCTCAGCATTGCGTAGACTTAAGGACGAAATTTCAAAGCTGTAGCCGACTGAGAGCCGGATTTCTATGACACTCAGTGTGTGGTCTTGCAGTCCGATGTCACATTTATTTGCATATTACAGAAAAATGAAGACCTAAATTAAAAATGTGCTCGATAATAATTAAAGATTAAAGATAATTAAAGTCTTGGGATTCAAATAATACCAGTTTCATGCAGATTGGACAAAAATCCAGGGACTAGTTCGGGACTAGTTTTCATTTTATGCAAATTAGTGAAAAATCAAATATGGCAGAACTAGATGCGAGGGTCTAAAAAATTGTCTTAACCCAAGGAATAAGATGGTATATGATTTTTTAATGATTGAACTAAAATTCGAATCTAATCGGACAAAATGCAAACATTTTTGAAAACCCGCAATATAGCTTATTTTGGTGCAATTTTTTTGCCTGGTGGGTGCCGGACCTACCTGCGAAATTTCAAAGCTCCACTGCACTGCATGGCCCCCTAAAAATAATAAAGAGTTCGCTCTTCGTGTCTCTCATGTCGGAGATTTTGCTCGAAAATTGCAGAAAGTCACGCTCCGCAGGCGCGTAATTTCCAGGGGGGTTAGGGGGCTAGATCCAGCCAATATAATCACACCATTCCAGTTAATAAAATTATGATTTTTTATGATTTTCTTTAATCATTTCAATTATTGTCAGCAAAATAGTTGCATGTTTAATCATCTGGTAATGTAACCCCCGCCCCCTCCTTTGCCGAATACTTGGAAACCCAACCCGCTTTCTCTACCAAACCTTCACTATTTGCTGTATTCTTGAGAGGGGGGTACAGCATTTAGTGTCCTAGTGTCCCTTACGTTATTACATAACAGTGGGTGCGTTCGACATGGGCTCGACATGGTCTGCAGCTGAGGTCACGTAGCACGAGATCTTACGGCGGCTGCAGGAGCGGAGAAAAAACTGACTGGCGACAAGCCGGACAACTTTTACCGCTCGTAGTGCGCAAGATCTGCAGTGGCCGAGCTCGTGGTGCTGGCGTTTCCTGTGTTCTTGCATGAAGAATACGGAGATCAGCAAAGGCAAATTAAAACTTAAAAAATATATGCGTCACATTATTTTTTATAATCTGATGCTTGTAGTCTCCTTTGGTTTACGGAACAGGGCAGAATAAATCTCAAAACAACTCTTTACTGCAGGCTACAACTGTGCTACAGTAGAAGACTTAATGGGAAACCTGCACAGCAGTTTAATTTTGTGTGATTCCATGTCTTTATCTGATAAAACAAATAGCATATGGGCATTACCCTCAATGTCAGAAGGGTTTGGCAAACTGTTACACATTGCTTATTTACTCAATAATATGTTAGGTGATGTTAACAGGTGTTCTAAAATATCAAGCTAGACAGATCAGTTATATCAAAGTAATGTTGTGATCATATGTAGGGTGATGCTAGATGTACACTTTCAGAGAAAAAACATTTTTTATATCTTTTTGTTCTACTAACCTTACTTATAAGAATAGAATGTAAAATGGAAGGGACACTGCCAGGAGGATGTAAATAAATCTATACAAATACCACCTGCATGCACATTACTTCTTTTACAATAACCAACTCCTCATTCAAACCATTTTCAGTATTTAAAAAAGCTCAAAATATTGTGAATTGTGGCCCTGTATGAAAAGATAGCTGGCAGAAGAAAAAAAAATTGTTTTAAGCATTCAAAGTTTATATTGTCATATGTGCAAAGTACTGTGCACAGAGTACTATGCAATTCTTACTTGAATGCTTTCTTTACAGAATAGATGATTTGACAAATAAAGCAGTGCAACATTACAGTAACTAACAATAAAAATACAACTAACAAAAACTAAAGTGTACTATTAAAGTGGGCATTTCTTTTATTTATTATGGTTCATTGTGTTATTAATTGCATTTATTTTAACTTTATTTTAGCAGGTAAATGGTCTGAAAACCAGTTCTCACTGCTTGACATGACATAATACAAAAACCAAAGTGAAAACACCCAACACCAAAGTGAAAAGAAAATTAAAAACAAATAGATAAACAAAAACCCTTAGTCACTAAGGTGGAACAAGCTCATGAGGAGATTTGTTTTAATGGCTTTGGAGTTTGCTGAAGATTGTAGTGTGCTGTTGTAAATTTTTATATCATTCATAAAAATGGAAAATGGACAAATGTACAGGGGTTTCTGGGGATCTTTCACAAAATGAACATGAATCATTGAGGGCTTTTTTCTTTCTTGAAATAGCAGGTAACGCATCGTAACTTCCTGGGATACAAACGTCACACAAGCCATGCGCGTCCCTAAATTTCTTCAGCCAATAAGGGCAACGTTGTGTCGTCACGGAGGCGGTTCCCAGCTTGTGCAGCCGGTTGAGAGGTGCTGCAGGATCTGTCTTACGGCGTCTTGCTCTCGCGAGCTTTTTGTACCACGTGACACGATGACGCGTGGTGACGTTTTGCAGCGCCGACTGAAGTCGGACAAAAAAATCTTACCAAGATGCACTGCGTCAATACCAGAATGCATTGCTTTAAGCCAGCGCTGTAAGCGGCTGCATGAAGTCGAACGCACCCAGTGTCTCGCGCCGCACGACAGTGGCACGCTACGGCCCCTAGTGGTACGTGACAGTCATTAGGTGCGTGGTCCCCTGTTGTTATTGTGCCGATTTTTTTTCTGCCTCAAAACGCGTTGTGGAGAAAAAACGGTAAGACCTACAGCTTTGAAATTTGGCAGGTAGGTCCGGTACCCCACCCACTACTCAGGCAAAAAATACGCTATTTTGCAATTTTCCAAAAAAAAAAGCATTTTGCCGAATAAATGTTGACCCGTAGCTCTGATTCTCAAAAATCTTATATCATCTTATTCTTTGGTTTAAGACGAATTTTTTAGACCCTCGCATCTATTTCTGCCTATTTGATTTTTCGCTAATTTGCATAAAATGAACTCCCATCTTTTTCGAACTCGTCCCTGGATTTTTGTCCAATCTGCATGCAACTGGTATCATTTGAATCCCAAGACACTCTTCTTTACTTTTTATTGAGCACATTTTTAATTTAGGTCTTCATTTTTTTGTAATATGCAAATAAATGGGCTCGGCTTGGCGTAGGACTGCAAATCCATATACATATACCGATCCAAATCCATATACCGATTTTCCGTCATAAATGCACCACTCTACCACTTGGTGACGCTAATAAGCTATTATGCGTTTTCCGTAATAACTTTTGAATCGTAGCTCCGATTCTTAAAAATCTTATACCATCTTATTTCTTAGGTCAAGACGAATCTTAATAAACCCTCATATCTATTTTTCCCATATTGGATTTTTCTTTAATCGGCACAACTAGTCAACTAGATCCTGGATTTTTATCCAATTTGCATGTAACTGGTATTATTTGAATTATTTGAATAATTACTAAATAATAGTAATTATTAAGACCAAATCTCCCTAAATAGACAATATATTTACTGTAGGTAGAGGAGGAAAGACGAAATTTCCAAGTAAGAAATGCATTTCTGGCCGGGCACTGCTGGTTCTGTTGTGCTGGCTCCGGGTCCATTGTGTAACTGACGCCACCAACATTAACAGGACGCTTACATTAGAGCCTCTTATTTCGTTGTCTGTTTGGGTGACAGGTGTCGTGCCTAAATTGGCACCCTTGCCGCGAGAAGCATCCCTGACGCGGGTGCGCGCATTTGATGACTTCTGCCTTTATACGAACTACTGTCCATAAACTCCAATTCGTTCCTACACTCTGTTAACGCAGAGTCACGAAATTCGTTCCTACACTCTGTTAACGCCAATAAGATGAGGGCAAAATTACTCATATTCTTAAAAAAAAAAAAAACCCTTACACAAGTAGTTCGTATAAAGGTGGAAGTCATCAAATGCGCGCGCCCGCGTCGGGGGTGCGTCTCGCGGCAATGCGTGGAATTACCAAAATTATTGAGGGGATGGAGAGGGGACAGCCTAACATATGAAACAGGAAAAAGACCGCCGTGTAAGACCGCCAGTTATTTCAACAAAGTAACTGTATTCTAATTACCACCTATTTAAACGGTAACTGTAACGGAATACAGTTACTCATATTTTGTGTTCTAAATACGTAACGCCGGTACATGTATTCCGTTACTCCCCAACACTGTGGCTATATTATGCAAATCAATACTTTGAAACAAATTCAGCAAGACATATGTTTGAATAAGGAAACTTTACTATAATTTACAGTTTTTAGACATTCTCTTATAGTAATTATTAAGCACATTTTCAGGTATTTCTTTATATGACTGCAAAGCTTCACTTCAAAGTCGATATCCCACTTATTGGCGCATTATAAACTATTTTAAAGTTAGCCTAATAAGTTTTGAACCGTAAATACGTAGAAAAAAAGATGAAAGATATCAAATCTCAACATATGTGTTCTTCAATTCCTAAAAAACTGATAAAGCTGCAAACTGCATGGCCCCCGTAATAACTGCTTGTAGTTATATTTACAACTTGGTTTACTCTGCGTGACAGTGGCACGTTACAGCTCCTAGTGGTACATGAAAGTAATTAGGGGGCCATGCAGTGAAACACTGCAATGGAATTTTTTTTTTTTGCTTCAAAACGCGTTGTGGAGAAAAAACGGTAAGACCTACAGCTTTGAAATTTGGCAGGTAGGTCCGGTACCCCACCCACTACTCAGGCAAAAAAATTGCACCAAAATAAGCTATTTTGCAATTTTCAAAAAAAAAATTAGCATTTTGCCAAATAAATGTTGAACCGTAGCTCTGATTCTCAAAAATCTTATATCATCTTATTCTTTGGTTTAAGACAAATTTTTAAGACCCTCGCATCTATTTCTGCCGTATTTGATTTTTCGCTAATTTGCATAAAATGAAATCCCATCTTTTCCGAACTTTTCCCTGGATTTTTGTCCAATCTGCATGCAACTGGTATCATTTGAATCCCAAGACACTCTTCTTTAATTATTATCGAGCGGATTTTTAATTTAGGTCTTCATTTTTTGTAATATGCAAATAAATGGGCTCGGCTTCGCGTAGGACTGCAAACCCATACACCGAGTGTCATAGAAATTCGGCTCTGGGTGGGCAACAGCTTTGAAATTTGGCAGGTAGGTCCTTGACTCTACCCAATACTGAGGAAAAAAAAATGCGCCACTTTGCCCATATTTCAACATTTCAAACATCACATACTTTTCAGGCAAAAAATAATAATTGCACCACTCTACCACTTGGTGGCGCTAATAAGCTATTATGCGTTTTCCATAATAACATTTGAATCGTAGCTCCGATTCTTAAAAGTCATATATTATCGTATTTCTTAGGTCAAGACAAATCTTAATAAAACCTCGTATCTATTTTTCCCATATTGGATTTTTCTTTAATCGGCATAACTAGTCAACTAGATCCTGGATTTTTATCCAATCTGCATGTAACTGGTATTATTTGAATCCTAAGACATTCTTCTTTAATTATTAGTATATTTTTAATTTAGGTTTTCATTTGGCTTTATTTTTTTTAAATAAATGTGCTCGGCTTCATATAGTAATGCAATGCCACACACTGAATATCATAGAAATCTAGCTCTGAGTGAGCTACCGCTAATTTTCATAATATCCCACAAATTCAAATTCGATATCCCACTTGTTGGCGCCATAATAAACTATTTTAAAGTTAGCCGAATAAGTTTTGAACCGTAAATACGTAGAAAAGAAGATGAAAGATATCAAATCTCAACATATATGTACTTCAATTCGTAAAAAACTGATAAAGCTGCAAACTGCATGGCCCCTGTAATCACTGCTTGCAGTTACTGCAGTTACAACTTGGTTTACTGTGCGTGACAGTGCCACGCTTCGGCCCCTAGTGGTACATGACAGTCATTACAACTTGGTTTACTGTGCGTGACAGTGCCATGCTACAAGCCCCCAGTGGTACATGGCAGTCATTACAACTTGGTATATATTTTATATATTTGGTAAATATTTTGTCGGCATGGCAACAGGTATAAAACGCCTTTCCCCAATGATTTGGTTTACACATCAATGGGTACAAGAAAATGTTAAAATTAAACCTGCTACATAAAAGTAATTTTATCAAATAAAGTAAAACAAAATTTGTTTCAGTCTATTGTAATTGTAGTATTGGGATAGTATTATAGTTTTGTAGCACAAAAGTATTATAATTTGTAGAACAAACATATTTGGATTGCTTTTAGATTACATTACATCTGCACTAACTAAATGTATATGCATTTACAATGAAAATGTAGCAAACGGCAATTTATGGTTATTGAGAACAGTTAGACTATCCCCAGCCTACAACTCTGTCATGGTGGTCACATGACAGACATAAATTACTTTGCAGTTTTAAGTGTCAATGGATACTGGATGGACACATGCACTACAGAACACATGTCTCTGAAACAGATAATTTCAAAATGTGTTTCTTATTACAACAGATTGAAATAGGTTTCCTAATAAATATGAATATAAAATAAAGTTTTGTAATTTCTGATTGTGTCTCCTATTTATTGTAGTTTTTAGGCCAATATCCTCACTATTAGGCTTATTTAAAAAGTAAAAGAGCAGTTTTGTTTATATTGAGAATACATCATTACACAAGAATACAATAATATAAATTAAATAATGTAGTGTTTAATTTTTAAAATTATTGGTACACAAAATTGAAATACAACTTAAAACACAGCAAATTCAGACCACATTTACTGACAAATTATTTGTTATCAAAATGTATAGTTTGCTGTGCTTTTTTGTGATAATTACAATGAAGTTGCAGTAACAAGGCTCTTGATGCTGCAAAGTGTGAAATTTGACACTACCTGCACATCCCTGATTGGAAGAGGAGTTCAGTTGCAGGGTAAGTCAGTCAAAGGTCAGCTTATTTGTGTGAAGAGATCAGTGAAAGAAAGTGCTCAGAAAAGATGTGTTCTCAACTAAAATTTGAGTTTACTTTGTGTGATCAACTGATCACACATGAAAACTGCTGTTATTGTTGTGGACAAATCATTGCGTCGAAGCAGCACATTCAGCAAAAACATTGGAAATTTGCTATGCATTTTATAGACAACAATAAAGGTGAGTGTTATAAATGTATTTAATAAAAAGCGAGATAAATGTTAATTATGTATTTAAAAAAAATAATTTATATTTAATAGCTCACTTATGCTTATTTATTAACAGAAAAGTTCACTATACTGTGCTTTCGTAAAAAAAAACTGAAAAGAAAAGGGCCCACTGGCATTGTCCTAAGTGTGATAAATTGATCTTATGACAGTGCAACTTTAACATTCATCTTGAGAAGCACGGTAAAAAGCTATGTTAACATGTTACAATTATAAGTGCTTGACATTATATGACCTATACTATACAGGACCTTGAAGGTAATGTTTGACAATACCAATGGACTAAAAATACTGTGTTTAAAGACTTCTGAAGAATTTTATTACACTGTCTAAGTAAATGTAAGAAAGTCTTTTGTCTTGAAAAGAATTGTAACTTTATCTCATATAATGTATATCAGGACATGCAACCAGAGTGCACAGTGTTCTTTCCCAGATGTGTTGGTGGTGATACAGCAGAACAAGGCAATCATTTTATCCTCTGGTTAAGTACCAATAGATCACAGGTGTAAAATAGTGATAGAATAGATGCCAAGTAATATGTATATGCCTGTTACATACATAATTTGGTCACACTATTATTAGGATTACATCCACCTTACACATGATTTAAATTGCAGGTTTTGTTGGGGAACATCAAGAAATCAGAATTTATGATTCCCTGTAAGTGACAATTGACAAAAAGGATTTGGAGATTCTTGGGTAAGGATACCTGCTGTCTTGACTATTTAGTTTCTTGTATATGTAGTTAACCCATACTTTGGGATGATATTTAATCATTCATTCTATCTTGAAAAGATGGCTGTATATGTTTTTGAAATATTGTTACAGTTATTGTTAGTATGTCAATTAAGTTTTATTGTATTTGCATGAAGGCTTGCCTTGCAGAAGTCCTGGAGTATTGACACATGGTCCATCAGTTACCCGAATCAGTGGCTTCAGTCATATCAACTGGACTGTGTATTTGTGGGCACAGTATGTAAATAAATTTAAATAATATTGCATTTTTAATTAGGATTCAATATTAAATGGCAAATTTTACCTCTCACAGATGGCAGAAATGGAGATCAGAGCTATTAAAATGGAGACAGAGACACTGAGGGGACCTCAGCTCAGATATCTTCGGCAGTACCATGCCTCATCACTAATAAAGGATGGGGTGATTGAAGTGAGAGGTTATAATGACATCTGGAGTGCAGTTATTCAAAGCACAAACAATTTTCATGAATTCTAAACAAAACAAGTGGAAATGTGGAATTACTATATACAGTATTCATGAGCACTCATTTAACAGATTAAATTGAGTACATCTGGAAAATGCATGGCCTCTGATATGCGTGCATGCACATTTCAGAAGCTAGCAGCTGAAGGGTAAGAACATGCCAGTGGAGACATATATTTTACAGGTTTTCCTTCTGTATATGATTATATATTGTGACCGATTTGAATCAACAGATCTCTGTATCCTGAAGTGACAGAACTGACCTGGGTGCAGTGTGAAGACAGCAAAGGCTGGCTACACACTGACTGTGCTGGACTGCAAGAAGTAGACACCAAAAGAAGGTTTAGCTGTGGTTGTAGACTTCCACAGCAGTACATTTTTGACAGGTTTGGAGATATGGTACATTTATGGTTTGATTTAAATATTATATGAAATGTACAATTAAAAGGTAATTAATTCATATACTGAATTACAGGACACAAGCACTTCTTCAGCTGCAAGGAATTGAGAGTCTAATACAAGATGAAATTGTGGTAAGGAATGCAGATATTTAGACTTTAGACTTGCTCTCAACGACTTGAGACTTGACTCGGACTTGGGTGTTGTGATAACTAGTAAACAATGTTCATTTCATGGAATTATTTATTTATATCTCGCACTCTCGTTTGTCATAATAACCCCCAAAAACCGTTCGCCTCGCCTCGGTGTGCCATTACTTTTGTCCGAGGTGAACGGTTTTCAGCTAATAACGGTTTTCGAGGGGTTGTTGGAAAGGTGTCATCGAGCCCTATCTAACTGTGACGTTTCACATTTATGGGGGTTTTCCACTGACTGGTACCAGCTCGGTTCGGTTCAGTTCGGTTCTACTCTGTTTCGGACATACAGTTTTCCACTACAACTGATTGCTATAGCGACCAAACATTCTGAGAAGCAGCATGAGCGGAGCATTCTAATCTGAGGTAAACATCATTACAAACAGGCATCATTACAATGATAGCATGGATGAAATCAAAGGGATTTCATTTCTTATCCTTGGTTTGTGGCTGTTTGCTGAGGCAGAGGAAGTTGTATTCTGAGGTAAATGCCGGGCGGCAGTCAACAACACTGACGTAACAATAGCAACCACCAATGAATAACCTCCAATATGTACACGTCATCATTTAGTATCGGCTCGGCACGCTTGGGACCTCGGCCAAGGTGGTACCAAGAATGGTACCAGGTACCAGATTTTAGTTATGGAAAAGCAAAATAAGCGAGTAGAGTCGAACCGAACCGAGCTGGTACCAGTCAGTGGAAAACCCCCATTAGAGTGCGCGATATATTTTTAATATTTAACATTTAGATTTAAGATCATTTAAGGCAAATCTTCCATGTTGGTGAGGGGATATCACAGCAGGCAGTCCAGACCCCTGCTAAGTAACAGCCAACTGTAATCGCCATTTGTAAACATTGTCACTCAAAGAGTTGAGACTTGACTTGGACTCGAGCACAAAGACTTGAGACTTGGTAAAAATGACTTGTGAACATCTCTGGGTAAATACCCGTATTGTTAAGTTAGCTGATGATTTGTTGACTGGAGTTGGTTAGTCAGTTGTTTGGTTGTCAGCCTAGCCTCCTGTGGGGAAAAGCCAGAGGCTGCCAGTGAGCCTACTGTCTAAGACCAATGTCAGTTTCACTGAATTGTAACTTAAGTAGCTGTTGGCTACAATACAGTCACATGTTTTGGCATTGTTTACCTATCTGCCATCCCTCCTGCTTAACACTGTCATCGACAGCTAGCTGCTGATGGTTAGTTCAGAGCATAGGCAGTAAGGTTCAGAGGCTACTCCACTCATTTCGAGCGCACACGCCTGCACAAACAGACATACGGTGAATGACGGTGCATGTTTGTAGGCTTGTTAGTTACAAAAAGATGTAGTCTATTACTCAAAAGGTGAGTTGAGGATTAACAGACACATCTGATTAGCTGTTATTTAGCTTATCTACAAAAAATCTGAAATATTGAATGTAAAATCATTAGTGTAAATAATTGCAATGTAAGGAAAAGGAAATATTTGCCCTATTTGTTGACGTTTATATCAGGTTCAAGAGGTTTGCAGAGCAGGTGACTAAATAGGGACATGAGGAAGCAGAGATGGGGGGAGAGAGAGAGAGCAGGTGACAGAGGAGGAGTGGTTGAGAGAGAGAGAGAGAAGGCGAAAGAAGAGGTGCAGAGGAGAGTGAAGGTGGTAACAGGCGGTGCAGCAATTGAAGAAGGAGAGAGAGAAGGAGGCGACAGAGGAGAAGCAGTTGAGAAAGAGAGAGGAGAGACCAAAGATGACCAAAGAGAGGGAGAGAAAGCACAGAGAAAGGCTGCGCAGGAGGCACAGATGACCAGGTAACAGACATAAAAAACAACAAAAAAATTGTGCATGCAAGCACACACTGTCAGAACACTGAACTGATTTATATTTGGTTCGTGTGGTTTCCTCACAGAGGATCAAATGGTGAGGGCAACAGTCAGGCAAATGAGCAGGTGAGAATGCAAGGATATATTAATAGATTTTTTATTTAACAATGTCAATAATGTTGTTAATATGTGCAATACAATCATTTAATAGATAGAGACTGACAGGTTTTCTTGTCATGTTTACCACAGGGACTTGAGACCCATGTCAGGAACCAGTCAAACACAGATGACAGGGACGGAGAAGGATTTGATGTTTCAGACATCATCACCTGCACAAAGCCTGCACAACCTGATCCTAAGTTTATAGTAGTGCAGAAGCGAGCTAAATGTCTGTTGTCTTTTCAACAAAAATGGTTCACAACTTTTCCTTGGTTGCATTACAGTGCCACTGTACAAGGGGTGTTGTGTTTTCACTGTGCCAAAGTTTATTCAAATCAGTCAACATTTGCAAGCAAGTGTGACACTGCCTTTGTGAGTGTAGGCTTTAGAAATTGGAAAAAGGCTGTCTTTAGGTTCTCAGGACATGCAAAAAGTCAGTTACATATCCATGCCACGAACATCTATGCTCAAAAAGGGAACACTGTAGCTTCACAGCTTTCTTCAGCTATTGCCAGACAACAGGAGGAAGCAAGGTATGGATTATTGAAGATTGTAGGCTCCATCAAATACTTAGCTCGGCAAGGTTTAGCTCTACGAGGTCATTTGGAAGGGAAGGGTAATCTATCTCAACATCTTAAAGAAAAGGCAGAAGATGACATTGCTCATTCAGAATGAAATACTAGGCATATTGAGCAATGACATTCTAAGAGGAATAGCTAACACTATTCGATGCCTCTCAGTCACACAGTTTGCCTTAATTGTAGATGGGACACAACACATATCAGGACAAGAACAAGAATCTGTATGTCTTCGTTATGTGGATCATGATTTAAATCCTCATGAGGAATTCATTGGGATGTATTCAGTGACCGAAACAACAGGAGAGTGTCTTTCAAAAGTAGCATTAGATGTACTTTGCATACTCAATTTGCCGTTGTCAGCACTGCATGGGCAGACATACGATGGTGCAGCAAATATGTCTGGCAGATATTCTGGAGCACAGGCTCTTATTAGGGAGAAACAGCCACTAGCTTTATATGTGCATTGTGGAGCGCACTGTGTGAATTTAGCAGCTCAGAAGGCATACGGAGCTTCTAGAGTTGTGCGTGATGCCCTTGACAGGGTTCATCAATTAGGAGTTATGTGTGGACAGTCTGGCAATGCAAACAGATGTTTCATCAGATAGCTATATCTGACCATGGAAGCCCAAGTGCCCTGAAACCACTGTGTGAAACAAGGTGGACTGTTAGACACGGTGCCATCCGTTCCGTTCTAACATAGTATGACTCTGTCCTTACTGCCTTAGAGGAAATGGCAGGGACTGACTCTCCCACTGCAGCCACTGCAAATGGTCTGTTTCAGCAGTTTATGCGAGGCAGTACTGTACTTGGTCTTGTGATGGCACAAGCAGTTATTGGAGAGCTAGAGTGTCTCAACAGTTCTCTTCAGAGGAGGACAGAGACTGTTTCAAGTATGCAGGCTGCTGTTTATAAGGTTCAGTCTACTCTCAATGGCAAGAGAAGTGATAAGGCCTTCCAAAGCCTTTTTGAGAAGGCATCTACAGTTTACTTTAGACTTAGAACCTATAACAATGCCAAGAGTTCGACAACCACCCAAGCGCTATAGTGGAGAAACAAGTGGTTTCAGTCCTAAAACTCCTGTGGAACACTACAGGGTTGAGTTTTTTAAGGTACTTGACACCATTGACGCATGAACGTTTCCAGCAGGGTGGTCTTCTTACCCTGCAAAAGCTGGAGAACACCTTGCTTTTCCGGAAATATTGACCCTGTGGTTCATGACTATCCAGAAATTAATGCCCAGCTGCTGAAAATCCAGCTACCTACGTTCAAACATAATTACATGTACAGTTCCTGTGGAGAGGCTACAAACATTCTCAAAAGTTTGCCATTAGAGGTGCGAGGCTTATTCACTGAAATTGAAACTCTGGTCAGGTTACACCTTGTGGTACCAGTCTCCTCCTCTGAGGCAGAGAGGAGCTTTAGTGCTCTTAGATGATTAAAGACTTGGTTACGCACAACTATGACACAGCAGAGGCTGAACCATGTTGCAGTGTGTCACATCCATCAGGACAAAGTGGACCTCTTAACTAAGAAGTCAGTGTGTACACAGTTCATTTCATTTACACCGAGACGCAAACAGGTTTTTGGTGCTTTTATTTGAATTGCCCAAAAATATCTATAGTCTGTTGCTGGCAGAATTGACACCAGTATGGCATCCTGTTAATTTTAGTCAAAATTTTGTCATTGTATGGTATATGTGTTAAATTGTAGACTAATATGTAGACTAATACCTTAATATGTGGTTTGCAGATAGACATACTTTTGTATTTTCATGCTTTTTTTGGATTTTGCTAGTTTGAACTGGTGATGCCCACCAATATGTGAAATCAGTTTGCCATGCAATGTAACACCCTATGTAATGTATTGTGCATTGTCATGAATTGTGACATTTGCTGTGTATAGTTTATTGGTGTCAATACAGTGATGCATTTGATTAATCTTTTGTCACCATGTGGTATTTTTGCTATCTGGCAAAACAGCAGCAGAGAGCCGACAAGCAAAAATGCCAGTGGTCCTCTGGTGTTTAAAACTTATTTATTTATTTATTTATTTAGACAGAGATCTTGACCCCCCAATGTTCAGCACAAAGTTACACCTCCACTGATGACAAAAAAGAATAATAAATACAGATTCTTGTCTTTTATTTGTTTCTTTGATTCACATTATTCAGTGATTCACATTCGGTGTGCACACATATTGATGAAAGATTGGTGAACATATGGAAATACTGTCATGACCCCCCCTGGACTTTAGCCATACCAGCCCCTGGACGTTTGTTAAACAGCCAGCAGATGCTGCCATTGTATTGCTTTTCATGTGTCCTGGTCCATCTCGTGCTCCCTTTCTGTCAAAGTCCTTGTCCTACCTTCCTATTGTTTCCTATTGGTTGATCACGGTTTGCAGCCAAGTACGCTTCCCACTGCTACTGCATCTGAAATGTTAACAGGATTACATACTGACTAACCTCCCAGTAATTGCACTTTAGGGGGCATTAAGTTGATTAAAAGACCCACTTCTGACATCTCTATACCTCTATATTTATTTAATGTATCTTATTAATAAAGGGAAAGACCATGCATCAAAAGCGGGGATAATGGATGTGATGCAAACTTTATGGTTCACAAAGGGATTCTCAGTTATAGCAGTGAAACAGTCATGTCAGTCATGTCTTATTTGTTTACAAAACAATTCAGGTAGAGGCATCACAACCACACAAATGGCCCATCCACCACCAGATGGTCCTTTTGAACATCTGATGATGGACTTCATAGAACTTACACTCTCTAAAGGGAAAAGTACTGCCTGGTAATTGTAGATATGTTTTCAAAATGGGTAGAAGCTTTCCCTACTAACAAGCAGGAGGCAAAGGGTGTAGCAAAGGTGCTGGTCAGAGAAATTATTCTGAGATGGGGTATCCCTCAGAAAATTATCAGTGACAATAGACCGGCTTTTATAAGTCAAGCGTTCCTTGATCTTAGAGAATTCCTGGGTATTGACTTAAGGAAACACTGTGCATACCACCCACAAAGTGTGGATGCGTTGGAAAGAGAAAATGACACAATGAAACGGAAACTGGTTAAATGCTGTGAAGAAACAGGCTTAGCATGGCCTAACGCATTGCCAATTGTGCTGACATATATGAGGATGCGGAGACAAATTGAGGCTAATTTGAGTCCCTTTGAAATTATTTTTGCGAGCTTCAATAGTTTTGGTTGATTTAATGATCAAAAGGGAGGAAGTGTGAAGGAAAATTTTAATTATCCACCTTAAAGTGTAATTCCAAAGTGCAATCTCTTAGTAATAGGAACATGCTGATGATTGCGGGTTTTGTTAAGGTTTAAACCTTATGGATGGTCTTAGGTTAGTTAAGCAAATTTCTTGTTTATCTAGTCTGACTGGGCAGATAGCAGAAGTGCTGGTGCAATAGATAAGAAGAAGTGCGCAATAGATAAGAAGGAATGTTGACCGACTAAGGACCCTTTGTGTTACACTCTTGAGATAATGTATAAATGACTGGTTGTTTGAAGGGGCAAATCGGACTCTCTCTCAGACACTCACAGAGACTGACTCCCCTCACGAGATTAAATTTTGTTACAACTGGAGGTTCTTGATGTTTGTCCTTTATTCTTACTTCTGAGTTTAACTATAGGTGGCTAAGAGAAAAATCTACCACACATGGAAGTTAGAAAGTAAGTGGCGACTAACTAAGCTAGTGGTGTTCACGTTAGCATGGAAAGAGGCTATGGTAAACTATAAAAAGCCTCTTAAATCAGCTGCTAAATCAGAATACCTCTCATTACTATTTGAAAATCTAGAATACTTTTACATGGTGTCCAAGTTGACTTCATAGCCAGATTACACCTCAAACAGTGCCAACAATATTTTCTAGTAACGACTTTATGAAATTTTTTGACCAATTAGACAGAATATTCTGAATACTCAAATAACTACAGTGGCATGTACATTAGTACATTACTGCCTTATTTGAATCATTTACCATGATTGACCAGTCAGAATTAATATCCTCATCTACTTGTATGTTAGACCCTGTTTCAACAAAGTATTCAAAGAGATGGTTCCAGTAGTAATTAAACCTCTTCTAGAAATAGATAACTCCTCTATTAGCATTGGTCATCTACCCAAATCTCTTAAATTAGCAGTAATTAAAATCCTTAAAGAAACCCAACTTAGAACTCTAATGCTGCTTGAGCTTAGTGCTGCTTTTCATACTATAGATCATACCATTATATAGATAGACTGGCTTGAACATGCTGTTGGTATCAGGGGAGTGGCCCTCCATTTGTTCAAATCCTACCTTTTACACCTTATCATTATGAATATAAAAAGTGATTCGTCAAAACATGTCAAGGTGAAATATGGAGTACCACAAGGATCACTTTCAGGTTCAGTCATTTGTAAGCATGGAGTTCAAATTCAAATTCAAATTCAAATTTATTTATATAGCGCTCTTAACAACAGTTATTGTCACAAAGCACTTTACATATAACTGGCCTAAACCCCCAACAAGCAAGCCTGAGGCGACAGTGGCAAGGAAAAACTCCCTCTAGTAGGAAGAAACCTTGAGAGGAACCAAGACTCGGAGGGGGACTCCATCTTCCTCTGGGCGACCGGCGCACAAACATTTAATGTACAACAAGCAATAGTTCAAGAAGAGTTGTTAGTTATTTAACGAAGCAAAGATACAAAAATAGTCCAAGGGATATTTCGAATCCCAGGTTGGTGCTGGGCCACTTGCAGGACCCTCTCAGCAACATTAAGCTGAAATTAATTCAGTATTGTGCTGTTAAGTCAGTAGAGGTCCGTAGGGTCCAATCCCAGTTGGTTTCATGATGATGTCTCCACAGAGTCCTGCTGCGGATTCAGTCGGTCAGGATCAGCTCGGGAGGGTTGACAAAATCAAGCGTCAGCTCAGGACATCTTCAGGGATCCTGGTGAGTTCAGTTGGTCAGTGTCAGCTTGGTAGGGTTGAGATGAGCAGCATCAGCTCGGGGCAATTCCATAGAGTCCCGGTGAGGGTTCGGTCAGCCAAGCGTCATCTCGGGATCAGCTCGGGAACAGCTCGGAAAAAGAAGAAGAGAGAGAAGAGAGTTAAGTGCCCTAAGCTAACCTCCGGCAATGCCAGAGTAACTGTGGCAGCCTATCTAAGAAGGGAGAGCTGGAAGGTAACAGACATGAGGGCTTCCAGGGGTCTCAGCATCACACCAAACCACCATCTGCAAACTTGAGCAATCACCAAGGTTTTTAACAACAGTGCTTGGTACAATGGATAATCCATCAAGACTGACCGTGATGTCAGATAGCTGACTTCTGGTGGCGTTAGTGCCAGTAAGAAGGACCTTAGTCTTGTCCAAATTTGCTGTAGGAAGTTGTCCGACATCCACTTTTTTATGTCAATTAAGCATTCTTCCATTTTCTGAAGTTGCTGTCTGTCTTCCGGTTTAGCCGATATGTATAATTGTGTATCATCCTCAAAACAATGAAAACTAATTCCATGCTTACAAATGACTGAGCCTAAAGGTAGCATGTACAGCGAAAACAGCAAGGGACCTAAAACTGATCTTTGTGGTACTCCATATTTCACCCTGACGTGTTCTGAGGAATCACCATTTACATTCACATACTGATAGCGGTCTGAAAGGTAGGATCTGAACCAAGAGAGGGCCACTCTCCTGATACCAACATGTTCTATTTATCTAGGAGAATGGCATGATCAACAGTATCAAAAGCAGCACTAAGATCAAGCAGCACTAGGAGCGAGGCATAGCCCTGATCAGCAGATAAGAGGAGATCTTTTACTACCTTTAGCAGAGCAGTCTCTGTGCTATGGTTTATTCTAAACCCAGACTGAAACATTCCACAAATCTGGTTTTCCTGCAAGAACGAGGTTAGTTGACCGGCAACAACTTTTTCTATTATTTTGGAGATAAATGGGAGGTTAGATATTGGTCTATAGTTTAAGATTACCAGAGGATCCAAATTAGGCTTCTTCAGCAAAGGTTTAATCACTGCTAATTTAAGAGATTTGGGTAAGTAACCAATGCTAATAGAGGAGTTAACTATTGCTAGTAGAGGTTTAATCACTACTGGAATCATCTCTTTGAGTAAGCTTGTTGGAACAGGGTCTAACATGCAAGTAGATGAATTTGAGGATTAAAGACGTTAGATCTGACTGGTCAACCGAAGTAAATGATTCAAATAAGATGGCTGCAGTATTAGTACTTGCCTTGTCAAGGCCAGCCACTGTAGTTACTTGAGATTTTAGAATATTCTGTCAAATTAAACAAATTTTTTGGTCAAAAAAGTTTGTAAATTTGACACTAGAAAACAATGCTGGTACAGTTTGAGTAGTAGACTGGCTATCAGTCAGCTTGGATACCATGTTAAATAGAAACCTAGGATTATTTTTGTTATTTTCAATTAGCAATGATAGGTATTCTGATTTCGCAGCTCTAAGAGCCTTTTTATAGCTTCCCATAGCATCTTTCCATGCTAGTTCAAAGACTACTAATCTAGTTTGCCGCCACTTACGTTCTAGTTTCCATGTCCCTTGTTTTAAACTACGTAGGTGGTCATTATACCAAGGGGATGTTTAGTTTTCTCTGATCTTTTAAATTTTTAACGGAACAATTTTATCTAAGGTGGAACGAAGCGTAGATGTTAGATAATCCGTATTACTCTCAAGTTCAGCAAGATTAGACATTTCCACTGTCAGGAACGACAGATCGGGGAGATTATCAATAAAGTTACTAGCTGTATCTGAAGTGATTGTACGTTTGGTGCAGAAGCGAGTTGTAGTATTTGTGTTTTGACTAAAGTGAAAATCAAATGTAATGAGATGGTGGTCAGAAATAATACTCGTCTGAGGCAGTACTGTTACATTATCTACATTAAGACCAAATAATAGAATTAAATCAAGGGTATGACCGCAGTTGTGAGTGGGCCCAGTTACATTTTGAACAATGCCCATGGAATCTAGTAGAATAGTAAAAGCTGCTGTCAGAGGATCTTGTTCATTATCTACATGAATATTAAAGTCCCCCACAATTATTGCTCTTTCAGTTGAAATAACCAGGTCTGACAGAAATTCTGAAAATTCAGTTAGGAATTCAGAATAAGGACCTGGTGGACGGTAAATCGTAATGAGAGGGAGCAATGAAGAATTAGATTTTGCAGATATGTCTGCAATTCTAAGGAATAATAATTCGAATGATTTAAATGTAAATTTAGGTCCTGACTTCTGTGTTATTGAAAGAGATCTTTCGTAGATGGTTGCAACACCTCCCCCTTTACCAGAGTCAGGGTTTATGCTCATAACTATATCCTGGAGGCATCGTATCATTTAAGGCTAAATACTCGTTGAGTCTTACCCATGTCTCAGTTAAACAGATCGCGTTTAGGACGTGGTCTGAAATCATTTCACTAATAATAAGTGCCTCGAAAGTGGACCAGTTATCTACAAAACCTATGCTATTTTCAGAGCACCACTTTGACAGCCAGCAGTTCAGCAACCAGAGCCTGCTGTAGGTCTCGGAGCTATGTCTAGACAGAGAATTACTGCCTGCAACATTGTTTTGGCTAGCTCACACACCTCTTTAAAATTACTTTTGGTTACTTCAGACTGTCTGAGCTTGACGTCGTTGGTGCCGACATGGACGGCTATCTTGGAATATCTACATCTATTACTGGCCAGCACCTTAAGATTGGCCTTGATATCCGGCGCTCTGGTTCCCAGTAAACAATTTACCTCGACCGCTGGTGCCGCTCTGGGTCTAGCTATTTTCATGTGCCGTAGAATAGAATCACCTATCACCAGAGCACTTTCAACAGGCGTCTCAGCGGGTGGTTCACTGAGCGGGGTAAACCTGTTCGACACTCTTATAGATGGAGAGTGGTGCTCGGGAGTAGCCTTTGCTGAAGCTCGGGCTCTCCGTCAATGTCGCCGAACCACCACCCATTGGTTCTGCTGTGGGAACCCTAATGCTGGGGTTTTTGGGCCTGAACGTTCTAAATCTCAACCTGAAGCCCCCAGACTCCCTGACTGCGAACCTGCAGCTAAAAGGCTACCTGGCGACTGTGCTAACGTCTGGAGGCGAGTCTCTAGTTCTATAATCTTCTCCATCAGAGCTTCTACCATCTTACACCTTTTACAGATAAAGTTATCACTACTTAACCTATCACTGCTGACGAAGGAGCTAAGGCTAAACATTCTGCACTCATTACAGAAAACAACATCACATCTTATTTAAAAAAACAGATATCACTTACCCTGTTATTTGTTGAGCAGGATCGCTGAGAAGTTGCCGTCAGTTTTTATTTTAGTTTTTAACCGCTGATTATATTACTTAAATCGCTTAGCGTAAGGAAAGGTATGAAAAGAAAATTAACGTTAAGACGCTGTGTGTTTGGGTGGAGGAAGCCCTATATGCTTGGCGGTTCCTCGCGAAAAATTTTTAAATGACAAGCCAAACAGTGTCTAATCAGTCGTTAGTCGCTTTATATTAAAAGTTCGTAGTAAGAAATTGACAGAATATAATGCAATTTGAGTATAAAAGGGAAAAAAGGAGTGAGAGACTTTTAGTTCTAAGTTTAGAGCAGAAAATAAGCAAACGATTTTTATTAATCGGGATAACAACTATTTTCTATGTTTTGCCAGCACACGATAGACTTGCCCCGCAAGAACACGTGACAACCACACGTGACGAGTTAGTTTTCATTGTTTTGTGCCCAATATACAATTCTATATATCAGTTAACCCATAAAACACAGAGCAACTTCAGAAAATAGAGGATTGTTTTACTGACATTTAAAAGTGTATGTCCGACAACTTCCTCCAGTTAAATCTAGACAAGACTGAAGTTCTTCTAAAGCCACCAGAAGTCATCTGACATCATGGTCAATCTTTGGCACCAAGTACTGTTAAAAACCTTGGTGTTACTCTAGACTCTAGATCTTTCATTTGATGTACAGTGGGGGAAATAATTATTTGATCCCCTGTTGATTTTGTGAGTTTGCCCTTTTACAAAGAAATGAACAGTCTCTACTTTTTATGGTAGTTTTATTTTAATGAATAGAGACAGAATATCAACCAAAAATCCAGAACAAACACACTACATAAAAGTTATACATTGATTTGCATTTTATTGAGAGAAATAAGTATTTGATCCCCAAGCAAAACGCAATTTAGTACTTGGTGGAGGAACCCTTGTTGGCAAGCACAGCAGTAAGATGTTTCTTGTAGTTGGTCACCAGGTTTGCACATATCTCAGGAGGGATTCTGGCCCACTCCTCTTTACAGAAACTCGCCAAATCCTTTATGTTTCTTGTTTGCGGCTTGGCAACTCGAAGCTTCAGCTCCCTCCACAGATTTTTGATAGGATTATGGTCTGGAGACTGGCTAGGCCATTCCATAACCTTAATGTGCTTCTTCTTTAGCAACTCCTTTGTTGCCTTGGCTGTATGTTTTGTGTCATCGTCATGCTGGAAGACCCATCCACGACCCATCTTCGGTGTTCTGGCTAAGGGAAGGAGGTTCTCGTCCAAACTTTTACAGTACACGGCCCCATCCATTGGACCCTCAATGCAGTGTAGTCATCCTGTACCTTTAGCTGAAAAACAGCCCCAAAGCATAATGTTTCCACCCCTGTGCTTTACTGTAGAGATGGTGTGCTTTGGGTCATACTCAGTATTTCTCTCCCTCCAAACACGGCGGTTGGAGTTGATGCCAAAGAGCTCGATTTTGGTCTCATCTGACCACAGCACTTTCTCCCATGCCTTCTTTGAATCATCTAGATATTCACTGGCAAACTTGAGATGGGCCTATACATGTGCCTCCAGTACAGCATAGTGTGTTACCAATGGTATTCTTGGTGACCGTGGTCCCAGCCTCCTTCAGATCATTAACAAGCTCCTCCCGAGTAGTTGTGGGCTGATCCCTCACCTTTCTCATGATCTTACTCACCCTATGAGGCAAGATCTTGCATGGAGCTCCAGATCGAGGGCAACTGATGGTAATTTTATGTTCCTTCCATTTCCAAATAATTGTTCCAACAGTTGTCACATTCTCACCAAGCTTCCTGCTAATTGTCTTGTCTTGTCTCATTCCAGCCTTGTGTAGGTCTACAATCTTGTCCCTGACGTTCTTTGAGAGCTCTTTAGTCTTGCCCATGGTGATAGAGAGGTTGTAATGGAAGAAAGCGATTCTGTGGACAGCTGTGCTTTATATTCATAACGTGATGAGATCAAGTGTATCTGTAATTGATTTATTGCAATCTGTGTGCCACACCCAACCTGTGGTTGCCAGAATTCAGGCTGAGTTGTAGAGGATGTAGAGAAATATCTACACATAGAAAAATTTCTACAGTACGGTGAGCAAGAAACTAAAGAACCCAAGACTTCGTACATTCATTCATTCCTTATCTGAATCACTTAATCCCGCCTGGGGTCGCAAAGGGACCAGAGGCTATCCCGGGAACTTACGGGCGTAAGGCAGGGACCAACCGTGGGCAGGCGCCAACACACCTCAAGGCACACACTCACATGTGTGTGGCCACATTATGGGGCCAATTTAGAGTTGCTAATTAACCTATATTGCATACTTTTGGACTGTGGGAGGAAACCGGAACACCTGTAGGAAACCCACGCTTCTGACTGTGAGGTGGCAGCTGCTCGGGGCTTTGCCGATCATACAGGTTCCAAACACAACATTGTTTGCTGGTTCTGTGTGTCAGACTGGTAGGGGTCCTGACTGTTAACTCCAAAGACAGATAATTGTATTGCGTCCTGTTTTCAAACAGATACTGTCTGTGCTTGAGCAGCCATATGGAGGCACATGCCCTGTTTTGATGGCAAACAAAGGTTTTCTTCTCTTCAAAGGAGAGAAGTCTCTCTGGCTTGATCTCTGGCTTGACCATCCCCAGCTTGCTCGATTCTAAAACAATGGGAGATTTCTGTATCAATTTTCTCCATTGCCAGATAGGAAACGGAGACTAAGCATATCTCGACCATGACTCTGCCCCTAAACGCTTGATCGGCTGAATCCTCACTTGGACTCTATGGACACCTCATCATCTGGAACCAGCTGGGATTTTTCGGGCCCTAGGAACTTGAACTGAATTACCAATTTAATATTGAACTTTTTTTACCTTAATGTTGCTGAGTGGATCTTAGCAAACGACCCCAGCAACGACTTGGGATGTGAAAGCGTCCCTTGGACTATTTTTACAGCTTCACTTCTTTAAAAATGATTAATTAACGATAAATCTTTAACTAGTGTACACAAGTGTGTATTAGCACTCTGAAAATGCCCGAGCTGGTCTGATCTTAAAAGCTGAGCCTTGTTAATTCAATTCAATTCAAATTTATTTATATAGCGCTCTTAACAACAGTCATTGTCACAAAGCACTTTACATATAACCGGCCTAAACCCCCCAACAAGCAAGCCTGAGGCGACAGTGGCAAGGAAAAACTCCCTCTAATAGGAAGAAACCTTGAGAGGAACCAAGACTCGGAGGGGGACCCCATCCTCCTCTGGGCGACCGGGTGCACGAACATTTAATGTACAACAAGCAATAGTTCAAGATGAGTTGTTAGTTATTTAAAGAAGCAAAGATACAAAAATAGTCCAAGGGATATTTCGAATCCCGGGTTGTTGATGGGCCACTTGCAGGACCCTCTCAGCAACATTAAGCTGAAATTAGTTCAGTATTGTGCTGCTAAGTCAGTAGACGTCCATAGGGTCCAATCCCAGTTGGTTTCATGATGATGTCCCCATGGAGTCCTGGTGCGGGTTCAGTGGGTCAGGATCAGCTCGGGAGGGTTGACAAGGTCAAGCGTCAGCTCAGGACGTCTCCGGGACTCCTGGTGAGTTCGGTTGATCAGCGTCAGCTTGGTAGGGTCGAGATGGTCAGTGTCAGCTCGGGGCATCTCCAAAGAGTCCCGGTGAGGGTTCGGTCAGCCAAGCGCCATCCCGGGATCAGCTCGGGAACAGCTCGGAAAAAGAAGAAGAGAGAGGAGAAAGTTAAGTGCCCTAACCTAACCTCCGGCAATGCTAGAGTAGCTATGGCAGCCTAGCTAAGAAGGGAGAGCTGGAAGGTAACACAGACATGAGGGCTTCCAGGGGTCTCGGCATCACACCAAACCACCGTCTGCAAACTTGAGCGATCAGCAGAGTGGTAGGATGACAGCACCAATCCCCCCTTTCACCTTTAATCTCAAATGACCATGAACCCCCAGATCTCGCCTTTAACTAAGAAAAAGGGATTTTAATAACCAAAAGACTGACTAAACAAGTAAGTCTTAAGCCTTGACTTAAAAGCAGAGATTGTTTCTGAGCTCCGAACACTAACGGGTAGTTTATTCCACAATTGTGGCGCTTTATGAGCAAATGCTCTTCCCCCCACGGTAACGTTTTTTATTCTAGGTATTACTAAAAGATCTGCGTCTTGCGATCGAAGCGTACGCGCCGGATTGTAAGTGCAAATGAGGTCACTCACATACTGCGGTGCAAGACCATTTAGAGCTTTATAGGTCAAGAGAAGTACTTTATAGTCGACACGAAATTTTACTGGTAGCCAGTGGAGTGAGGAT
Organism: Distichodus sexfasciatus; assembly: GCA_032718565.1. NCBI lineage: Eukaryota > Metazoa > Chordata > Actinopteri > Characiformes > Distichodontidae > Distichodus > Distichodus sexfasciatus. The sequence continues at coordinate 481,978 of JAVGVS010000317.1, read as the reverse complement.
AGAATTGGGGTGATATGATCATATTTTTTAGTTTTAGTGAGGACTCTGGCTGCTGCATTCTGAACTAGCTGGAGTTTATTTAACAACCTATTTGGACAACCAGAGAATAAGACATTACAGTAATCGAGTCTTGAGGTAATAAATGCATGAACTAGTTTCTCTGCATCTTGAAAGGATAGCACGTTTCTTAGTTTAGCAATATTACGGAGTTGAAAGAAGGAGGTGCGACTAATGTTAGAAGCATGTACATCAAATGAAAGATTGGAGTCTAAAGTAACACCAAGGTTTTTAGCAACATTACTTGGTACAATGGATAATCCATCAAGACTGACCGTGATGTCAGATAGCTGACTTCTGGTGGCGTTAGTGCCAGTAAGAAGGACCTCAGTCTTGTCCAGATTTAGCTGGAGGAAGTTGTCCGACATCATTTACGTACACAGATAACACGGCCTGTCTTAGACCCTTCTATCCTGATTGAGGACCCTTGTGATCTCAAATTGGTACCCTTTGTGACGCGATTCTCTGAGGCATCTCAGTTTATCCAACGTCCTGTACGACAACATTTCAGGGACTTTCTAGAACCACTCTCCTCTTTTCAACGGTGTAGCCTGATTACAGCTTACCGACGTAATAGGAATCTAAAGGATCTTTTAGTTAAAACCATGTTTTCGCGTCATTTGACATCTTTGCCTCCGTCTGAGTCTGTCCATTTTGAATGTGGTATATGTCATTTCTTGTTCCTTCTGTGGCATATTGTATATCGGCGAGACAAGTCAGACTTTGCGGTCTCAATTGAAGCAACATCTTTATAATATCCAAAAGAATCAGTTACATACCCATTTAGTTAGACATTTTCAGGTACATGATACTTCTTGTACCTGCTTGGAGATCTGGAGAGGCTGTTCTCGGTTCTTGCGTCACGTCACGTCACTTCCTGCTTTTGCCGGTGCAAGTCGGCGTCTCTTGCCGGTGCAACTCGGAGTCTTTCACTCCTTTTTTTCCCTTTTATACTCAAATTGTATATATTCTGTCAATTTCTTACTACGAACTTTTTATATAAAAGGACTAACGACTGATTAGACACTGCTTGGCGTGTCATTTTATTTTTTTTTCGCGAGGAACCGCCAAGCGTATAGGGCTTCCTCCGCCCAAAACGCACAGCGTCTTAACCTTAATTTTCTTTTTATACCTTTCCTTACGCTAAGCGATTTAAGTAATATAACTAGCGGCTAAAACCTAAAATATAGTTTATCTCCAACCGCGGCGGGACTGAGACGCAAAAACCGACGGCAACTTCTCAGCGATCCTGCTCAACTAATAACAACGTAAGTGATATCTGTTCTTTTAAATAAGATGCCTAACGGTGATGTTGTTTTCTGTAGTGAGTGTAGAATGTTTAGCCTTAGCTCCTCCGTCAGCAGTGATAGGTTAAGTAGTGATAACTTTATCTGTAAAAGGTGTAAGATGGTAGAAGCTCTGACGGAGAAGATCATAGAACTAGAGACGCGCCTCCAGACGTTAGCACAGTCGCCAGGTAGCCTTTTAGCTGCAGGTTCGCAGTCAGGGAGTCTGGGGGCTTCAGGTTCAGATTTAGAGCGTTCAGGCCCAAAAACTCCGGCATTAGGGTTCCCGCAGCAGAACCAATGGGTGGCGGTTCGGCGACATAGACGGAGAGCCCGAGCTTCGGCAAAGGCTACTCCCGAGCACCACTCTCCATCTCTCAGCGTGTCGAACAGGTTTACCCCGCTCAGTGAAACACCCGCTGAGACGCCTGTTGAAAGTGCTCTGGTGATAGGTGATTCTATTCTACGGCACGTGAAAATAGCTAGACCCTTAGCGGCACCAGCAGTCGAGGTAAATTGTTTACCGGGAGCCAGAGCGCCGGACATCAGGGCCAATCTTAAGGTGCTGGCCAGTAATAGACGTAGATATTCCAAGATAGTCGTCCATGTCGGCACCAACGACGTCAAGCTCAGACAGTCTGAAGTAACCAAAAGTAATTTTAAAGAGGTGTGTGAGCTAGCCAAAACAATGTCGCAGGCAGTAATTCTCTCTGGCCCCCTCCCAGCTAGACGTAGCTCCGAGACCTACAGCAGGCTCTGGTCGCTGAACTGCTGGCTGTCAAAGTGGTGCTCTGAAAATAGCATAGGTTTTGTAGATAACTGGTCCACCTTCGAGGGAAAGCCTGGTCTTTTGAGCCGGGATGGTATCCACCCCTCGTGGGAGGGTGCTGCCCGTATTTCAATGAACATAGCAGCTAGCCTTTATGCAGGTTCAGGTGTAGGCGGCCATTGACAAACCGGAGCCAAGGCCAGGCCGCAGGCAGAAAGGCTAAACCGACCGCCTGCGAGTTGCCTTGAACCGCCACCTAGGTACCACCATATTGACATTGTCTCTGTGCCCCGAACCAAAAATAGTTCGCGTAAAATGCGAAAGGCGTCTTTTTCCAATCTAATTTCTATTAAATTAGAGCAGCCAATGCAGAATATCTGTAGCACTAAGCTGAAAGTAGGACTACTAAATATTAGATCATTAACTACTAAGGCACTTATTATTAGTGAAATGATTTCAGACCACGTCCTAAACGCGCTCTGTTTAACTGAGACATGGGTAAGACCCAACGAGTATTTAGCCTTAAATGATGCGACGCCTCCAGGATATAGTTATGAGCATAAACCCCGACTCAGTGGTAAAGGGGGAGGTGTTGCAACGATCTACGAAAGATCTCTTTCAATAACACAGAGGTCAGGACCTAAATTTACATTTAAATCATTCGAATTATTATTCCTTAGAATTGCAGACATATCTGCAAAACCTAACTTTTTGTCGCTCCCTCTCATTACGATTTACCGTCCACCAGGTCCTTATTCTGAATTCCTAACTGAATTTTCAGAATTTCTGTCAGACCTGGTTATTTCAACTGAAAGAGCAATAATTGTGGGGGACTTTAATATTCATGTAGATAATGAACAAGATCCTCTGACAGCAGCTTTTACTAATTTACTAGATTCCATGGGCATTGTTCAAAATGTAACTGGGCCCACTCACAACTGCGGTCATACCCTTGATTTAATCCTATCGTTTGGTCTTAATGTAGATAATGTAACAGTACTGCCTCAGACGAGTATTATTTCTGACCACCATCTCATTACATTTGATTTTCACTTTAGTCAAAACACAAATACTACAACTCGCTTCTGCTCCAAGCGTACAATCACTTCAGATACAGCTAGTAACTTTATTGATAATCTCCCCGATCTGTCGTTCCTGACAGTGGAAATGTCTAATCTTGCTGAACTTGAGAGTAATACGGACTATCTAACTTCTACGCTTCGTTCCACCTTAGATAAAATTGCTCCGTTAAAAATTAAAAAGGTCAGAGAAAACAAAACATCCCCTTGGTATAATGACCACCTACGTAGCCTAAAACAAGGGACACGAAAACTAGAACGTAAGTGGCGGCAAACTAGATTAGTGGTCTTTGAACTAGCATGGAAAGACGCTATGGGAAGCTATAAAAAGGCTCTTAGAGCTGCGAAATCAGAATACCTATCATTGCTAATTGAAAATAACAAAAATAATCCTAGGTTTCTATTTAACATGGTATCCAAGCTGACTAATAGCCAGACTACTACTCAAACTGTACCAACATTGTTTTCTAGTGGCGAATTTATGAACTTTTTTGACCAAAAAATTTGTTCAATTAGACAGAATATTCTAAAATCTCAAGTAACTACAGTGGCTGGCCTTGACAAGGCAAGTACTAATACTGCAGCCATCTTATTTGAATCATTTACTCCGGTTGACCAGTCAGATCTAACGTCTTTAATCCTTTCCTCAAATTCATCTACTTGCATGTTAGATCCTGTTCCAACAAGGCTACTCAAAGAGATGATTCCAGTAGTGATTAAACCTCTACTAGCAATAGTTAACTCCTCTATTAGCATTGGTTATTTACCCAAATCTCTTAAATTAGCAGTGATTAAACCTTTGCTGAAGAAGCCCAACCTGGATCCCCTGGTAATGTTAAACTATAGACCAATATCTAATCTCCCATTTATCTCCAAAATAATAGAAAAAGTTGTTGCCAGTCAGCTAACCTCGTTCTTGCAGGAAAACCATATTTATGAAATGTTTCAGTCTGGGTTTAGAGCCAACCACAGCACAGAGACTGCTCTGCTGAAGGTAGTGAATGATCTTCTCTTATCTGCTGATCAGGGCTATGCCTCGCTCCTAGTGCTGCTTGATCTTAGTGCTGCTTTTGATACTGTTGATCATGCCATTCTCCTAGATAGACTTGAACATGTTGTTGGTATCAGGGGAGTGGCCCTCTCTTGGTTCAGATCCTACCTTTCAGACCGCTATCAGTATGTGGATGTAAATGGTGATTCCTCTGAGCACGTCAGGGTGAAATATGGAGTACCACAAGGATCAGTTTTAGGTCCCTTGCTGTTCTCGCTGTACATGCTACCTTTAGGCTCAGTCATTCGTAAGCATGGAATTAGTTTCCACTGTTTTGCAGACGATACACAGTTATATATATCGGCTAAACCAGAAGACAGACAGCAATTTCAGAAAATGGAAAAATGCTTATGTGACATAAAAAAGTGGATGTCGGACAACTTCCTCCAGCTAAATCTGGACAAGACTGAGGTCCTTCTTACTGGCACTAACGCCACCAGAAGTCAGCTATCTGACATCACGGTCAGTCTTGATGGATTATCCATTGTACCAAGTAATGTTGCTAAAAACCTTGGTGTTACTTTAGACTCCAATCTTTCATTTGATGTACATGCTTCTAACATTAGTCGCACCTCCTTCTTTCAACTCCGTAATATTGCTAAACTAAGAAACGTGCTATCCTTTCAAGATGCAGAGAAACTAGTTCATGCATTTATTACCTCAAGACTCGATTACTGTAATGTCTTATTCTCTGGTTGTCCAAATAGGTTGTTAAATAAACTCCAGCTAGTTCAGAATGCAGCAGCCAGAGTCCTCACTAAAACTAAAAAATATGATCATATCACCCCAATTCTATCCTCACTCCACTGGCTACCAGTAAAATTTCGTGTCGACTATAAAGTACTTCTCTTGACCTATAAAGCTCTAAATGGTCTTGCACCGCAGTATGTGAGTGACCTCATTTGCACTTACAATCCGGCGCGTACGCTTCGATCGCAAGACGCAGATCTTTTAGTAATACCTAGAATAAAAAACGTTACCGTGGGGGGAAGAGCATTTGCTCATAAAGCGCCACAATTGTGGAATAAACTACCCGTTAGTGTTCGGAGCTCAGAAACAATCTCTGCTTTTAAGTCAAGGCTTAAGACTTACTTGTTTAGTCAGTCTTTTGGTTATTAAAATCCCTTTTTCTTAGTTAAAGGCGAGATCTGGGGGTTCATGGTCATTTGAGATTAAAGGTGAAAGGGGGGATTGGTGCTGTCATCCTACCACTCTGCTGATCGCTCAAGTTTGCAGACGGTGGTTTGGTGTGATGCCGAGACCCCTGGAAGCCCTCATGTCTGTGTTACCTTCCAGCTCTCCCTTCTTAGCTAGGCTGCCATAGCTACTCTAGCATTGCCGGAGGTTAGGTTAGGGCACTTAACTTTCTCCTCTCTCTTCTTCTTTTTCCGAGCTGTTCCCGAGCTGATCCTGGGATGGCGCTTGGCTGACCGAACCCTCACCGGGACTCTTTGGAGATGCCCCGAGCTGACACTGACCATCTCGACCCTACCAAGCTGACGCTGATCAACCGAACTCACCAGGAGTCCCGGAGACGTCCTGAGCTGACGCTTGACCTTGTCAACCCTCCCGAGCTGATCCTGACCCACTGAACCCGCACCAGGACTCCATGGGGACATCATCATGAAACCAACTGGGATTGGACCCTATGGACGTCTACTGACTTAGCAGCACAATACTGAACTAATTTCAGCTTAATGTTGCTGAGAGGGTCCTGCAAGTGGCCCATCAACAACCCGGGATTCGAAATATCCCTTGGACTATTTTTGTATCTTTGCTTCTTTAAATAACTAACAACTCATCTTGAACTATTGCTTCTTGTACATTAAATGTTCGTGCACCCGGTCGCCCAGAGGAGGATGGGGTCCCCCTCCGAGTCTTGGTTCCTTTCAAGGTTTCTTCCTATTAGAGGGAGTTTTTCCTTGCCACTGTCGCCTCAGGCTTGCTTGTTGGGGGGTTTAGGCCGGTTATATGCATAATGCTTTGTGACAATGACTGTTGTTAAGAGTGCTATATAAATAAATTTGAATTTGAATTTGAATTTGCGTTGGGTCCCGCAGGATCCCGCTCCCAATGCAGGGCTCTAGACTGTGGCTTAAACTCAGTGTTTGGGAGTCGTCTGACAAACTGTCTGCGGCCCCAAGAGCCAAAAAGAACAATCTTGGTTGTGCCATTTCTCTTGAGGCCAGTCAATGTGTTCTTTTGCAAATTTTAACCTCTTTAGCATGTCTTTTTTTCTAATGGTAACAGGTAACTTAAGATCTTTGATTTTCCTGGAGCTGATCATTGGCCGAGTCTTCACCATTTTGACTATTCTTCGATCCATTCGAATGGTAGTTTTCCTTTTTCTTTTGGTTGCCATTTTAAAGCATTTGAGATCATTTTAGCTGAGCAGCCCATCATTTTCTGCACTTCTTTATATGTTTTCCCCTCTCCAATCAACTTTTTAATCAAAGTGTGCTGTTCTTCTGAACAATGTCTTGAATGACCCATTTTACTCTGATTTTCAGAGAGAAATGCACTATATCCAGCATGGATAATGCCTTCCTTCCGTAAATAAGGGCAGTAATTGACACCTGTTTTTTTCACAGAATGAATGACCTCACTAATTAAACTCCACACTGCTATTAATTTGAACATGAGCCCAGGAGCCCCCTTTCAATTAATGATTCAATTACACAGAATCAGCAGCATTCATGTCATAGTCGTTGGGTCTGTTGGTTTTCTAATACTCTACTACACCTACTAATAAACTATTTGCCATGTAGAAATATAATTTCTATAAAAAATAGTGATTGATCAGGTTATTGATGTCGGACTGCTATTATTTTGAACATAACTGTATGTTAAAATAAAAGTTTAACAATTTTGGAAACCTAAATATTTCAAATTGTCTAACAACTTTGAGTAATAATGTAATAATTTTAAATGTGCACTAGATGGAGCTGTAGACACCAATGAGATCCCACTCAGAAATCTGCATTTAGACCAATAATAAGATTCAAGCATAAGTATAAGAAAACAACTGAAATGCAACTGAATAGTGTAAAGTGGCCTTTTATGCAAATTTAACATTTTAGTGCTATCAAACTAATGTTTGAAGTTTGAATACAACTAAAAAAATTACAACTAAAAACACATACAGCATAATAATATCAACTGTATTCCTTACAAATTAATAATTACTGAACAAAGCAATGACAAATAACCCTGGATTTTATTGTAAGAATTAAGAAAGCCACTCACACAACCAACATATGCTTACCACAATGGCTGAATTTTTCCTTCAGTTTCTGCCATGTGAGATCATAGGACAGCTGGGTGAAGAAAGAACAATTTTGTAATGGCACCTGAGACGTTTGTGTGAGAGCAGTTCATCCAAGACATCATCCATACTCACGTTTCTCACAAAGATCTGGCATCCTCCTTTTGACCCCATCCCCCTGTCAGACATGCCGCCGCCCATGTGACCAGAGCCTCCGCTGTATTGGCCGAAGCCCCTGTTCATTTCCATGCTCCCACCCATACGGTCGAAGCCTCCGCTCATGCGGTCCATACCCATTCCTCCGAGAGAAATGTAAAGAGAGAGAGAGAGAGAGAGAGAGAGAAATGTTAGAACCATAGAAATACAAGTTTCAATATTCATAAACAAGGCTGAGCAATATGTTGCACAAAAAAAACAATTACTTATATCAGGATATGGGGTTTTCATATCCTGATAACATATAATGTATCACAATACAAGTACATTTTCTGTAAAATCAGTGGAACAGTGGAATTCTGCCTTCACGTGTGCTCGAAACACTCTGCGCACTCATATGGATTGCCAAAAGGTGCCACATTTTGCCCATTTTTTCGTTACATTCGTTGAAAACAGTTTTTCGGGCACCTTAATATACCGGCACTTCTTATGCAGTTAAAAAGCACTGCCTTTTGTACCGCTTTAGTGACTTGCGGTCAAATGGCACATTTCACGCCATAAAATGGCTGTAAAAGGCGGCATTTTTATGGCTAGAGTAGACTAGAGTAAGGTGCCTTTTGTAAGGCAAATTACGGCACCTTTGGCGTTCCATAGTTCTGAGCATATGGAGTGTTTCAAGAGAGCTAGTAGGCAAAGCTGAGCGCTCACAGACAAGATTTTGCATGTGAAAGTTTCACTGCGCACTCTGCATCGACAGGGCACCGGGGTGACTACTGCAAACAGTCATCCAAACCATGAAAAAAACATTGCCGTAAACACTATTTTGTGACACCACGAAATAGTGTAATATGAAACAACAGATGTTTTAATTTTGTCATCCGATATATTTCGTCATATCGCACAGCCCTAGTTAACTTTGCAAAAAACATTGCTGTAATTAAAACAGTTAATGTTCTTTAAGTCTTTTTCAAAACGCATTTGTCAATAATTTCAGGGTGTGTTTGAAGTGCTTGTTCAGTATATGCATACCTAAACCTGTTCCCATTGGTCCCATGCCAGTGTTCCCCATGCCACCTCCATAGCTTCCAATCCCACCTCCTGAAAAAGCAGACAAACAGATCAAAAACACACAGAAACACAACATGCATGACTACAATAACGTGGTATGCACTTTACTACATAAACCTATTGTGTTTATACCTAGTCCACCAAACGACTCGCTGAACGGCCGGCTCATCCCCATGTCGCTGCGGCCAAAATCACGATCCATTCCACCCATACCAGACCTATACATGTCTGCTAAACACACAGCTTACTCAGTCACAGCAGAGAAAAAGAGAGAGTGAGAGCGAGAAAGTCACTGAGAAAGGAAGACTTACCTCCCATTCTGGCCATTGGAGTCATGTCTCTGCCACCAAATCCGCCCATCCCAGCCATTCCATCCATGCCACCAAACCCACCTCCCATTCCTGCAACACACACACACACACACACACACACACACATTAAACTGAATGGCTTTTTTAAAGGTTTCCTAGAATTCGGCTCTTAATGCAGTCTCAAACAGTCTCATTACTTCCTACCTCCCATTCTGTTCATGCCTCCGAAGCCACCTCCATCCATTCCTGTTGAGAGAAGAGTCTATATAAAATGACCAACAGCAGTGTATTCTTCCTAGGCACAATTTGGAATCTATTGTAGTACAGTTTTTGCAGAAGCGTACTAAATTACAGGAAATGTAAACACTCCCAAAGTCTCTGTCTTCACATGGACAATGGTCAGTGAGTTTCACTTTACAAAACACTGTCCAACCTAGCTCTGAAGTGACTGTTAAGGCGACAGTTAAGACAACGTTCTATTTGGTGTAAAAAGCTGTGTTGGTAGCTGAAAAAGCCAGAAACGTTGCAAGAGCAGATAAAAAAAAGAAGTCTTTTTCTACATGACAAGTTAATTCAAGTCCAAAGCTGCCTTTGGCTGCTTTGGTGCATTCAAGTCAAGAAAACACAAAAACTTGGCAGGAAGCAACAAGGCTATACCCGAACATTTCACATGATGTTGAGAATAACAAAAGTTTGGAAGTCAGCTTTACATTTTGTGGAAAATGTGGCCACATGTAAAATTAAAAAAAAAAAGACTGCCTTTTGTCTTTAGTCATAAATAAAGTTTATGTTTTTGAAACATTTGTCATTTTCACATGAGCATCCCATCTCACTGATAAATTCTACATCTGATTTTGCCGAACCAACTAAAAGACCCTCTCACAGAGCAGGGTGATTACACAGTTCAAACAGCTCTTCCATATTTATGCCACAGAGCTGATGAAGCTAGCTGTAAAAAGTATCTGAGGGTCGTAGAATAAGGGTCCTTGCGGTTTACATCTTCATAAGGCTTCATGAGTTCAGGTTTGCAACTGAAGGTCCCACCGGGATTAGGTGAAAGTGTGGGGTTTATTGTGCAAGAGGGCCTGTTGAGCTGGCGCTCTGAAAATCTTCTTAATTTGTCACAACAATGCGCTTCTGTTTACTTTACAAGAGTGTGTTTAATGACATCGCCACTTTTATCTTATCTTCTCATCTGCCTTTATCTCTATGGCTCTCTTCTCCTGGTTTAAAGTGTAACGCCACATTGGAAGCTGGATTACAGACAACATTTCAGGCTGCAATAACGCATCTTACTGTGGAACAACTAGAAAATGATTGATATGATAAGATTTGATAAGATTTCGATAGTTATAATTGGAGCATGTGAAACAGTGTGTAAAAACAATGTGGCATAAGGGCAAAGTTACATGAAAACATGAAGATAGAGCTGACTCTTCACTCAGTTGTTGGTCTATAGACAGAACTACACAACGTTTTGCAAAACAACTCTATGTACAGTAAGTTGAGGGCACCATGTAAAAACCTTACAAAATGCAGTTTATTTGAAATACTAGGAGCTAAAAGTAGATACACATGTTTTACTACAATGCTGCACGAGTGGAATTTCCCAACAAAAACTGTTATACAAGTATGTGTGCATGCACTGACCTCCTGGACCCATCGAGCCCATTCCTCCCCCGCTCAGACGAGTGGCATTTATTGGCTGTCCCCCTGGACCCAAACCCATGCCGATACCCGCCAGTCCCCCTGCAAGCACACAAGCACATCAAATCATTAAAAAAAAAATAATAATAAAATAAAATAAAAAAACACTCCAAGCTCTTGTAAGCAACTTCCCGATGTACAAAAAAATACATATATACATATATCTGACTGAAGTCACAAAAACAGCAATTTTATATGGCAATTATCTCCTATGCCCTCCTACTCCTCTTAAAATAAATAAAAGACTACAGGAGAAAAGAACCTGAAGTCCTTACTAGGCAACTGAGGCGATTTCTCAACAGGGCGGTAATCATCAGAGGGAAGAGACTTATCATCCTAATAGAGAGAAATGAAGCTCAGCACAGCTCACAGCCTCACAAGTTTTACAAGCCGAAAAGAATGGAAGCTGCATTCCAAATCTCTCACCATTTTAACGTGCATCTGTCTGTCAAACAGCATTTGACCATTGAACATGGCTATTTGCTACAGTTAAGGGAATGGACAGCGTACAATTATACCACACTTCTAAACAGAGCAAAAACAAACGTACAATTTAATATTTGAGTTCACAACTCATTCGTTTCAGGAATTTGGCAACAGTAGCAACACACTAGCAAAAAGAGCTGCGGTCTCTAAATCTAAAGCTTAACAACATTACACAGCTAAACAGCTTGTCAATTACTGATTTGCATAAATTGAAATAATGTGCAAGTCCATAAGATTCAGGTGCTTGTTAACAGCTTCAAATGTTTACATTAAAGCCAGAGGCATCGTAAAAACCTATAGCACACAGAAACACACAAAGAGGATACAGATGGCCTGCACTGCCTCCAGAGGCTGTTCAAAGGTGACCGTGCCCATCCCTCTACTCTTGCCGTCCTTATCCTCCTTCACGTCTGCCCTCTTCACCACTCCGGCCATGCTGAACACCTCCTTCAGCTTCTTCCAGCCCACTTTAAAGTCCAGCTAAAGAAAAAGAAAAAAAGCACACACAGTAAAATCTAAATGATCTTCAAGGACAAGTCAATTACTAACATTAGCTTTAAATTTCATATAGATGAAATGTATAGTACATGTATAGTGGGGGAAATAATTATTTGATCCCCTGTTGATTTTATAAGTTTGCTCACTTAGAAAGAATTGAACAGTCTCTACTTTTTATGGTATATTTATTTTAATAAAGAGAGACAGAATAACAACCAAAAATCCAGAACAAACACACTACATAAAAGTTATACATTGATTTGCATTTTATTGAGAGAAATAAGTATTTGATCCCCAAGCAAAACACAATTTAGTACTTGGTGGAGAAGCCCTTGTTGGCAAGCACAGCAGTAAGACATTTCTTGTAGTTGGTCACCAGGTTTACACACATCTCAGGAGGGATTCTGGCCCACTCCTCTTTACAGAAACTCGCCAAATCCTTTATGTTTCTTGTTTGCGGCTTGGCAACTCGAAGCTTCAGCTCCCTCCACAGATTTTCGATAGGATTAAGGTCTGGAGACTGGCTAGGCCATTCCATAACCTTAATGTGCTTCTTCTTTAGCAACTCCTTTATTGCCTTGGCTGTATGTTTTGGGTCACTGTCATGCTGGAAGACCCATCCACGACCCATCTTCGGTGTTCTGGCTGAAAGAAGGAGGTCTCGTCCAAACTTTTACGGTACATGGCCCCATCCATTGGCTCCTCAATGCGATGTAGTCGTCCTGTACCTTTAACTGAAAAACAGCCCCAAAGCATAATGTTTCCACCTCTGTGCTTGACTGTAGGGATGGTGTGCTTTGGGTCATACTCAGTATTTCTCTTCCCCCAAACACAGCAGTTGGAGTTGATGCCAAAGAGCTCGATTTTGGTCTCATCTGGCCCCAGCACCCATGCCTTCTCTGAACCATCTGGATGTTTACTGGCAAAGTTAAGATGGGCAAAGGCCCATCATGTGCCTTCTCCAGCAGGGGGACCTTGCGGGCACTGCAACACTTCAATCCATTACGGCGTAGTGTGTTACCAATAGTATTCTTGGTGACTGTGGGCTGATCCCTCACCTTTCTCATGATCCTCCTCACCCCATGAGGCAAGGTCTTGCATGGAGCTCCAGATCGAGGGCGACTGATAGTCATTTTATGTTCCTTCCATTTCTGAAAAATCGCACCAACAGCTGTCACATTCTCAACAAGCTTCTTGCTGATTGTCTTGTAGCCCATTCCAGCCTTGTCCAGGTATACAATCTTGTCCCTGACGTCATATGATAGCTCTTTAGTCTTGCCCATGGTGATGGAGAGGTTGTAATAGAAGAAACTGATTCTTTGGACAGGTGTGCTTTATACTCATTACAAGATGAGATCTGTAATTGACTTGTTGCAATCTGTGCCACACCCAACCTGTGGGAGCCAGAATTCAGGCTGGGTTGTAGGGGATCAAATACTTATTTCTCTCAATAAAATGGAAATCAATGTATAACTTTGTGTGTTGTTTCTGGATTTTTGGTTGATATTCTGTCTCTCTTCATTAAAATAAAACTACCATAAAAATTAGAGACTTTCATTTCTTTGTAAGTGGGCAAACATACAAAATCAGCAGGGGATCAAATAATTATTTTCCCCACTGCACATTAGGCATTATTGTAGGATCAGCCTGGCGAACATCCTGGCATTAAACAGATTAAGGCAGATTATTTATAAAATCAGATCGTATGAGACCTTAACACAGTGGCCGGCTAGAACTGAAGCCCTCTGAGATGTCAATCTTGGAATCTGAGGTTGGATTTCAGCAGCTCATAGAAATCTGTTTCTATGTACACATACAATCCCAAAATACTTTAGACTTAATAAAACTAGTTTAATTCTTAAAAAGTGGGAAAAATTTCCCAAAACATTGGGAAGACTCCTCAGAAATGATCTTCACAACCGCCTTGGGATAGGGCTGGGCAATTAATCAAAACACATTCAGAACAGCTAATTGATATTATTATTAGGATATTTTGCCTATGACAATCATTTCAGGTTTTTTTTTTTCTTCAAAGTTACAGGCGGCATGATGCACTGCCACCTCACAGTGAGAAGGCCCTGTGTTCAATCCCAAGGTTGGCCGTAGGGCCTTTCTGTGTGGAATTTGCCTGCTCTCCCTGTATTCGCGTGCTCCTCCCAGTCATAATTTAAATTGGCCCTGTAAAGTGTAACTGAGAGTGTGATTGTGTGAATACGTGTGCCCTGCAGTGTGTTGGCGCCTGCGGTACCGGGATGGGATCCGGTCTCCATGACCCCGATAAGGATTAAGTGGTTCAGAAATGAAATAATTTTAATTCCGTTAATACTAGAGGCAGTTCATGAATTGCGTCCTTTACAAACTTATGTTTCTTTTCACACTGTATTGCAAAGGAAGATATCCGTTATGATGTGGATGAGAACGTGGCCCAATATACAGGATCGGCAGCAATTGTAGAAAGCATTTAGAGTTTTAGTATGTATATATTGTTTTTGATTTTGTAATTTGCTTCTGTTTTTTTCATTTCATGTTATGCATAAAGCATTGAAATGCATTTTTTTCTAGACTGCAGTTGCAGTGCATGGTATGTCACCATATACCTGTACAATTAATAAAATATTCTTCTTGAATCAATCTCATGCAGTCAGTGTTTTTTATTTTTATGTTTCCTGCCCTTGTCATTCAGATGTTTTGTGCATCAGAAAATGTTTAGATTGTGCCAATTTTATATTTAAGACATGACTTTACATTTTGGCAGTCATGTCCGTGGATGATGATTCATGGACTTTGATGACTTTGGATTTTGATGGCACTAACATGTTCAATGACATAAATACTTGCTTTTGAGGCATGGACTAAGGATTTTGAAGAGGTCACCTGCTTTTGCCGGTCATCCATGATGTTTTGCCATTTGCACTAAGTGTTTTGTTGTGAGAAATGCACCAAAGCAACTGAGAAAAACTAAGTGAATACAAGGTGTGCAACTATGCTCCACTTCCATCGCTTCTCTCCGTGCAGTTTGCTCTTGACTCACTGTTTCATTCACTGTCCCGCCCAGTCTCTGATTGGCTATACATCACAAGTAGTAGCCAATCAACACTGAAGCCTTGCTGTCACTCACACCACACACGAGCGCAGCGTGAAGCTCCGAGAAGGAGAAGAGTTATATTAAAATAATGTAAGGTTGACTGACAGAGATTTTCTTCTTTTTTTTTTGCATACCGGTTATCACCCCCATTAACTAGCAATAACCGGTATTAACGTCGGCCCTGAAAAATGTCAGTCAAGGAAAACAGGAAAGGTGGAGGCTGAATAAGTGAGAGAGAGAAAATATCACCCTCCTTACATTGGCAACAAAGACAGTAGAGCCAAGGCGTCCAGACTGCAAAGCATTGATGATCTCTGGAGGGATGTTGGGGTTGTTAGCAATGGAGGGGGGCAGATGCATGGCCCCTGCCCCTCCGTCTTGACCCCTGCCACCAGAGTAATTCCCCCCTGTCCGCTGAAGCACTCGCCGTGCATGTTCACCATCAGGGTCCTGGAAAAAACAAGGTAGAAAAAAAGAAAAAAAAGAGTTTTGACATGTGCCAGTGGTTCTAAAGTCATAATTTAAGTTACTGAAATTAGCAATGACATATGGCCGTAGACATTTATCTATCAATCAATTGGCAGTGTAATGGTTAGGTCATGTGATCAGTAGGTCACCAGTTTGAATCCCGGACCGGTAAAGGTACGACTCATAAGCAAAGTACAGTCCAGAAGCACTGCTCCCCAGGTGCTACCCGTCAGCTGCCCACTGTTCCTGCACAGATGTATCTAATGCAGAGGTCACATTTCGTTGTGGTGCAAAGTGCTGTGGAGTGATCACAATGACAAATGATCCTTCACTTTCAGTGTTTACATAGCTTTTTGCAATTTGATTATTTCTCTTAAATTGGTTCTTGCATTTGTAGTCACTGCCAAATTTAAACAGTGAGAAGTATAATGTTCATATTTCACAATGTTCATAGTTTTATGGTAAAAAGTTGAATAAATTACTTAAATTTTTTAGTCTAAACTTCAAGACTGCAACTGGCGATTACTAACATTTTTACTCTTCAATATATTACATCCTTTTTTGTATTAGAGTTATTGTTGAACTACTCTCATGTCTATGGCCAGACGTCACTGCTAGTTTGATGAAAAAGCAGACACATTTCACACCTCCTTGATGTTGAGAGGTCTGCCATTAAGATCATGTTTATTCATGACCTCCAAAGCCTTCTTCACAAATTCCTCGTCTTTGAACTCAACCACCCTGAAAAGGAAAGAAAATACTGACTTTCTGAAGCATGTGAAGAAGTAGACAAGTTGAACATAAAACCTCCACTTACCCACAGCCCTGTTAGCGGAGGAGGTCAATGCCAATCAACAGGCCAGGAGGGAAATAAACAGACCAGGCTAGTTAGTACAAACGCAAGCTGTAGATTACAGATTATATATTTTACCACTGTAATATCTGATTCAAAACAATTATTTTAAATTGGAAATTAAGGACATTTGTTTACAAAGACAATTTTGATCACATTTGCTTTCAGTTGAAAAAAAAGTTACCTGGTACTCATTTATTCTTTCAGTAAAAATGAACAAAATAAATTGGGCATAACTCATTTAGTATTAAAAAATGTAGGAAAAGTCATTTGTGAAGCATTGGCAACCGAGCCACAGAGAGGGACATGGTTTAAGACGGGCAGCTGAAAGATGAAGCAAGTTATACAATGAAACAGTACCGATCTTAAAGAACATTCCCTTAGCATACACATCTAAGACCTAATCACTTTGCATGATCAAAATTCCCAAACTTAAAATAATCTATAAAGCACCTGACCAATCATCAAATTAAATAAATAAATAAAAAGATCATCTGGTTTCCTATAAGATATAGCTCCAGCCAAACTTGAAACCACCAATTAAACGTACAGCCAAATAAACTGGAGTTTTAGCTTTCATTTGATCAAATCAGTTTAGTTTGCCCAGCTGAAGTCACATTACATAAACTTAAATGTACACAACAAACCATCCCAAGGTCAACAGTCATCAACAGTATCAGGCTCTACCCACAAAAATGCCCTGTCCAGTAGAGTATCAGTCACAGGTGGGTGTCTCCCACACAACACATTAGAGAATGAAGCCGTGGAGGGCGTTTACAGCCTCGCACGGCACAACAGAGTCGCCAGCACTTACCCTTGACTTTCCTTCAGCATCCTTAAAGAGCTCCACGTATGTAACCTCACCGACTACATGAGACATACAAAAGGGGAAAATACCAAAAAAGACAATGCATTTAAAAACACACCAGTGGCGTCATCACGGTAGGCCTGGGTACAACACTACAGATAGAAAAGCCCAGTTAATCACCTCCAGCCAACTCTCCACCCACAACACCTGCGTCCCATTCTGTAAATTTACAAACACCAGGCAACTATGCAACAACATTCATCTAAGGGGAGGTGCAGAATTCAAGAACAGTTAACACAGTTTGCAAGCACAGTACTGTTTTAAGGTGATCGTCCACCTTTATCAATCTTCAAAAACATTTAAAACCCAATTCAGGTCATACACAAGCAAAATAAAAAAAGTCAGATTTCGTTAGCATTGTCACCTTACAACAGATTCGACAGAAACATTGCAGCTACAGATTAACTCTGAGGTTACATGTTGGAGCTGTTTACAAGGCCAAAAGTAACCATAGATTAGGTCTAAGAAATAATCATACCAAATCTGTATTGAACTCCTCCCATGAGGAAAAGAGAAACCCTGACTAAGCTAAGATCATGTTCAACTTGGTCTCTTGCACTACTGTGAGCTCGTCTACCTTGATACTCTTGATTACACATTCAGTAAGGGGACAGCCTATCACGCAAGTGGGAGAAGGAGAGAATGTGTTTGTGTGTGGCGTAGCCTCTGTGACTGTTACCTTTCTCACGCATTAGATCTTTAATTGCCTGCCACTTCATATCATACGGGATATTGCTAATGAACATGCGGTTGCGGTGGGCCGCCTTCTTGTCTCCAGATCCCCCATGTCTGTCCTTATAGGGATGGTAGCGGCCAGACTTTCGGCCGCCAGAAGACTTCTCTTTCTCCTTGCCCTCCGGCTTCTCCTTGGGAGCCTCCTCTGCCTCACTACAGACAGAGTAAAGAATGTTTGTGAAAAAAATTGAAAACTACACCACAGCACAAAATCTGTAAGGAGACCTGTGCCAAATGTTCAGCAATCACCAGATCGTGATTATTCGAGCCAACTAAATATTTTAACATAACTGTTATAATCAATTCTATTAATCCCTATAAACAGGAATGTTGTATTTTACCTCTATTTCATACTTTCAAAAGCACAATTCTCATTCAATGACTGCTTTTCTTTGGTCTGCTATACATAAGAGTGACAATACTTTATCTTGAGCCATCAAACTACTTTCATATCAACACCATAGATAATTTACTTAGCCAAACACTACAGTACCACTGTGGGTAGGGCTGGGCTATATGACCTCAAATCAATATCGTGATTAATTGAACATTTTACCTTGACTATGATTAAGTAAGTGATTACTTGTCCTTGTGAAAACAGCATGGCGCAAAGTGCACCATACCAAAACGTGACCTCTGCATAAGAATAATCTTTTGCTTTGCAGTGCTTGGGAATGGTACCTTGCTCATGAGTACCTCAGTGGTACCTTCCGATCATGGGACCAATTCCGTAACCATTATAGTACCACCTGCCCCAAATTAATGATTATTTTGTCTTGTTTTTGTGACCACTGACAAGGTCTGTACTGTACAGATTTTTTTGAATTCAATTTTATTTATATAGCGCTCTCACCAAGAGTTATTGTGACAAAGTGGTTTGCATATAACCGGCCCAAACCCCTAACAAACAAGCCTGAGGCGACACTGTCCCATTCGGCGGAACATTTTGTGGTTCGGCGTCAGGTTCATCATGCCTCAGCTCTTCAGGCACAGGCAAGCCACAATTTTGGGACACATTATTCAGCATTAAAAGACATATTTTCTCTGGACTATAGAGTAGCACTCCACCTGTCTTGTCCAGGAAGCGCCAACGGCCCTTAAGCTGCCCTATAGTGCGCTCTACCACCACCTGAGCCCGAGAATGGACGTTGCTCTTGTTCAGTCTGTGGGTTCGCGAGCGGGGTGTTATGTAACTATTAATACTGGGATTTTTGCAATGAAAAATTGTGCATCTTTGTTATTTTAAATAGGGATGCAACGATCCGACACGTGGATCCGATGTCAGCTCGATAATGACTCAAATTGCTGGCTCGGGTATCGGTGCCATCTACATCTGACATCTGTCTACAGTGCCAGCACTTTTATACTACATAAAGCTAAAAAATAGAAGAAAATTCTACAGTCTTTATATCAGAAATGGACTGATTTCAAGACTGTGCCAGCATTTACACATCAAAATGTGTCAAATCTCAGTAGTACAGGACGTTCTGAACACAACAACATAAAGCATGTATGGCTAACTTCTACACAAACACTATAATAAGCCTATAAACAAAGGTAAAGAAAATGCCCCAAATTCTCTTTGGACTGTAAAGGTTAAAAACTGGTATCAGATCGGTACTCAGGATTGGCCGATAGCCAAAGCCAAAAGATCGGTATCAGAACTGAAAAAGTTGGTTCGGTGCATCCCTAAGTTTAAAACAACTGAAGAAAACATGTGACAACACATTTTAAAATATTAACAGCATTTTTTTAAATAATTGAAATAATCATCAGGGGTTAAGACTCATTTGAGGTCCTTCTTGTCGCTTTCGAATCATTTCTGATTAACTGCCCAACCCTAGCTGTGGGCACATCTTTGGTTTAAGCCAAATAAGAAAGGAGAGCCTAATAATTTGGAAGAAGCAACCTGTCGAATCCATGGAAGGAAGGTATCAGTCAAAAGCACCAATACGACAAATCTACAGGACCACCTGCAAATTGATCATTCCACCCAATTAGGGATGTCACGATTATAGATTTTGATGGCATGATTATCGTCTGGGAAACAATCACGGTTTCACGATTATTTCACAATGTAGACAATCACATTCTTCAGAGGTTTTTACCTTTTATTTACTGCTGTCTTTTTTTTTTTTTTAAAGACACAAAAACCATAAACAAACAATACTGTTCATAAATGGAACATACATAAATGGATACTGCCTTTTGGAACATAAATAATAATGTAAACAGTGATGCATCAGAGTGAAAACAAAAATAAACAAAGTTTTTCTTTAGAATTAAATTTAAGCTTATAACACTTATTTATCCGTTCGGTATCCATCAGAATATAGGATAACATTTTTTGATAAATACATTTTCTATATTTCTTCTTTCCTATTGATTACACTATAACATAAAATTGAAGTAAAAAAAATCTGAGTAATTGAAAATGAAATACTGAAGTTTTTGGTCATTTTGAACCAATTTGGCCTATAAAATGAGCTACTTTTGGCCTTTCTGGAAGAGAAAGGCTAACTACATTTCCCACAACCCCCTGCGCGCCCTTTGGCACCACGTCACAAAGCATTGAGCACGCGTTACGGAATAAACTATGGAAAATCCATGGGAAACTCTCAATAAACGGCTGTATTGTGAGTAGAACGCTGGTTGTTGTGGTTATTTATCAGCTACATATACGTTTTGTCTGTAATAAAGGGGAGGCTTAAACTGAGCGTTTTAGCGAGTAATGGCGCTATCGCAAACACAGGGCGTGTGTTTACATTGCAAAAAATGTAATTTATGGGGTTTTACGTGTTTACTTCCGTTTTGTGCACGGAATATCTCACGAATACTTTCACATACTGAGGGATCAGGTCTTGTCTTGATCGCGCCTCTAAACACAATGTGATTAATAAGCGTCCATGTGAAACACAAGCGGCGCATGCACTAGCGAGTGAAATGAGTTAAACGAAGCTTCGATTCTGGAAAAATTGCCTCGACCATTTTTTGTAACAGAATTATTCGAATAATCGTTTCAGCTCTGTGTGTGTGTCTGCGTCCGCACCGTGCTGGACTTCTGTCTTCCTCCTCCTCCTGCTGCTGCTGACTATCCGGGCGCATTCTCGAGTTACGATGCCTCTAAGAATTTATTTGTATTCTCTGTATGGCAGACTTCAATCGCTTCTTTGGTGGAAATAAAGCGTTTTTAAAGGCGGAGGGGGTTTAAAATATATTGATATATTTTCATACGAGATATAGGATTACACAATATCGTTTATATCGATATAGTTCATATTGCGGTAAAATTATAGTAAGAGGTCCGGCATATGGCGTCACATCAATACCAAAACTAGAGCGCGCAAAATGGCTTGCCGCAAAAATTTCGCAGACATAAATTTCAAAGTCGCAAGCGCAAATGTGAAACGCAAGCGCACAAAATTAAGAATCGAGTGGGCGGTTGTGATAATGTTGCGTGCATTTTTTCCTCTCGATGTGTTAAATGTCCTCGCGCACAAAGTAGATTACCGAAGATGACGGAAGAAGAGGAACAGCGGCAGGCAGGTTAAACGCAAATTGACCTTATAATAATAATAATTTAATAGTTAGGTCTTACACGTTTAATAAGT
The DNA here is from genome assembly GCA_032718565.1 of Distichodus sexfasciatus. Lineage (NCBI taxonomy): Eukaryota > Metazoa > Chordata > Actinopteri > Characiformes > Distichodontidae > Distichodus > Distichodus sexfasciatus. Next base: position 460,625 of record JAVGVS010000317.1, on the reverse strand, counting down.
ACGCAATCAATGGCTCCCCTTGCCCACTTGTCTGTCCCCAAACTGCAAAAAACCCGCCCCTTTCAAACCGCGCGCGTAGAAATCTCACTCGAGCAAAAAACCCGCTCGTTGGTAATCTACTTTGCGCACAAGGACATTTAACACATCGAGAGGAAAAAATTAGGGATGCACTGAAATGATTTTTTTTGGCCGAAACCGAAAACGAGGAAACACTTGGCCGAAAACTGAAACCGAAACACCGAAAGAAATTATTATACCAATTTTTTGTAATATTGCCGTTATGGCTGGGACTGTGTGTACTTACCTCACTAAAGTCAAGCACTGCAATTGCATAAATTAATATTCACCATTCAAAGAATAAATCTGTTACAAAACTATGAAAATATTTATTTAGCATTCAAACAATGCACAATATAAAATAAAATTTGAAATAAAATATTTTACTTGGCCCCACTCATGAATAGCCTAAAAGCAAGATAGCTGAAATATTATACAATTAAATATCTTCTCTCATAAAACAAGTGAATTCAAGTGCATTTTAATATTCTGAACGAAGTGCATCAGAATCAGAACAAGTGCTTTAAAAAGTGTTGTAAGATATAACATTCCTTGTAGGCCTATAACAAAGTGTATTAAAACACTAAAATGAAAACTTCCTTGCCTTTTCAAAAACGTCCGCCACAGACGGAGTGGGTATACTCGAAGGGTCTTGCCTCTTCTGTGCTTCATACTCTGCATGGCCGTCGGGATGTTTGATTTTATATAAATAAAATATAATTATATGATAAATAATATAATTATATGATAAATACTTCCGGCGGCGCCACGAGCCGGCAGCGGCTAAAAGCGCTCCAGTGAATTCAGTGTTTTTATACTGATTCTCGTCCGTCTTTGTCTACTTTCCATTTTGTTTGTGATCAAGTACGATGCATATCACCTACAACAGACACACCCTGCTCGAAATCGGAAGTAAATGCACAATTCCTCCGCCAAATCTGCCGTCGGAGACGCTACGGAGCCCGGGCGAGGCAACGAGGCGCAGCTGGCCGAAACGAAAGCGCTGTTCCCGGAAACAAAAGCGGGGCAAGCGTGCAGGCTTTAGCACGAGGCTAAAAGCTAACCCGGCCCGACCGGCACTTCCATCTGTCCTGCTCTCCAAGGTCCGCTCACTGGACAATAAAATGGACTATCTGTGGCTCCAGCAATCCAGCCAGCTTGAGATAAAGAACTGCTGCGTTTTTATCTTCATGGAAACGTGGCTGAACGCGGACATCGCGGACTCGGCTATCCAGCTAAACGGGCTAGCATGCTATCGGGCCGACAGAGAAGCCTCTTTGTCCGGTAAGAGCCGCGGAGGCGGTTTGTGCGTCTACATTAACTCTGGTGCACGAACTCTGCTAAAGTGAGTCGCCACTGCTCACCACAGATAGAGTTTCTCGTCATAAAGTGCCGCCCATTCTACCTGCCGAGAGAATTCTCCGTGGTGCTAATCGTAGCTGTGTACCTGCTGCCTAGCGCTAATGCTAACCTGGCGCTAGCCGAACTGTACGAGGCTATCAACAAGCTCCAGACCGCGCACCCAGACGGATTTCTCATCATTGCCGGCCACTTCAACCACGCGAACCTGAAGTCAGTTCTCCCCAAATTCCATCAACATGTGGACTTTGCTACGAGGGGGGAGAACTGCCTGGATAAAGTTTACACCAACGTGCGTGGTACCTACAAAGCAGCAGCGCGCCCACACATCGGCTCTTCAGACCACGCGACAGTGATGCTGCTGCCCGCATACTCATCGCTGCTGAAACGCACAAGACCTGCCAGGAAGACCATCAGAGTCTGGTCCAGTGGAGCTGTCTCAGCACTGCAGGACTGTTTTGAGTGCACGGACTGGAATGTTTTTAGAGAGGCGGCGACGTACGACGGCTGCGTTAACCTGGACGAGTTTGCAGAATCTGTGACTTGCTACATCTCCAAGTGCATAGAGGATGTTACCGTCCTGAAGAACATCACCTCTAGAGCCAACGCGAAGCCCTGGTTCACAGCACAGGTGCGTGCGCTGCTGAGAGAGAGAGAGATGCTGCTTTCCAGTCCGGGAGTAAAGCTGCCCTCAGAACAGCCAGGGCTAACCTCTCTCGCTCTATCCGTCAAGCAAAGCGAGCGCACGCAAAAAAGATCCAGAACCATTTCAACGACACAAAAGACTCTTGCAGTTTATGGCAGGGCATCCAGGCTGTCACCCAATACAAGCCAGCACCAAGCAGCTGTGAGGGGGATGCTACACTCCCTGAGGAACTGAACAAGTTCTATGCACGGTTTGATGCACTGAACAACACGCAGACGACGAAAGCAACGCCTCCCATCACCGACCAGACCATCTCTCTGCTTGCAGCTGACGTGAGGAGAACCTTCGCCAAGGTCAACCCACGAAAAGCTGCCGGTCCAGATAACATTCCAGGTCGTGTGCTGAGAGACTGCGCTGACCAGCTAGCCGAGGTGTTCACAGACATCTTCAACACTTCGCTGAGCCAGATGATCGTCCCAGCGTGCCAAAGAAATCTTCAGTTTCCTGCCTGAATGACTACCGGCCCCATCGCTCTGACCCCCATCACCATGAACTGCCTTGAGAGACTTGTCATGGCACAGGTGAAAAGCAACCTCCCCCACTCACTGGACCCTCTGCAGTTTGCCTATCGCACAAACAGGTCGACTGAGGACGCGATATCCACTGCACTTCATCTTTCCCTCTCACACTTGGACAATAAAGACTCTTATGTTAGATTGCTGTTCATAGACTTTAGTTCAGCATTCAACAACATCATCCCCCAAAGACTGTGTGTGAAACTGAGCAAGCTGGGACTGAGCACCTCACTGTGTAACTGGATACTGGATTTCCTGTCAGAGAGACCTCAATCCGTCCGAATCGGCGACAACGTTTCCAGCACCATCAGGCTGAGTACCGGAACTCCTCAGGGCTACGTTCTCAGTCCACTTTTGTTCACACTCCTGACTCACGACTGCACCGCCCTGCACAGCTCAAACCACATCATCAAATTCGCCGATGACACGACCGTGGTGGGGCTCATCAGCAACAACGATAAGTCGGCGTACAGAGATGAGGTTCAGCAGCTGGCTGCCTGGTGCAGTGAGAACAACCTGTCGCTGAATGTGGACAAAGGAAATGATCGTCGACTTCAGGAGAACTCGCTCCACCGACACACCACTCAGCATCCATGGTTCCACGGTTGAGACTGTAAAAAACACCAAGTTCCTGGGAGTTCACATCTCAGACGATCTCACCTGGACCACCAACACCACCTCCATCACCAAAAAGGCCCAGCAGCGTCTCCACTTCCTGAGACAGCTGAAGCGAGCCAAACTGCCCCCTCCCACCCTCACTGCGTTTTACAGGGGCACCACAGAGAGCGTCCTGACCAGCTGCATCTCCGCCTGGTTCGGTAACAGTGCTGTTGCCGATATCAGGCGGCTTCAAAGGATCGTCAAAGCAGCTGGCAACATCATCGGAGCGTCTCTTCCGCCGCTGCAGGACATCTCCTACAAGCGCTGCATCAGAAGGGCCTCCTGCATCGTGCTCGACCCCTCACACCCTTCACACAGACTGTTCATACTCCTTCCATCTGGCAGACGCTTTCGCAGCATCAGGTCTCGATCCTCCAGGATGCGTGATAGCTTCTTCCCACAAGCCATCAGACTCTTGAACTCACTCCCAGCCATCACACTTCTCCCCCCCACACACACCTGGACTGCGAAGAAACTGATTCTGTTGCACTACTGCACTTTACACACCACCGTCACTTTGAAGAACAATAACTACTGTTATGACACTGCACTGCTGCCACTTCTTTGCACAAACATTATACGCTGCTGTACAAATGTTTGCACGTACACTGAACATTGTACACATAAATAGCTGAATATAGTATCTGTCATATTATAACCTTCTACCTCTTGCACATCCAATGTAAAATGTCAGTTTGCACCTGTTAAGAATACTGCATCCTGACTCGACAACATTTTTACCTCTGTCTATTTCTAGCTTCTAATTATATTTAAAACTCCCTGTCTAGTTTTAAAAGTATATTGCATATTGTATAGTTTAAAATGTATATTGTTTAATGTATATTTTAGTATTTTTACTTATTTATTGTCTATCCCATGTGCCTAGTTGTGCCACTGCCTATTTATTCTCTGTTCTACTGTTCTTTGTTTGTTTGCAATGGAAATAACCTGGAGCCACGTCATCTTGTCTCTCTATGTATCTGTACAGTATATAGCAGAGACGACAATAAAGTTGACTTTGACTTTGAAATTAATCCCGACGTTGAGAAGGTCTTTGTGGGTGCACCCCCTCTAGGGATTTCGGCATTGCATGCTTTACAAACGGCTTTCCGTGTGTCTTTCTTGGATATATTAAAATGCGCCCACACGGCAGACATGTTAACTCTAATCCAATCTGGCCCGTGCAGGTTGCTGTTGTTGCTTGCGTCATCACTGTTTCGGTCGGTGTTAAAAGAAAAAGTCGGCCAAAACCGAAAATGCATTTTTTGGCCATTTTCGGCCTAAATTTTTCGGTGGCCGAATACTCTGTGCATCCCTAGAAAAAACACATTCTATAGAGGAAAAATACAGGTTGCACGCAATATTATCACAAGCGCACACTCGATTCTTAATTTTGTGCTTTCGAGTTTCACATTTGTGCTCGCGAAATTTACGCCCGTGATATTTTTGCGGCAAGCCATTTTGTGCGCTCTAGTTTTGGCATTGATGTGACGCCATACAGGTAGGCTTTGTTATGAAAAAATAACATCACTGCTGTAAAGGAAAATAAAATATAACTGCAAGCAGTGATTACAGGGGCCATGCAGTTTGCAGCTTTTTACGAATTGAAGTACATATATATATTGAGATTTGATATCTTTCATCTTTTTTTCTACGTATTCACAGTTCAAAACGTACTCGGCTAACTTTAAAATAGTTTATTATGGTGCCAACAAGTGGGATATCAACTTTGAAGTGAAGCTTTGCAGCCATATAAAGAAATACCTGAAAATGTGCTTAATAATTACCATAAGAGAGTGTCTAAAAACATATGTCTTGCTGAATTTGTTTCAAAGTACTGATTTGCATAATATAGCCATATGAACAGGTAAATGAAAAATGTGCTCAAAAACTATTAAAGAAGAATATGCTGAGTTTTAAATAATACGATTTCATATTATGAAAATTAGCGGTAGCTCACTCAGAGCTAGATTTCTATGATTTTCAGTGTGTGGCATTGCATTACTATACGAAGCCAAGCACAATTATTTAAAAAAAATACAACCAAATGAAAACCTAAATTAAAAATATACTAATAATTAAAGAAGAATGTCTTGGGATTCAAATAATACCAGTTACATGCAGATTGGATAAAAATCCAGGATCTAGTTGACTAGTTATGCCGATTAAAGAAAAATCCAATATGGGAAAAATACATACAAGGGTTTATTAAGATTCGTCTTGACCTAAGAAATAAGATAATATATGACTTTTAAGAATCGGAGCTACGATTCAAAAGTTATTACGGAAAACGCATAATAGCTTATTAGCGCCACCACGTGGTAGAGTGATGCAATTATTACGGAAAACGGATAATAGCTTATTAGCGCCACCAAGTGGTAGAGTGGTGCAATTTTTTTGCCTGAATAGTACGTGAGGTTTAAACTGTTGAAATATGGGTAAAGTGGCGCAAATTTTTTTTCTCAGTATTGGGTAGATTCAAGGACCTACCTGCCAAATTTCAAAGCTGTTGCCCACCCAGAGCCGAATTTCTATGACACTCGGCGTATGGGTTTGCAGTCCTACGCCAAGCGGAGCACATTTATTTGCATATTACACAAAAATGAAGACCTACATTAAAAATGTGCTCAATAATAATTAAAGAAGAGTGTCTTGGGATTCAAATGATACCAGTTGCATGCAGATTGGACAAAAATCCAGGGACAAGTTCGAAAAAGATGGGATTTCATTTTATGCAAATTAGCGAAAAATCAAATACGGCAGAAATAGATGCGAGGGTCTAAAAAATTCGTCTTAAACCAAAGAATCAGATATAAGATTTTTGAGAATCAGAGCTACGGTTCAACATTTATTCGGCAAAATGCTTATTTTTTTTGGAAAATTGCAAAATAGCTTATTTCGGTGCAATTTTTTTTGCCCGAGTAGTGGGTGGGGTACCGGACCTACCTGCCAAATTTCAAAGCTGTAGGTCTTACCGTTTTTTCTCCACAACGCGTTTTGAGGCAGGGAAAAAAAAAAAAAAACGCACAATAACATTTCCCATCCCTTGCTGCCACTGGGGGAAAAAAAATCCCTACCGTCCCGTGACCTCAACTGACAACCAACAGGTTGTTATTTATTTTCTCAATATTTGACTTGTTATTTGAGATTTGCACAGGATACACTGACCAGGCGTTGAACAACTTTGTTCAGTCAGTTTTGTTGTTTGTACAGGTTATTGTAAGAGGAAGTACTTTCATACTCGTTCTTTTTGCTCTGTATCTGTTATATTTACATTTTATTTTTTAATCAGAGAGCATTTTTATTTAATTAGGGGGCCATGCAGTGGAACACTGCGCGGTACCCTATTGTTATTGTGCCGATTTTTTTTTTTTTTAGGTTTTTTAGGGGGCCATCCAGTGGAACACTGCGTGGTCCCCTATTGTTATTGTGCCGATTTTTTTTTTTTCCTGCCTCAAACGCGTTGTGGAGAAAAAACGGTAAGATGTACAGCTTTGAAATTTGGCAGGTACCTCACCCACTACTCAGGCAAAATAAATTGCACCAAAATAAGCTATTTTGCAATTTTCCAAAAAAAAAATAGCATTTTGCCAAATAAATGTTGAACCGTAGTTCTGATTCTCAAAAATCTTATATCATCTTATTCTTTGGTTTAAAATGAATTTTTTAGACTCTCGCATCTCTTTTGTGCCGTATTAGAATTTTCGCTAATTTGCATAAAATGAAATCCCATTTTTTTCGAACTCGTCCCTGGATTTTTGTCCAATCTGCATGCAACTGGTATCATTTGAATCCCAAGACACTCTTCTTTAATTATTATCGAGCACATTTTTAATTTAGGTCTTCATTTTTATGTAATATGCAAATAAATGTGCTCGGCTTGGCATCGGATTGCAACACCACACACCGAGTGTCATAGAAATTTGGCTCTGGGTGGGCAACAGCTTTGAAATTTGGCAGGTAGGTTCCTTGACTCTACCCAATACTGAGCCAAAAAAAATTAGTGCCATTTTGACGATATAAACATTATTTACTACTTAGGCAAATAAAAATAATTGCACCACTCTACCACTTGGTGGCGCTAATAAGCTATTATGCGTTTTCCGTAATAACTTTTTAATCGTAGCTCTGATTCTTAAAAATCTTATATCATCTTATTTCTTAGGTCAAGACGAATCTTAATAAACCCCCATATCTATTTTTCCCATATTGGATTTTTCTTTAATCGGCATAACTAGTCAACTAGATCCTGGATTTTTATCCAATCTGCGTGTAACTGGTATTATTTCAATTCCAAGACATTCTTCTTTAATTATTGAGTATATTTTTAATTTAGTTCTTCATTTGGCTGTAATTTTTAAATAAATGTGCTCAGCTTCGTATAGTAATGCAGTGCCACACACTGAATATCATAGAAATCTAGCTCTGAGTGAGCTACCGCTAATTTTCATAATATGAAATCTTATTATTTAAATCTCACCATATTTTTTATTTAATAGTTATTGAGCACGTTTTTCATTTACCTATTCATATGGCTATATTATGCAAATCAATACTTTGAAACAAATTCAGCAAGACATATGTTTTACTAAACTTTACTATAATTTACAGTTTTTAGACACTCTCTTATAGTAATTATTAAGCACATTTTCAGGTATTTCTTTATATGGCTGCAAAGCTTCACTTCAAAGTCGATATCCCACTTATTGGCGCCATAATAAACTATTTTAAAGTTAGCCTAATAAGTTTTGAACTGTAAGTACGTTGAAAAAAAGATGAAAGATATCAAATCTCAACATATATGTACTTCAATTCGTAAAAAACTGATAAAGTTGCAAACTGCATGGACCCGGTAATAATTAAATTTATTTTATTTTTTTGCCTTAAAACGCGTTGTGGAGAAAAAACAGTAAGACCTACAGCTTTGAAATTTGGCAGGTAGGTCTTACTGTTTTTTCTCCACAACGCATTTTACGGCAAAAAAATAAAATAAATTTACCCCACCCACTACTCAGGCAAAAAAAATGCACCAAAAAAAGCTATTTTGCAATTTTCCAAAAAAAATTAGCATTTTGCCGAATAAATGTTTAATCGTAGCTCTGATTCTCAAAAATCTTATATCATCTTATTCTTTGGTTTAAGACGAATTTTTTAGACCCTCGCATCTATTTCTGCCGTATTTGATTTTTCGCTAATTTGCATAAAATGAAATCCCATCTTTTTCGAACTCGTCCCTGGATTTTTGTCTAATCTGCATGCAACTGGTATCATTTGAATCCCAAGACACTCTTCTTTAATTATTATCGAGCACATTTTTAATTTAGGTCTTCATTTTTATGTAATATGCAAATAAATGGGCTCGGCTTGGCGTAGGACTGCAAACCCATACGCCGAGTGTCATAGAAATTCGGCTCTGGGTGGGCTACAGCTTTGAAATTTGGCAGGTAGGTCCTTGAATCTACCCAATACTGAGAAAAGAAATTTGCGCCACTTTGCCCATATTTCAACAGTTTAAACCTCACGTACTATTCAGGCAAAAAAATTGCACCACTCTACCACTTGGTGGCGCTAATAAGCTATTATGTATTATCAAATCTCAACATATATGTACTTCAATTCATAAAAAACTGATAAAGCGCCAAACTGCACGGCCCCGTAATCACTGCTTGCAGTTATATTATATATTTTAGTTTGTTTGTAATAAAAGTGCCCCTGTGACAGTTGGTACATGTGGCTTTGACCCAGAATTGTTTTTTGTTATTACTTCACCCAAAATAATATCGAGATATATATCGTATATCGCCATTTACCAAAAAATATCGAGATATGATTTTTGGTCCAACTCGTCCAGCCCTAGAGGTGATTCACGTTTACAGGCAGTGCAACGAAATGCTGTGACTGCACAATGGTCTTTTACTTGATTTATTTAAAGATACAAATTTAATGAGACCCAGCCGGGCTGCTAACAAGGTCAATTTGCTAAACCGAGACGGAGGCTAAATGTTAGCCAGCAACCATGGTAACTCTGCATGCTTGTGCAAGTTGTAGCCTTGTTTGTCTCAATTAGCTCTGCGATCCCTACGTAGGGCAGTGCGCTCAACCTGGAAAAAATGGCGTTTCATTCGCTGTGTGGTGAACCACGGAGGCAAATAGCACTCCGCCTAAAATACGAACCTAATTCGTATTCGTAATGCGTCACAACTACATTTATTTCAGAAAAACACCCTTTTACATTTATGTAGTGTATTTTAACATCTAGACCGTGCAATTCATAGAAGGTATATAACTAATTGGCACTAGGGGATAGTGCGCAAAGTTATCCACTCAATACGGCTAAAATACTTAGCTGACGTTGGCGACAAATGGGCGACATTGTAATTCGGATATTTCAACCAACCAAAAACTAATACATGGCACAGTAGCTCGCCTAAACCATGTAAAGTCACACTGAAAATGCAAGCAATACAACGTCAGTGGCTAGCTAACGCTATTCAAGACCACCCTCCATTTTTCAGCAAAAGTTAGCATGTAAGCTAGCTAGCCTAACAGCTACAGAGCGACAGAGAAAATAAATTACGTTTTGACGCCATTTGTGTTTTCCTCTGGAGTCCCAACATCTTCATCGGCTACCGGAGATCCGTCTAGAGACTCTTCTTGCTTGACGTCGTCCCCAAACTCCTGATTAGTGTCAGTCATCACTGCGGCTTTCTGCCTCCGTTGTAAAAAATGTCTTTCTCTTTGATTGAATCTGCGTAGTTCACGCGCTACAAAGCTTCTCGAGTTCTCGGGATGAGGTATCGCGAGAACTGGGGTCAAGGACGTGTTCGTGACTCCGCTGCGTTACTGAGGTTGATATTTACTTATCAAATCTTATAAAAATGTACTTAAACATTTACCGGACACCCATACCGTCTGTATGTAATACTGCACTCAAGTGCAGTACGTCATTTACACATTTACAGTTACATTTATGCAGAGTGCGAATTACCCCTCCATAATTGGGAAATATAAGTCCTCATTGTTTTAATATTGAAAACAAATGCAAATTGGAATTGATTGGAAATGAAATTGATGAGATATTGGGGCTGTATTTCCAAATACTCATCACTGTAATTGAATTAAAAGTATGGGAAATTTGTTATATTTCAAATCTTAGGGGGGTTTGCAGTATATTTAAAGAGTTTAAAACAACTTCATGCACTTAATCAAAATGATTTTTAAATGTCCTGTTAAACCTCTAGTCTACAGGGGAGTTTTTCATTCATAAAGTTTGATATCTGGGTTATTCAGAGCAAAATAAATCAAGCTGAAAGTTATTGCAATTTGATCAAAGTCTAATATATTCTTAAATAAGTATTATCATCAGTACCATTACTCAATTTTAGGAAACAAATCACTGTGTGGTGTGGATGAATCTCCATTAAGTGAATAAGTTGGGCCAAATGTTAATAAGCTAATGTGATACAATGCATTCTGAATGTATGTGAAAATTAATGTTACAGCTAAATTTGAAATAATGGTCTCCTCCCAGCATTTTTAAATATACTCCTGGCATTTCACATACTCACACAGTGATCTTAGATTAAAGTGAAAGGTGAAAAAAACTCTATCCAGAAAGAACTGATAGAGAGATAGATTGGATGATTGTGTCTCTTGTCTTATTAGACTCCTGTACATTACTTACTGTGGTCAGAAGGTCCAGAGTCATTTATCCTCACTACGACTGCCCTTCTCTCCTCATAACCTAATGGAAAATCACAGAGAAGAGCTTTAGAGGTCACACATTTTCTTGTTCTCTAGTGTTTTGTAGATGTTTCATTATTAAGCTTTGATTCAAACTTACGAGATACTGTTAACTTATGCAGAATTTTGCATAAGAATTTTGCATCACTGTCTCTTATCAATGCCAGTGAGACAGTGGTTTGAAGAGCCATTGATCTCTTACCCAGAGCTGATGGTGAGGCCTGGCAGACAATAAATTACAGCTGAATGACTGTAAAAAGTCTGGCAGCACTCTGATGATTAAATAATGATAATGTCATCTCAGCATGAGAGAGACAGGCTGTGTACATCAAGTGGTGTGTGTGTGTGTTCTTTTTTCGTTTTTCTCTATCAATAAGCCTACTATTACAGTACTACAAGCTGCCCCATAATGCTCTGCTAGGAAACAGGCCAGCACAAATGGCATTCAATTCATCAAAAAAGCCACCTTGCTGAGGCAGGACAACACAAAAAACAAGAATATCCAGCAGCACTACAGAATATCCTAGATGGAATAAAACAGGAGTTAAGATATTTTTTCAAGATAAGAATTCACATTTGTCTCCTTTATACTTTGCTGACTAATAAATGTCAGATCAATAGATGTCAGATCTAATCTCAGCTCATTAATTAAGTAGCTCGGCTGTGATTAATAATGAAATATCATCTGAGAACAATTTCTACAGAACGTTTTTAATGTTACAGAGTGTGATGATAGAACAGTAATTTATAAATCATTGGTAAATAGGATTTTTTTAGACATTTTGCAGAAGACAAAGTTGTTCATTATAGCCTTGTAGAATGACTTTGAAAAACACTCACATTATCTATACATTTATGGGTTTTGGCAACGCTGTTATCCAGAGCAACTTAAGGGCCATACTCAGAGCCTCAAATGGTTTTTAGATTCTTGTGGACTTCAAAACCTCAATCTCATGGTACAGCATGAGAGGGTCTCAGTCACTCAGACCACTGAGCCACCACCCCTTTACAAAAAATTATTCCTGTTTACAGTAATTTATGTTTATGCATACAATATAAAAAGGAAAGTTCTCGACTGTTATTTTTAGAGTAGATGGAAAAAAACATGAAGTTATTTGCAATCATTGATTTAATGGGACAAGATGGTCCTTTGCAGAGCATATGTTTTCGTATTTAACAACAAAACTAATTATATTTTTCATTTTCTTAATTTTTGCATCACTTGCGTGTCATAAATGTTAATGTTCTTAAATGAATAAACCAAACTAAATTTGAACTGTCTACTCATAAGACTATCTATACACCTGGTGCGAGACATCATGGCTGACTGCAATGTTTTTAGTCACCAAATTGAGAATCAGGCTGCCAGTTCTCAATTAAGACAAGAACAAGAAATCAGACAACTAAAAAATTACCTTAGAAGTGCAGCATAATCCAAGTATTACAACTTTTTTCCACAAGCCATCAGACTCCTAAACACAGTGCCAGTCCCCCATTGCCCCGCACACATACTTGGACGGTGAACTGACTGTACTTGCAGCTCTGCACTTTACACATCATTGTTTTATGATGAACATACTGTTTCATGGACTCATCCATGCCACATTGTACTGTCTTATACATAGTGTTTCTTTTGCTAATTGCCTGTTTGTACAATATGCTCATGTTAAACTGCTGCTGATCTACAGTACGTACTAGTGTTGCGCGGGTCGGCTTTTTTTAACACCCGCTCCAAACCGACGCGTCAGGAGATCATAACCGCCCCACCCAACCCGCAAAAATACGCGTGGATAATGACCCAAAACCGACCCGACCCGAGGAAAAAAAAATACACCAGTGAGCCTGTATTGCCATGGAACCTACCAATGAAGTGTCATTTGTAACACTGTAACCCATAGATGACATAGATTTGTGCTAGATTCGGATTGAAGATGATGACAATTTTATGCAAGATTAACTGTGTACCAAACAACAACAAAGAAACCGAAAGATCGATTTTTACATTGTTATTTATTGAATGGTTGCGGAAAATTGCACAAAAGACATCTCTCTCGCACACACACAAACACACACAAGCGCGCATGTATGCAAAACACACTAGTTGTCAAAACTGTAACATCTGATGTAACATCAGATCTGAGAACTCTATCAGATTTGAATGAACTTAGTGAACTCTATCAGATTTGAATGAACTTAGTAGAACTTAGGTCTTCTTTTAACTTAATTTTGTCTAAAATGAAGTAGAGCAGAGCATACTTGACCGTGATATTTCACCAAACTAGTAGCTTATCCTGCAAATTGAAAACTCCAAAATTATACGCTGACTGCATTTATGACAGCTGTTTGGAAGCACTGTGGAGAAAGAGGATGGAATCCACCGTGCTGGGGTTTAGCTTATTTCAACGCGCTTCCAGCACGCGACCTGCTAAACTGAACGCGCGCTGGCTCGATGCGCTGGTTGCAGGAACACAAAGAACCGCTCTTGCCAGCATCGAGAGGAGAGGTAATTCGAACCCCGTTTACAACACGTTTTGATCGATGATGAAATGCGTTTTGTAACTTTTTGACTCGCCCGCCCGCGCCCACGATATTTAAAAAATGTCTGCCCTAAAACCGCCCGCACCCGCGGGTCGACCCGCATCACTAGTATGTACATTTGATGCACAAAAGTACAATCCAGTATTTTGACTGTAATTTTTCTCCACTTGGCTGCTGTTGAAGTATTTGCACATATTACTGAATACCTCACATTTTAAACTTCTAGCTTAGACTTTGTGGAGATACTGTTCCTTTTGATGGTCTGTTCAGAATATTCATATTAAACTGCTGCAGATCTTATGTACATTTAATGCAAAAAAAATATTCCAGGACTATAACTGTAGTTTTTCTCCTTTTGACTACTGCTGCAATACTTGCACATATCATCAAACACCTCATGTAACTAAAATTGCGCATTTGGAGCCATGTCGTCTCGCCTCTTTGACTCTGCAATTCTCTTTGACTTTGATTTTGATATGTGAGATACACATAGGGTCGAAGGATTTTGCTTGGGTTGTGGGTGGAGTTCTCTAACTCTCACCAATCAACCCATGCCAAAAATATTGGCCACAACTCTGTTTAAAGACATTTAGTAATGTAGACCTGCAACTTGTTGGCAGGTGGCTGCTGCTGAGAAAGGAGTCCCCTGGCTCACTTTAATCCCCTTTCAAACAGTTAGTTCTTGACCATGTCTTGTAGACCCTGTTAAACAAGTCCTCTCCAGGCAATATGTCTTACTGTACAGAACACTGAGTGAGAATCATAACCTGTTTTGGCAGTCCATTTACATTTGTAACATTTATCAGCTGCTCTTATCCATAGCGACTTACATTTCCTAATTACGCAGAACGTCTCTCTGGAGCTACTTGGGGTTAGGGGTGTTGCTCAGCGGTGCTGTGTTTGCATTTAGGCTCTCCTGAAATTCAAAACCCCAATATAATGGTCACAAACACAGGGTTTTAGAACATTAATCCATGAAAATTAGCACTAATATGAATAATAAATAAATAAATAAATAAATAAATAAATAAATATTGTTTTTCCACATTGTGAGACAAAAAAGTTACCTCTCAAAACTGTTTCACTGTTGTACTCAGAATTCAATTTGTGTTTAACCACAATTTAACCTACAATTTTCTGAATCAACAATCACTATCACCTGTAGTGATATTTCATATTAGTGATACTTGCCAACTTTCACCATAAACAATACAATGACAATTTATGAGTAAATTCAACAACATTGTAAGTTCAATTTATGAGTAAAGTCAATCTGGGGTTTTTTGCATTCAGTGATGAATGCCACTGGTCAATCACACTGTCAGTGACATTTCTCCAAACTGTCCCATACAACAGTCAAATGGCACATCAGTTACATAGCTACACATATATTTAATTGCTAATTTAAGTCTGAATGCAATTTTGAAAAAATCTGTCTATATTTGTCAGTTAAGGTCCCTTTTGTGACCCACAGTGTACATTTACACATTGTATGAATCTTTCCGATACTCTGGTATTTTTGGTATTTAACAGAGCCTCTTATCTAGAGCATCTTACATTTCCTAATTACAGGGACAGTCTCCCTGTAGCAACTTGAAGGTGGGGGGAGGAGTTATTGCCAGAGGTTTCTAATATTTAAATTGTGTAGAGTAGTCTGCAAATTCCTAAATATCAGGTCAAGAGCATTTTTTGACCATCGATAAAGGTCTAGTGGAGGACTATATACAGGCAACTCCACATCAACATTGTTTACCTACATGGTAGTTGTTCCTAAAAAAATGGCAGACAGGTTTTTTATCTGTATTTACCTTTATTCATTAATTTTATTTAAACTGTATCAAGAACCAGGATGAATTTATTTTAAAAATATGGTATGAAGCAGTGACAGCGTTCCTTTAAGAACAGAGCAAACCTCTTTCAGTTCAGTGAGGCAGCATCTTCTAATAAGGCTCTAAGCACAGAGGCTAATTTAATTTCACACACAGAACCATCAGACTCAATCACACACATCAACCAAACCCTACAGACACTACACTAGCTAAGGCATCAGTAGCCAAATACACACACACACACCAGCCAGGAGCAAATTGCAGCCCAGCCTGCTGCCAGGAGACTAGTGATATTCCTGTCACATTTTAGAGAAGGCATTCAGAGAATATCCAAATAAACAAGAACAAGAGTGCAGGGGGAGAGATAGCATGCAAAAAGAGACAGCGAATGAAGGAGACAGAAAGGGAGAGGTAGAGAGAGACAGAGGACAAGATAGAAAAGAAGAAACAGAGATACAGAGAGGTGGTGAGAGGGTAGAGAAAGAGAGATAGCAGGAGAGGGTGGAGAATTTTATCAATGAATGAAAACAGACAAGTCGGCTGAGACTAACAAGTGGTTGCCATGCTGAGAGGAAGTGCGAGAGAGGGAGGGGGGAGAGAAAGTGGGGAGTGAGAGACTGAGAAAGAGAATTAGAGCCTGCAAGAGGAAAACAGAGGGAGCACAAAAGAAAAGAGAGGGAGGGAACGGGCGAGAGAGAAAAGACGAATGACAGCACCAGCAGTAGGGGGCGAAGAGGGATGGAGAGACAGAGTAAACTGATCCACAGAATCCCAGTCTGGGCTTTTTGACCTGGAGACGCTCAGTAACGCAAGGCAAGCCGAGCTTTTAGTGACGCCACACAGTAGCTGTCTCTCGTTCTGGCCGCCGTCAGAGGCGGAAAGGCTGATCGAGAGGACGACTGGAACTCGATGCCCTGGCTTCTGTGTGCAGGGCAGGGGAGGGATGGATAACGGACAGAGAGAGCCAGAGCACGTCACACCGGCGGAGCCCTGACGGCACCTCCAGCAACAGGTCCGGCTGTTCCAGGCCCAGCGGCAGGTAAGTGAAATACGGCTTACATTTTCCCATGCAGCTCAAATCCCTTACATCTGATCTGCTGAAGGCACATTATCAGTCTGACTGCAGCTGTTGTGCAACAGGTATGCTAGCCTTTTTCTTCTGCGGCACACGCAGACTCAAGTGGCTGTTGTAATTAACCATGTCGTTGAACTCGTATAGCCATCACCACATCGTGACGATGACAAACGCAGCCAGGTTTCGTCCTTTAGACCCAAGCAACTGACGGCCGGATGGCGTGGGTAATAATGGCATTCGGTGTTTGCATTGTCGAATGCACAGAATGTGGGGCGTTTTCCTTTTAATTCTAGAAGCTTCCTGTAGTGTCAAGGACCGTGTCAGAACTTCAGATCTAAACCTGAGATACTGAGCCATTAAGGCACTTATCCTTGTTGTTTAGATAACAGACATTATACAACTAATAGGATAATCGGAATACACGTGACTATCATTCACATCATTGGGGATCTCGATTATTAAATGTGCTTTGTCAATGATAGTCACGTGTATTCCGATATGGGGATCGGAATATTCCTGTATTCCATTGGGGATCTTGATTATTAAATGTACTTTGTGAATGATAGTCACGTGTATTCCGATATGGCTTAATCGCTGTTAAATGAGCAAAATACTAGCATAGTCAAGAAGCTCTTTGAGTTAAGATATTTCCACATGGACGTATGGGATTATGTGTGTCCTCCTCAGGTTTTGGGCAGGCTGTGGCTGCTCTGAGCTTCTCGACATTTGCACAATGAAGGGGCTTGGCGGTGACCATGTGTAGCGTGCATTTTAACCACTCGCTGGCCAGCATGAATGGCAACGATCTCGCGGCCTACTCACTGACGCTGGAGCAGAAGACGGCATTCGCCTTCGTAGGGATGTTGCTGGTGTTTCTGGGCCTGCTGATTGTGCGCTGCTTCCGGATCCTTCTGGACCCCTACAGCAGCATGCCATCCTCTCACTGGGGAGATGGGCTGGAGGGACTGGAGAAAGGGACGTTTGAATACGCCCTCACCTGAACCCACTCCCATCATTGGAGGTCCTGCCTTTAAGTTAGATGAGATTACACCCTCATCAGAAGCCACGCCCATACCAAAGACTTCTGTTGTGTTTTGAGAGCCACGCCATGGGTTGTGCAACAGTCAATGCTGTACAACTTACAAGAACTTGCAAGGAAAAGATGAAACCCTGTGGGTCAAGTGGCTGTATCATGAACAGCACCACTAGCTTACGCTTTACCTACACAAATGCTACAAAGAAAATGTTATGTGTGTTCACTGTTAATGAGAGTCATTTTTCTTGTTGGAAAAAACAGTTAAAGGCCACTGATAAGGCTATCGAGGTGTCACAGATTGCCAACTGCAATTCCAATTTGTCTGGACCTGCAGCCAAACATGTGCTTTTCTCAAACCAAGTATTAGTTTAGAAAGCTGGACAATCGGATTATGCTGGAAAAACTGTACACTTTTTACATCCACCAGCCTCATTGCAGGGAGGAATTCTGACTGTGAAAGGAGATGGCAGAGATTGTAGAATATATCATGAGGTTGAACACCTGAAGACAGCGAGACTGTTATTTCCACCTGATATTACCACTCTTCCCTTAAAAAATAACCAAATACCAAATACACAAATACCATTACCTCTGCACACCAATTTACTGAATATATCCATGGTACTTCTAACTGGCCAAAACATCAACAAACTGCTGTCCTGTTTTATTTGCACAACCACCATAAGAGTCAACAAGGTTCCATTAATCAGGTGACACCCACACTAGCCTGGTCATACCTTTGGTCTGCCACTGGTGGAAGTAACAAATGCACCCAGATCTGTTGAACATGGGAGGACTAATTGCTTTGCTTTGATTATTACAGTTAGAACACTAACAAGTGTAACAGGGTAACAGAAGGGCCTGCTTGTCCTAACAGTCTCACAGTGTTTCACTATCCAGCTCTGGGGAAACACCACTCCACATTAATACTATATAATTATTATAAATTTATACTTCATTCCCAGCATAACTGTTAACAAATTCAATATTCTTATACCCTAGATTCAGGTGTGTTGGGAGATTAAAAATAGAAAAAACATTGGGTTGCCAAGGGGTGAAGTTGGAAACATTCTTAGCAAGCGAAGTGCTTTAAAAAACAGTGTCTGGTTTGTGTTGTTCTCTGTACCCTGTAGGTCAAACTGTTCTGAAAGCCGTGTACTGTTATACTGTTATACTGTTATACTGTTAACGTTTAGTGTTTTACATGCAAAGATGCACTATGAGTTTAGATGAATGTTTACATGGTAAGACTAGGGGAAACAATTATACCCAGAGCCTTTACCACAAAGCTGGATTTGAAAGGTTGCTAGATAAAAGTAGATTCAAAGTAGTCTGGCCTTAATTTTGTGTATTGTTGTAAAGTTGAATCAGTTCTAGCTAAAAGGAAAAAATCCAGCTTCATGCTACAGGCTCCAGGGATATTCAAAATGATGGGCCAAATGTTTTTGCTCCACCTTGCAGATGTTGGTGTTGGGTGTTGGTGGCCTAGTGGCAGGACACTCGCCTTTGGACCAAGAGGTTGTGGGTTCGGATCCGACCTCTGGCGTTACCAACACTGGGTCCCTGAGCAAGACCCTTAACCCTAAGTTGCTCTCAGGGGAACTGTCCCTGAAATTAGGAAATGTAAGTCGCTCTGGATAAGAGCGTCTGCTAAATGCTGTAAATGCAATTGCAGATAAGAACCTGCTACCTTTCTTACCTACCTACCATTCTTTTGTGGTTAAAAGGGTGTGGTTATTAGGGAAAGAGGTAAAGCTCTGCAAGGATGGGATGGGTAAAACCTGCAGATTCAAGTTCCTAGGTACTAACTGAAGGTCCTGGCTTTTACCCTTTAAACTAGAAATGAGAAACCTAAAAACCGAATCCTGATTTTCATCCACTATGTGCTGACACTTATGCTGCCTTCATTTGCTCCTCAGAAATTCATAAATACAACATGGACGGCTGGGCTAATAATGCAAGAGAATCTGGAGTTAGAATTCAACTGCCACGAGGTCAACAGTGTCCCATGTGGAAGTAAAAATAAAATGTTGCTGGAAGCTTCATTTTTTCCTACCCAACCATCAACAGTATTGGTTTCCACTAAAAGAGCATTTCATTTGTATTGTTTTTAGATATGTTTCCTCACTAGGAACATGGGGATCAGAAATATTTCTCAAACTGATTAATTACTAATTATTAAGGCATTTATGGGACGCTCCCAAATGCACAACTTCACAGTAATTCTGTTAGCACATGAAGGCAGCATTATTCCTGTGTTTACATGACTGAAGGAGCACATCAGCCAAAGACACTAATGTTGATAACAATGTATGAAGGCTAACAAGGACTTGTAAGCACACAACTTGCTTAACTTTCATTCATTTTTAGACTCATTAGTGCTTCTGTAAGGAGCAGCAGAACTGTTACTGAATTTGGATTTTCTATGCCCTAAGTGAAGTGTTAACAGGGTAAAGGAATCTGGATAACTCTAACACCAGATAGTAATCTCTGGATAACTCTAAGATCAGACGTAGATCACCTCTGTCCAGTGGGTATTTGGACTTCCAGTGTGATATTGGCGAGGAGGCCAGCAAACACTTCGCTGATCAACAATCTCTCCATCCGTCTTTCTCGCTCCACCTTAGGAGAGCAGAAGACAGACCGTAGAATATTTGTTTGGACAGAGCAACTTGTGCGCAGTGTTTCTAGTGCTGTGAATTTGCCTTACTGTCACTTTGACTGGGGTACTGTGCCTTTATTTAGCAATGGTAGAATACCTCTTTTGGGGTGGGCTGTGTGTGTCTGTGTGTGTGTGCAACTGAGATAATGATGTGGCTGTAATGACAAAGGTTATGGGGGGTATCTGGTTTTGCTATGTGTGTGTATGTGTGTGTGTGTGTGTGTGTGTGTGATGGGATGTAGTGAGGCCCTCATACTGTGAGTGGCTTCACAGTATTGGTCCTGTGGAATAAATTACTTCTTTTATTTATTTACTGCATTGTTCCTGTCTGTTTTTTGCAGATAAAATTCCTGCTGCAGTCAACAATGAAAAAGCTAATTTAGTCTAGTTTTAGCTGATCACTAGCATGAGACAGGACTTAAACACCTAAGACTTATAACCAGTTGAAGCTATGTGTTGAACAACTTCACCAGCTTCAAATCAAGATTCTTTATTTGTCACATGCAAATTATACAGGTACAACATGCAGTGAAATGTATCCTGATCCGCTCCTTACTGTGCAATTTACTCAAGTTTAAAAAAAAGTTAGAATAAAAAAATTACAATATAAACTTGAAAGAGAGCTAAGGGAATAAAGGTAAAATAAATAACTGTTGCTTATATACAATATACAATAGGCCAACCTGTGCAGAAGACAAGGAGTATAATTAAATTAAAGACCCAAGTGCCAGGTACAGGTGTCTACATATATGTGTGTAAAAAAGAATATGTACTGAAGTTATATACCTGAGTATACATATTTAACTCTGAGACAGATAACAGATGAAAAGACAGTTTAAAGTGCCGAGTGCAACTGCACAGCAGTGAACAATGTAGCAATCAGAGTAGGAGCATGTAATATTTGGACAGTGAAATATGGCAGACAGTATAAATGAGAGACAGTATGGAATGGCAAATAAGGCTTAGAGAAAAGGCATGTCCTAGTTCAGAAAACGGATGGCCTGAGGACAGAAACTCCTCCTGAGTCTCTCTGTTTTGGCACGGGGTGGTGAACCAACTGCCTGATTGCAGAAGATGAAACAGTCCATTGCTGGGATGAGACGAGTCTTTTGCAATCCTAATTGCCCTGCTCCTACATCTCTTGGCGTAAATGTCCTGCAGGGAAGGGAGAGCTGACGTGCAGCAGCGCTCCACTGCACGGATCACTCTCTGGAGGGCTTTCTGGTCCTGAACACAGCTGTTCCCGTACTAGAGCAAGGTGCTCTGTGTGATGATGCTCTCCACAGCGGCAGAATAAAAATGATCACAAAAATAAGATCATCACAATCATACGCCTGTTGAACAATCATGACCATCAAATCAGCATGGTCAGTCCGATTAAAGGTTTGCTTTTCAATTCAAGTGTGTGCTTACTTGTCATTGAGCACAGCACACAGTGTGCCATAACAAAATGTGACCTCTGCATCTGACTCATCCATGAAGGGGCAGTGGGCAGTTTTTTTGAGCAACCTTGCTCACGAGTACACAGTAGTACCTTTACCAGTCAGGGACTTGAACGGGCGACCTTCCATTCATGGGGCCAACTCCCTAACCGTTACACTGCCAACTGCTACTTTTTAAACCTTGATGGATTTTTACAGAAGGACAAGACAACATCCACAAAAATCTCCCTCTACTGTATTCTTTACTAGTATTAGAAAGCTCTGCACCCAAAATAAATAGTCTAAGTATTAGAGAAGTGTATATACATATCGCACATGCACAACAGATAATAACTGTCTTGATTGCAGAAATAAAGACTAGAGCACAGTCATTATCAGTCTTGTCTCTCAGGTCACTGTTGTTGTTGCAAAGTTCTGCATCTCCTAATGCTCTTTGTATATTTTTTTTTCTTCAAAACAGTGAAACTCTGTAGTTCCTCAACCAGTCTGCTTTTCACTGATACCACACAGTCCTAAACAGCTGGCTAGAGCTGTAGTTACATAAAATATTTGTATATTTCTATTATAGCTGCAGTTGGGGTAGTTGGTACCGTAAGGATTAGGGAGTTGGCCCAATGATCAGAAGGTTGCCAGTTTGAATTCTGGATACCACTGAGATACTCATGAGCATGGTACCATACCCAAGCACTGCTCACCGGGCGCTGCCCGTGTCAGTGCCCACTACTCCTTCACGGATGGGTCAAATACAGAGGTCACATTTTGTTGTGTGCAAATTTGATTCCTCAAGTTCATCTAAATTTGTGCAGCTCATATTTATCCACCTCAGAAATCATTTTTGAAAATGTTAAAGTATTAAAAATAGCCATTTTTTAATTTAGCCAACACATTCTAACCAAAAATGACAGTCATTTGATCACAGAAGCAGGTTATGTATAAAAAGTAGCATAGGCCAGCAGGCATTAAAACTATTTAAAATGTTCATGATGGTCATTTGCCAAATGATATTTTGATGTTGGTTTCAAAGCACATCTTAAGCTGACTTGCCAGCCTGATTCAGCACCAGGTTGCAAATCACTAATGACATTACAATCAGTGGACCAGTCAAAGCCTGTGATTAGAAAATTCCAGCAGTGCTAAGCTGTTTTTCAGTAATGGTGCTTTTAAAGCTTGGTAACCTCAGTCCAAGGTGGTCATAGCCCAGCACACAGCATCTCCACTACTGCAACCATCTTGGTTCAGCTCATTAAATTACATTACAATTAGAGAGATAAATGCAGTGTTTGGACAGGGAAGCTGATTTTGGTCTTGGGGGATAGAATCTGCAGTTCTGATGTCTGCCAGTGTGCAGCGATGTGCCTATTCCCATGGTCATAGCGATGGTCGCATAGCTGTTCTCATAACCATGGCAACAGCAACTCCAGTATCCATGGCAACAAGTATGTGTGGTTGTGCTTGTAACCAGGTTTGTTTCGCTTGGACATCCATGAAAAAGACAAATTTTGTGTGAGGGAGGTGTGACTGACCAGGGCATTTTCTCTTTGTCTTGGAGTGTCACATGCTCACTTTCACTGCACTCTCCTCCTCTTCCTCACAAGTAACACAGTTAACCCATGTCCACTCCTCACTTTACACTCACAGTCCTCGTATAAGGCCTGGAGTGTAGGGCACGGAAGGTCAGCTGAAGGACTGCCAAGGTTTCTAAGAGACAAATCCATGGCATGGAAGAGCGTGATGTAAGGAAAGGTTCCTGCACAGCCCAACAAATGCCCAGAGCATGTTCCATTATTAGTGGCTTCACATTAACCCATACACCTGCAGGAAGTTTCACATGACTCGTGTTCAATCCGACACCTTGCCCTGCCAAAGCCACACCTGCTTCCAGGACCATTAACTCCACTGAGAAAACAGCCTCCCCGAAACACATCCTAGAAATCCAGTCTATAAAAACAGCTGACTGCACAGCACGTATGCAGTGTTTCCTTTAAAACATTTCATCAAGATTTATTGATCTCTCTTAACTTAGTGCAGTAAACTCAAAATCCACATATCCTAATTTGATAACTAATCACATTTTCCCCCACTTTAAAGCAAATCTGAGTTATAACTTACACATGTAAAAATAAGTCAAACAGAAATCCAAAACCACTCAAATAACCCCTTTAATCAATGTTTCACAGTCCTTCATCTTCTCATAAATTAAGGGAAATATTATGATCGTCATATTCAGTGTAGTGAATTTCTGAAGTATCAGACTAAAACTTGTAACCATGAGTTGGTTACAACAAGGTTTTAAAACTGGTTTTTAGTATTTTAATGTGTAACTAATGAATTTCTTTGGTATTCTTTGTTTAATTTTGAGGATTTGCAAGAATTTCAAGTTTGAAAGGGGTTTCCTTTGTGTGTTTTTTTTTAATAACAAACCCAATATGTGACAGAAGCAGGGAAACTCTGACATACTTGAATTGTGAAATTGTCCCTGGTCGTGAGACTCTCGTAACTCTGCCTCTCTGGGCCAGCAACTGACAGGAATTTTACCACTGGTGGTTTATGATTCAGAACTCCTGGCAGTGCCGTGACAGACACAATAGTTACAAAATCATAAAGCAATTCAGGACGTCATATGCTTCTTTCCCCCGCCATGCTTCACAATGCCATTAATAATCAATGTTCTTCACCTCGGCTCCGACACTCATTATCTCTTCCTGGCATTTATGGCCAAGTTAAACTTTAAGTTCATGTCTCATGCCCCCTTTGATGAAGCAAGGACATTGCTGCACACCTTATTCAAAGCTTTTGTGGGCAGGTAGGGCCAATACGCTGCCACCTGTAGCGCCTGAGAGAGAGAGAGAGGAGGGTATATAAGCACATGCAGCTCACTCAAGTAACACCATCTTAGTGTTTGCCACGAAGGCCCTCTTTATAAGGAACATGTTTTGTCTCTGCTAGAGATCAAACCTAAGTTCAAATTTATTCTGAGCTATAAGCCCAGGAAACAGAGAACTTCCACTATAATTTATTGCTGAACATAAGGCTCACCGAAAGGACTCATGATGGAGAACCCAGCATTCGAAAAGTCCAAAGATGACCCTCCACTCTATGAAGAGACCTCATTCTCTTATGGCGATGGAGAGCACAGGGCAGTTCGGTCGTCAGTGGTCAGTGCCTTTGGACATGACACCTTGGACCGTGTGCCGAATATCAACTTCTACCGGAATGCCGGGAGTGTGAGTGGACAGCGAGCCATCAGACCATCACTACAGGAGCTCCATGAAGTCTTTCAGAAGGTCAGTGGCAGATAAATATACAAGAAGGTAACTCAGGGAATGCTAATGGTCTAAGAAGAAGATATAAATATATATTTTTTTAGTATACAATGTATACATTTTAGTGATCTTAAATCTAAACACTATAACTTGCAGAAAGAACTGCGCTCAAGTACAGCAAAAAATATATACATGTATCATATGACCTAACCCTAACCCTAACCCTAGAAGTTGGTGCAGGTGTTACAAAACACATGGTGGAGTCCCAAAAGAGAATGTTTTTGATCGACATGAGACATTTCGCACGGCCAAATGAGGAAATATTCCTTATTGGATTTGAGATATTACTAAATATATTTTACAAAAAGATCATTAAATCAAGTGTGTGTTTATTATAGGTGTTTATGTAAAGAAAAGAAATTGGGTGGCGGTGGTCCACGTGTATGAACTAAAAGGTTTGTAAGTTTGAATCCAGCTCTATCTTGTCCCAAATAAGGGCACTATAATTCAGAAATGGAAGAAACTCTAGATAAGAGTGACGGCTAAATGCTGGCAATGTAAAATGCCTAAAATTGAATGATAACAGTATTGGAACAAAGCCATTAGTAAGGCAAATATATAAAGCTGTCCATGTTAGCAGTAGGACCAACATATGAGAACAAGGTTATGGTTAGATTCCAAACATGTTTTTCTCAGTATCTGAGCTCACTAATGATCTCAACCAATTAAGAAATATTTAAGTTTTTTTCAACATTCTTAAGGTGAAATGAAATTAGAATTAGAGAATAGTCATCAAACAAATTACATAAATTTATGAAAACCTTTCCAATTCATATTATGATTACACTAAAATTATCATAAAAGGTATAGACAATTGCAAAATTTCCCTGAGCTATACGGTCTTTAAATAATTTCATGAAAAGTTATGTAAATCAAGGGATATTCTTGCACTTCTATATGAAATGGAAGGTGCTTCACATTCTTTCCTAAAGCTTCTTTCCTGAAAGTCTGGAAACAGAATTACACAAAATGAATCAGAATCAGCTTTACTTTTCTGCTGTTGTGCAGAGGATTCATATAAGAAACACAATAATGATGACCCAGCGTGGGCACGACGTTCAAGCTGAGATCAATAGGCAGGTCCGCAGCAATTATAATGTGAAAGTCGGAGAGAAAAACACTAAGTTTATGAGTAACGATCTCCTCAGGCTCACACATTGATCCGTTTGCCCTGAATAGGGTAATTAATGCAAACGAGGCCTGAAAGTGGCGCTGCTTCAGAGAATAGTCTGACCATACGTCCTACTGTGCAGCACTAATACAGAAACTACCTGTTTTAAAGAATTACAACCGCATTTTATTGCAATATCTTTTTCACTAAAGCTATTAGCTATTAGAATTAAAGTGAAGTAAACAAGTTGCAGTATCACTCTGGACTCTCTCCACTGAGAATGCATCACTGGCTCTGAAATAGGAGCAGTGCTAGTCTGAGGTGAAACGATGGTTCTTATCCAAAATGTGTCTTTCTGAGAGCTCACAGGCAGCAAATCGGATTAAGAATTCATTTGAACAGCTGTATCATTATTTATGGATAGAGTCATACTGGGTGTAATCCACATGAATCATTAATTATTAATAATGTTTGTTTGTATGTTGATTGACTATCAGAATGGAGAGCTGGACATCAGTGACACGATGGACAACGGGGAGGGCAGTGATGTCTTGTCTGGTGTTGATATTGAGGCCATTGCACCTCCAGAGAACGCCACAGGTGTGGTTAAATTTGGGTGGATAAAAGGGGTCCTGGTGGGTATCTCCCTCTCTCACAATCAGCTAAATATCAACAATAAAATCTCTCACAATAGTCATGATTAAGTTTTGTTGGTGTGTATGAAAGTGTATTTGTTTGAAGAAATTATGTCTTGTTTTAAAGGTCAGATGTATGCTGAATATCTGGGGAGTGATGCTGTTTATTCGTTTGTCATGGGTCTTTGGGCAGGCAGGAGCAGGTGAACATACCCTGAATACAATTTACAAACCATTAAAACATTATGCTAACGATCTCTCTCTCTCTCTCTCTCTCTCAGTTTACCATTCCCACTGCTTAAAGTATTTATTTCAGGATTGGATTATATATATTTAAAGGGTTGATTAATGAATGACACAGTATTGTTCACTGTCACATTCAACTGATGAATCCAGAGCTTGAAATCTATACAAACCACAACCCCTTTTGGAATGAAGTAATCAGATTATGCTTGGGTGTATTGTACAAATTCAAGGTGAAGGATTTTCCACTGTCAGTTACATAAAAGACTGTAGATAGTGATATTAACTGTGTCAGTTTGTAAAAGAAAAAAAAAGTTTCACTCTCTAGAGACAATATTCAGGTGCAAAATGTGAGAAGTGATGACTGTTAAGGAAAATGTACATTTACTCTCATTATGACTCATGGGAGTGAAAACTGCTAATACTGACAATACTTAGTCCAGTACAAATACTCAGAAAAATCCATAAGTACTATATACCACAGGTAACAGCAGGGGATCAGTCAGCAAGGTCAGGATAATCCAGACGAGATTCAAACCTCATCAGTACATGGGAGAGTCGTCGCACCATCAGACAGCATGACGTCTTCAGTGTTCGCCCTTCAGCGCAGGGTCAAAGCACAGGCAGAGAGCCAGGGATTGAGGCTGCAGGGGGCAAATTACACCGCAGGTGTGGAGGGGGCAGTTAGCAGGAAAGGTAGTATCCAGCGCAAGGGGGAACAGTGTCGCTCTTCATAGGCCATTAGCTCAGAGAGGGCGTCATGTTGTACCCGTTGGCGGACGTGAACAACCTGCCTCAGGCCGCGAGGCACTGGCCAGTTTTATAGTGTAAAACTAATGGCCAGCTAGGGGCTATTGTTGTGGCCAATGCTCCCAAACCCCTGAGTGAGCAAGCAGCAGCCTTGAGGCTCAGTGAAGATTCATAATGGCCCATCAGAGACGCCTCATCGCTCTGCTTACTTTTCAAGATTTGTTAAGTTAACCAGCGGCTAGAGGTGTTTCTTGCCGGCACAGTCTTGTTAAATTTAACACAAACTTAACAATAAGTTTAATTCTAAAGAGGGATTTTACAGGGCGCCACAAACGGTAAATGAAAGCACACTGGAACTTAATGGTGCATGACTTATCATGGGGAAAGTGTCCCAGGGACTAAGGGGGTCACTAAAGCTTACTCAGACCTATAATGTCATTAAAAGCATAACAACAACAATGCAAAATCAATCACTACTGTGGCTAATGTGTTAGAGATTCTAAATGGTTGCACATTGTACACTCGTCTTTTGTGTTAATACTAACTGAGCAGTTGAACAAGCTCTAACATTGTTCTGTGTGTTTCAGGCTTGGGCGTTATTATTGTCCTTCTCAGTATGGTGGTGACCACCGTCACTTGTCTGTCAATGTCAGCTATCTGCACAAATGGTGTGGTCAGAGGAGGTACAAACACACTGGCATTACTGTTTTAATCCTATCTATTGGGTATTATTACATCTAAATAATGCTGAGCAAACACATCAAACTGACTCCAATTCAAGTCTAGACACACAATAGCAAGCACACAACCTAAGTCACAGTGATTCACACATCAACTGGCAGTGACATAAATATATTCAGTGAACCACTCTAGGAACTATACAAAATTCAACAGCTCTTTTGTTTCATCAGCTTTTTCTTAATCTGTATCTGTGCTGCCTGTCTCCAGGTGGGGCGTACTACCTGATTTCCCGCAGTCTGGGGCCTGAGTTTGGGGGCTCGATTGGTCTGATCTTTGCCTTTGCAAATGCCGTGGCCGTAGCCATGTATGTAGTGGGCTTTGCAGAGACGGTGGTGGATCTTCTCAAGGTAAGACAGTGCCCTAAAAAACCTGGTTTATTTAATGATTTTACTGTCAACTGAAAGAGTTTAAATGTTACGACCTTTTTGTAATGAGATGGGCTCAGTATAAGCCTGAATTTAATGAAAATTTGTAACATCTACATTAGTAATTTATACTTAGATCCATGAATGGTCTAAAGCAGAACCAAGATTTCCACCTCACTAATAATTAGGTCCTCTTGACTGATTTAGTCAGAAAGTCTGTTAGGATCCTCAATCTAGTAATGTTTTCTCAGTTACCTTTGTGAGAAAGACACAATTGATTTATTCATATGTAAAAGTTTGCTGGAACTGTGGTCTTAATTTTTAGACGAACAATGCCATCATGGTGGATGAGGTGAATGACATCAGGATCATTGGTTGTATCACTGTGGTGCTGCTTCTGGGAATATCAGTGGCTGGGATGGAATGGGAGGCCAAGGTGAGAAGCATCTGAAAATGCTTTCAATTGAGTTCAGCAGTTGAGTTTTAGGGAAAATGAGTGCTAGTTTGGATAGCTGAAGGGCATTTTAGGTGTATATCACCTAGACAAGAGTGTCTGCCTTGATAATGATATTATGGACTAATGATGAAATATAAAATTATTATCAATAGATATATTTAGCAAATATATGAGTCTCAGTCATATTTATCATTCACTCCATTCTTTATCTGAAAGAACACAATATTGTACAAATGTCTTTTCACTAAAAACACCAGGTTCAAAGCCTTATTTTATTTATTTGACCACTTATCAAAACCTATGTTGTCTTTCTGTCTCTCTCTCTCTCTAGGCCCAAATTGTGCTACTTGTGATTCTTTTAGTGGCCATAGTAAACGTGTTTGTGGGCACCGCAATCCCTGCCACAAAGGAAAAGCGTTCAAAAGGCTTCTTCAGTTATCAAGGTCACCTCAACATCCTAAATGGCTTTTACATTTACAGCATTCATTAGATGCTCTTATCCAGACCATCTTCCATTTCCTAATTACAGGGGCAGTCTCCACGGAGCATGTGGGGGTTAAAGGAACACTCCACTTTTTTTGAAAATAGGCTCATTTTCCAACTCCCCTAGAGTTATATAGATGTGTTTTACCGTTTTTGAATCCATTCAGCCGATCACCGGGTCTGGCGGTAGCACTTTTAGCATAGCTTAGCATAAATCATTGAATCCGATTAGACCATTAGCATCTGACTATAAAATGACTAAAGAGTTTCGATATTTTTCCTATTTAAAACTTGACTCTTCTGTAGTTGCATCATGTACTAAGACTGGTGGAAAATGAAAAGTTGCGATTTTATAGGCCGATATGACTAGGAACTATACTCTCATTCAAATCTATGTTCAGAGCAGCTAGCCATTGATTCTTTCGTTACTTGTTTTTTGTTGGAATTCTATGAAACATGACGGTGGAATACACCTTCGATTTACTATTACAGCCCTTTACAACGCACACAACCATGGCTAATCGCACACAGGTAAATCCAGCCACTAAGCAACTCGCCGGCTGTAACTCAGCAACTACACAAACATAGTAATATCATTGCGCCTGCTGCACCCATGGTACGGCAGCAAAATTCCTTGATTATTACGCCGGAATGAGAGTATAGTTCAAAGTCAAAAGTCAAAGTCAACTTTATTGTCATCTCTGCTATATACTGTACAGATACATAGAGAGAAACGACGTGGCTCCAGGTTATTTCCAGTGCAAACAAACAAAGAATAGTAGAAACAGTTCCTAGCCATATCGGCCTATAAAATCGCAACTTTTCATTTTCCGCCAGTCTTAGTACACGATGCAACTACAGAAGAGTCAAGTTTTAAATAGGAAAAATATCGAAAATCTTTAGTCATTTTATAGTCAGATGCTAATGGTCTAATCAGATTCAATGATTTATGCTAAGCTATGCTAAAAGTGCTACCGCCAGACCCGGCGATCGGCTGAATGGATTCAAAAACGGTAAAACACATATATATAACTCTAGGGGAGTTGGAAAATGAGCCTATTTTCAAAAAAAGTGGAGTGTTCCTTTAAGGAATTTGCTCATGGCCCAATAATAGAAGGGTGGGATAGAACTGGAAAGTATCCTACCACATGTGCCATCACCACATGATTCATGTACAAAAACAAAACTGAAAAAAATGCATGGTTGGCTTTTGTGTCAGCCATAGAAATTAAATAAATATTAAACAAATTGCCTCATACTGTGTTACTACAGCATCCATAATGGCAGAAAATTTTACTCCGAATTTCCGAGATGGAGAGACATTTTTCTCTGTTTTTGCAATTTTCTTCCCTGCGGCAACTGGAATTCTGGCAGGAGCCAACATCTCTGGAGACTTGAAGGTTAGACTAAATTCCAATCCTTAGCATGCACTTTCTCCATAATAAAGCATACCCGGAAAAAATGACAACAATCCTACGCCTGAAAATGTTTAGAAAGAGTAGGAATTTGATGCAAGACAAAGTGCCCTAAGTTTTGTCAGGGTTTTTGTCCATCTGTCCATTTTTAAAATGCGGCATGTCAATAGCTCTACTGCTAATTAGAAGCCAGTTAGCCTTATTTAAAAAGACTACAGCAACAGTCGCCCTGTGGATTTCTTTTTTAGCACTGATCCTGTTAGCAGTATTCATTTAATCTTCTCCAGTGTTTTTATATGGTTGTGATCTCAGGACCCTCAGGGGGCGATTCCCATTGGCACCCTGCTGGCCATCCTCATCACAGGATTGACGTACCTTGGCGTCGCTCTGTGTGTCTGTGAGTATGGAGCCCCAAAAGTGCTGAAGCTATCGATTGCCTACTCATGATGTACTCACCTTATCATTCAAAAACAGTCCTGACTTATACAAAAATGTTTGAGCAAACAGGCCTAATTTGGTTATAGATTTTTCAGGAAGTTAAACACTTACTCTCGATCAGTTCCTGATATTTCATAATGACATGCTGATAAAAATGAGTTAATTATTACTGTTACAGTTGAACAGATTTCTGTCTTCTGTCTGATTACATTACATTACATTACACTTTTATCCAAAGCGACTAACATCAGGAAAGAACATATTTGCTTGGGGCCATAGAGGAATTAACAGCGAGTACTAAGTGCTACGTTAAAAGTGTAGGAAGATGAAGGTATGCTCAGTAAGTTAGGACCAGGGTGATCTAAGACAGGAATAGAAGAGTCTTCCGGAGGCTCTTGAAGACAAAGAAAGATCTGGACTTGGTGTGCCTCGTACATAAGAATTTGATTCGATTACCGATTTGGCTGGGATAACCAGGAGCTCCATTTTCGGAGGTTAAGCTGCAGTTGGTGTTGGTGGACAGGGATATGTCTGAGAGGCAAGCAGAGATATGTGCCAAGACCATGTGGTCATCAGGTGGGAAGGACAGGTATAACTGGGTGTCTTCAGCGTAGCAGTGATAGAAGAAGTCATGAGAGCAGGTAACAGTGCCCGGGTAGGTGGTGTAAATGGCAAAGAGTTGGAAATATCAGTACCAAGCCTTGGGGCACCCCCTGCAGATGTGGTGGGACATGCGTCCCAACCAAGATACACTGAACAAGCAGTTCAGTGGGCGAGGCGAAACAAGAACTATCCAGACTCTGAAGCCACATGGCAGCCTGATCAGAGAGGGTTTTACTGGGAGACACGAGCCTGGGGAGAAACACAGGAGAATGATTGACATAATAATGAAGACGGGAAAAAATAGAACGAAAATCCAAAGGGCAAACATGGAGAACGAAGCAAGAACAATCACACGGAACAGGAACAGACAACACGACAAATCCAACATGCTAATCATGAGGGTAACAGTCACGGGGAAGACTCAGGCAGACTGGTAAAGTAACTAATGATTGCACGACCCAATCCCAAAACCGAAAGTAAACGAGGAGCAGGTGAACATAATAATAAGCACGGGGGTGCTCTAAACAGATCCTAACCTACTAGGTAGGGAGCGTGCAGTGTGAACAACAAACACGGAGTGGGGTGCGCTCTAAACGGGGAGTGAACTATTCGCGAGGGCACGAAATGAAGACATCGAGAACCCAGAAGTGGGGAGCAAGCTAGCGGGGAAAGCTAAAGCTAACTGAGGAGATATGAGGAGGCACAGACACAATAGGAATGACAACAAAGGTGAATCCAGCGGACAGAACAAATACCCCCAGGTCAGAACTCTGGTGATTGTGGGTATGGCATGGCCAGCGAGGGAGACGCGACCGTGACAGGAGTGTTGAAGAGCAAGAAATGAGTGAGAAGCAGAGGGCAGAAACATAGGCTGAGCAGATTATAACAGAGAAACAGACTACGAGGTAAAGAAAAACAGAGACAAGAGAGATACAACTGTGAACAAAAAAATATATAAAATTATAAAATTGAGTTACAGTGTATTACCAAGAGTAATAGAGCAGTTAGAAGCTTCCAATCTCATTGCAGCTACTCTACAGAAACACACTAGTAGAGCAGTTTATGTGTTTTTATAAACCATTATGGAGCAAAGCCTATAAAAAAGTACAGCAGCCCAATACACACACTGTATGCTCAACACAAAGTGGAATCCCAACACAATTACATACATGAGCCTGGGTGTCATACATGTATCCATCTGATTGTTTTACAGCATTAATCTATCACTTTCATTTTTAAGTAATTTAAATACACAATTCTCCAAAAAAAGATAAAGGCTTGCAAAGATATGGTTGGTGTCTAAATTCATTTTTGTGGAGGCATGTGACTTCCAGAGAGTAACATCTGAGATAACAAGATTTTTGTGTTTAAACTACTTAAAAGACAAAAAAATGTAAAAAGACTAAATTCAAATTTCTGCACATTCTATCAGACTTTGATTACATGGCTTGCCCTTGCATCTATGACCCCTTCATCTTTGTCCAGCTGCTACGGTTGTCCGTGATGCGACCGGCAACGTCAATGACACCATCTCCCAGGGGACCAACTGCAACTTCTCATCTGCCTGCAATTTTGGTTACGACTTCTCAGAGTGTGGAACCACCAAGTGCCCGTATGGCCTCATGAACAACTTCCAGGTACCGTCCAGAAGGGGAATTCTTTTTTGATCTGAAACAAGTCGTAGAGATGCACACTGGTTCACAGTTTTTGTGTGTGTGTTTTTATAGGTTATGACTATGGTATCAGGCTTTGGACCGCTCATAACAGCAGGAACGTTCTCGGCTACAATCTCCTCTGCACTCGCCTCTCTTGTTAGTGCACCTAAAGTCTTCCAGGTGAGATATGTTGCTCCACAACACACTGACTCCTGTACACGCTGTACACCAGGAAACTATACTACTAACACTCTATTCACAGTACACACATAAGTCCCACTCTAGTACACTACACACCAATTAATGTCCTCAGCTAAAAGCTTATAGTAATCAAGGGGGTCAGACTAGAGTTTTGCAATATGACATATCATATATCATCCTGTCATGCCACATCTTTTTTTTTATGTATACCAAGTAGAAAGAGAAACCTTCATTTCTAATGGATTGCTGTCACAACTCATTTTCACAAGTTATATTAGCATCAAGTGTGGTTGGAAATTAACATTACCTAGAGAAAGTCAGTATTAGTGAGAAACCATTAGAACAAAGGACTGCACTTGTTTAGATCTTAATATCCAGATTTGCCCACAACTGTTTTTACTTGCAGTTGTTTCACATGCTAATGTTAATTTAATTTGATTAAAGGAGCTATACGTAGGATTGTAGCCAAAACTGGTACTGCAGTCAAATACTGTAGCGCGTTGTTTCCCCTCCCACTCCTCCCCAGACTCGAGTTTGATAGATAGACCGAATGAGGCCAATCTAGTGTTCAATGTTACATTTCGTGTTGCCATAATTAGCGTGCTAATGTTTGCACTGTTACCACTATTTCAGCATAGCATGATGCAGATGTTAGCCATCACAAGTCACCATTTTAAAAATCGGTTTGATGACCAGGCTGCACGTGTCATGGAAAATTGGAGCCAAAACCCAGGAAAAAACAGCCACAGTCAGGAAGATGAGGCATCATTGTTTATTCAGACAAACCATGGTTGTTGGAAAGCAGTGGCTAGTTACTCCCCCCTTTTACCAAAATTTCACTCAGATTAAATAGACCTTCAAAAACACCTGTTTTTTCAGGTTACTCCCATTCCTTGGCTCTTGACCAATGAGGGTAGTATTCAAGTATTCACCCCTAATGCATTATTCAAAGAAAATAAGATCATATATCCCTTAATTACCTTCCCTTCGCCATGCTCATTTTCCCTACCACCATGCCTGATGCCACAGGGACATATGCTCCTGAGTAGCCCTCTAACAAAAACACCATTCCCATGACCTTATGACCTAAGAACCCCTTCTCTTGATTACTTTACCGGCTCACCTCTAGGTTACCAGACTTTCACATCTTGACTAAATTTTAGCCATTATTGATAAGCAGACATATTTACCTTAAATCTCAGACTTCTCCTGAAACCCTCCTCTGCGGCACTTCTAGACTCCCCCTACCTCCTTCAAGAGGTCAAAGGCCACATTTGGTGCCTTTTTTTGGAGGCCCCTTTCTCTCCTAGTTCAGGTTATGTCTCAGCAATGTTGAGGGAAAATCATAGCCTGACTAATAATTATTCTTTACCATTTAAACCCTCAAATTCTTTGTCACACACGCCTACCATCTATGATCGAACATGAATAATGTTATTCAGCTGTTGAAAATATTTGAAATATGACACCACTATGTCTAGTTGTGATATAAGTTAGCCAACCTTGGCTAAATCATACCTGTCCAGGAGAAAATTAGCTACTTCACCATCTGTCTTCAAATTCATCTCCGCTTTCAGGCGTCTCCATCTTTTTTCTTTCTTTCCCTTTTCCTATGTGTGTGAACTGATTTGTCAATTGGAAGTGGTGGTACTTGATGCTAACAGGGTGAAGCAGTGCCCCCCTCCCACCACCCCAAACTGGGAGCAGGTAGGAGGACCAGGTAATCAAATCCCCCCAGTTGCTCCCATGGCAAAGGGCCTCCAGACACATGCCCCCACCCAACCTAAAAGGAGAGTCAGCAAGGGACTGTCAGTGATCTGGTTAGAATTTAACACAATGGTAGCCATTAGCCGTTAGCCCATGTAATGTGGATGGTTAACCCAAACGTGGAGTAAAGCACGAAGAGGTAGGCGAATAACGCGGGTTGATTTAAGAACTCTCTAAAATTGTAGGGTAAAGATTCCGACCGGAATCCGCGTTCTATGAACACACGCTTAATCGAGGAGATTAACCAAATAACTGGAGTACTCACAGTTGATGCTAAAATGTATCGGAATTGGGCCAGGTTGACTCAATGACTGAGCGGTGAGCCACGAGAAAAAGCCTCTATTTATACTTCCGACCGTGCCGACTACTTCCAGGTCCTCGTGCCAGTCACGTGATTGAAGCGTGTGTGATAGTAGCCCCATCCAGGAGCAGCACCAGACGGACCTGGCTGAGAGGATACCTGGCGACGGTAGTCCCGAATCAGCTCCGGGTCGAGTACAAACCGGGCCGGAATCCACAACCGCTCCGCCGGCCCCTGCAGACCAACTGTTAGGCCAACGGTATCTCAACCTCCGGTTCTTGATGGCCAAACATCGGAGGTTGGAAATCGAAGCATACCTCAAATGGGTTAAGGTTGGTGGCAGAAGAGGTGTGAAGGTTGTGGGACAGCTCAGCCCAAATGAAGTAGCAGGCCCAGGAGCACTGACAACTCGTGATGAAACACCTCAGGTAGCGCTCCAGTTGTTGTTTGGTCTGCTCCTCCGACCGTTAGTCTGAGGGTGGTATCCGGAAGACAGACTCCAGGTGGTGTCGATCAGACAGCAGAAGGCCTTCCAAAATCTGGCGGTGAATTGAGGCCCTCTGTCCTTGGGGGACCCATGCAAATGGACTACGTGCTCTAATATCAGCTGTGCTGTGGTCTTAGCTGATGGGAGCCCGGACAGGGCCACCAGATGCACAGCCTTGGAGAAACGGTCCATGATGGTGAGGATGGTGTTCTTCCCATCCGAGTCTGGCAGGCCGGTGATGAAATCCAAGGCAATGTGTGTCTAGGGCCACCGGGGAACTGGAAGCAGTTGAAGTTCCCCCGGAGTTGATTGGTTGGAATCTTTGACCCTGGCACGCACTGGGCATGCCTGGACGAACTCCCTAATGTCCTGGCCCATGGAGGGCCACCAGAAGGCACAGCGGATGTAATGGAGGGTCCGTTACACTCCTGGATGCCCCGAGAGGGCGGATGAATGGGCCCAGTTGTCAGGTCTGGTGGAGGTAGTAGCATACAGCCGTCCAGGTGGCGGTCTCCAAGGCCTGTGACTGGCGCACCCTAGGTTCCAGTTCCCAGCGGAGGGGTGCAACAATCCGAGTGGTGGTGATGACAGGTGCCCGGGGCCTTGGCTTCATGTTGTCGGGAGAGTGTGTCCGCCTTGATGTTCTTGGACCCTGGGTGGTGTGACTCTCTCAAAGAAAAGCACCCATATCGTGGGTTGAGTTGCTTTGTGTTCTGGAGGCTGATCAGGTTTTGATGATCTGTCCAGACCGTAAATGGTTCACTGCCACCCTGGAGCCAGTGAAGCCATTCTTCCAAGGCCCATTTGATGGCCAGCAGTTCACAGTCCCCTACACCATAATATTGCTAAGTGGGATTAAATTTTCTGGAGAAAAAACTGAAAGGATGCAGTTTTTGGTCTGGACCTTGTTGTGAAAGGATCACCCCAACGCCCACACCTGAGGTATCCACCTCCACAACGAATGGCTTGGTGGAATCCGGGTGAGATGGGATGGGTGTCGTGGTGAACCAGTGACAAAGCTGATGGAAGGCATTGATGGCATCGGGAGTCAGGGCGGTAAGGGGTGCTGCAACCATACTGAATCCCCGGATGAACCGACGGTAGAAATTGGCAAACCCCAGAAAGTGCTAAAGCTGCTTCAAGGTCTTGGGTGGGACCACTGACGAACATCTTCCATCTTCTGGGGGTCCATGGCCACACCCTGGGACAAGATGACAAACCCCAGGAATGTGGTGGAACGCTTGTGAAAAACACATTTCTCCAACTTACAGTACAGCTGGTGAGTGAGAAGTCTCTTAAGGACCGCCCTGACATTGGTGTGCTCTTCCAGGGTGCGTGAGTAGATGAGGATGTCATTGAGGTAGACGAATGCCCACCGGCCTAGCATGTCCCGCAGAATGTTGTTAATAAATTGTTGGAAGGCGGTGGGAGCATTGCATAGGCCAAAGGGCATAACCAGGCTTTCATAGTGACCAGTGGGGGTGAAGAAGGCCGTCTTCCACTCATCACCTTCCCTGATATGCACCAAGTTGTAGGCACTCCAGAGGTCCAACTTAGTAGGTGGCACCAGAGAGAGCATCCAGGGCGGGATTGGTCAGTGGAAGAGGGTGACGGTTCTTGACGGTGATCTTGTTGAGCCCCCGATACTCAACGCAGGGTCGGAGGCAGCTGTCTTTCTTCTCAATGAAAAAGAACCCCACAGCGGCAGGCCAGGAGGAGGGCCTGATGGTGCCATGGCACAGGGCGTTGTTAACATACTCCTCTATCGCCTTAGTCTCCAAGGTGGATAATGAGAAGAGCCAGCTGAGGGGTGGAACTGCACCTGGCAAGAGGTCAATGGCCAGGTCATAGGGTCGGTGCTGGGGCAGCCCGACGGCTCTTCTTTTGCAGAAGACCTCCGCCAGGTCACGGTACAGTGCTGGAATGGCCTCTGGGTCAACTTTGGGGGCCTTGGACTCCCTAGAGCATGTCCCAGTCAATGCCCACAGGCAAAGCACAGAACAAGTCGGCCCCACTGCAGGATCTGGTTCTGGTGCCAGGAGATGAGGGAGTAGTGTTGAAGCAGCCAAGGATGTCCGAGGATGATGGGGTGATGAAACGGAGGTGAGGAGGAACCAGATCTGTTGTTCCCTCTCTGTGGTGGTTAAGAAGGCACGCCCTAGTTGCATGGGTTTCCTGGCTCTGGAATGGTCCACGGGTCAAGGTGGAGAACCGATGGCAATGGGTGCCGGTGATGGTAGTGAGTAATGGTGGACGGGTGCTGGATTATGGGTGGACGAGACGGGCGACAGGGTATGCGGGGCTGGCCTCAGACAAGAGCTCATGCAAAGGTCTATCCGGAGGGGTAGCTGGATAAGACCCTCCAGGGTGGCAGGGAAGTCTCGTTCGGCGAATTCATCCTTGATGCGGGAAGCCAGTCCCTCGTAGTAAGCCATCCGGAGGGCAGAGTCTCCCCAGGTGGTCTGCACCACCAGAGTCCAGAACTCGGCGGTGTATCAGCTCACAGACGACCCTCCCTGCTGCAGATGGTACAGCCCTGAGTCAGTGTCCACATTGCTATCCGGATGGTTGAAAGTCATGAGTAGTTGGCCGGTGAATTCAGGGTAGGAGTGGCCGGTGTCAGATCCGAATTGTAAAATGGTCATGGCCCACTCAGCTGCCTTCCCGGTGAGCAGGGAGACGAGAAGCGGGATCCGCTGGCGATCTGTAGAGTATCGGGTGGGCTGAAACTCAAACACAAGGTTGAGGGAAGTTTGAAAGACATTGCACCTCCTGTCTATGCCATTCCATTTATCTGGTAGTGAAATCTGGTGTTTGGGGGGTGGGGGACGGGCTGCTGCTACTTCGAGCCCGGTGCTCATCAGCCAACTCCCAAACAACTTCGCAGAGAGCCACAAGCTCTTGCAGAGGGGCCTCCACCTCACTGCGAGATGCAACTTGGTTTCAGACACAATGGCGCAAGTCCACGACCTCACGCTGAAGCTGCTCGATCAACCGTGTCACAGAGAGCAGCGTATTCTGCTGGGTTAACAGCGTTGGGCTCAGTCATTCTGTCTCCGATGTTCTGTCTGGTTAGGATTTAACACAATGCAAGCCGTTAGCCCATGTAGCTTGGATGGTTAACCCAAATGCGGAGTAACGCACGAATAGGAAGGCGAACCACATGGGTTGATTTAAGAACTCTCTACAACTGTAGGGTAAAGATTCCCACCAGGATCCATGTTCTATGAACACACGCTGAATCGAGGGGATAAACCAAATAACTGGAGTACTCAAAGTTGATGCCGAAATGAAGTGGAATGGGGCCAGGTTGACTCAATGACTGAGTGGTGAGCCGCGAGAAAAAGCCTCTATTTATACTTCCAACCGTGCCGACTACTTCCAGGTCCTCGTGCAAGTCACGTGATCAGAGAGTGAGTGACAGGGACAAATTCATTTCCGCTTTCAGCTGTCTCCATCTTTCAAATGCATTTACTGTGCAGATCCTCGTTTTGTTTCTGCTGTTGTTAGGATGTTTTTGAGAGTCATAGCAAGGCCTTTTAGTTTTGGTACCGTAAGACATTGTAATCCAGAATGCTTGTAGCTGCAGCACAGTGCTAACTGGCAACCTGGAATGCTACTGACTTCATGACTGGAAGATAGCGGTGGGTAGCGCTACCCACTGCTATCTTCCAGTCACTAAGTCAGTAGCATTTCAGTAGCATACAGGCCAAAACACAAAACCTAAACATTAAATTAGATTATATTACATTTGAAAATGTGAATATTCTGGCTGTACTAATGTTATCAGTGGGTTCATTTTATGATTACTTGCCATTAATTTCTTACATTTAGCTCCTTTAACTTGTTAGTTCCTTATTATTAGCACTGAAGCATGATTATTTGTTAGTTTATTATTGCAACAAAACTTTGACCTAGCTAGTTAGCTAACATAAATATTTAGCTAGGCCCACAAATTCCTAGAAAACTTCCAAAGATTTTCATAATAAATCAGAGCAAATTTTACCAAGTAACTTTACTATACTGGCCAGTGTTTTAATGGTTTGTTCATGTCATTCTTAAACTCTCTGACATGATAAGAATTTGAACAGATCATCAATTTTCTCATTTGGATGGCTGATCGAGCCACAAATTGGTTGTCATTCTGTAGGATCTGATTTGACACAAGCTAAGACAAAAGGGCTAAAGTCAGCGAAACACACTGTACACTATCACACAAAACTACATATTGCACACAAGCCCGCAAACACACAAACATGCTTTACTCTCTGGCTTCTCTCTGTTACCAGGCCCTGTGCAAGGATAACATCTACAAGGCCCTCCACTTCTTTGCCAAGGGCCACGGCAAAAACAACGAGCCCATCCGCGGCTACGTGCTCACTTTCTTAATCGCTGTAGCCTTCATCCTCATTGGTGAGCACCACAACACACACCTACACGGCCTCTAAGTATCTTGCTTATGTCTGGGGAAAGAAATGACCTCTAATGCCACCGCATACTGGGCCCTCCTTGACCAAGGGTCTGGAGACAACTGTTTCCCTTTGTCAGTGAGCCTACACACACACACACACATACATATATATGTCATCATGCATTGCACGTAACAATTAGCTAATGAGGTGGAGCAATTGATATAACAAAAACAATCTCTCTCTCTCTCTCTCTCTCTCTCTCTCTCTCTCTCTCCTTTCTCCCTCTCTCCCCAGCTGAGCTGAACGTCATCGCACCCATCATCTCCAACTTCTTCCTGGCCTCCTATGCCCTCATCAACTTCTCCTGCTTTCACGCCTCTTATGCCAAATCCCCGGGTCAGTGGATCCTGGCACGCTTTATTCTCACCCATTTCATCGAAGAGTAAATGTATTCTATGCAAATCAAAGTATTCCAATTCATTGATGTGAGTTAGTCAGATCATTGCAAGAGGTCAGCATAGTTCTGAAAATTAATTTCCAAGAAAGAAAACAAATTTAAAGACTGAATTATTTCCATAATATTTTACAAATTAAGTGAGTGATTATTTGTCATTGTGAACACACCACAGCACGGCACACAGTACACCACAACAAAATGTGGCCTCTGCATTTAACCCATCTGTGAAGAAGCAGTGGGCAGCTAACAAGCGCCCGGGAGGCAGTGCTTGGGGACGGTACCTTGCTCACGAGTACCTCAGTCGTAACTTTACCAGCCCTGGATTTGAACCTGCAACCTTCTGATCAGGGGGCGAACACCCTACCGTTACACCACCAACTGTCCCAATTAAGGCCCCTTTTCAGTAAGAGAGTTTTTGTTTAACGTCTTTGGGTGAAATGTGTGTGTTTCTGCATGTAGGATGGAGACCGGCGTATAAATACTACAACATGTGGTTGTCTCTGTTTGGGGCTGTGCTGTGCTGTGCTGTGATGTTCGTTATTAACTGGTGGGCTGCACTCCTTACATATGCTATAGAGATTTTCCTCTACATCTATGTCACCGTCAAGAAGCCAGGTATGAATGCATGCTGAAACAATCATATTAAAGTTATTGACTTTAAACATTTTTAAGATACTTATATATTTGTTATATATAAATGTTTACATTTAAAATGTCAATTTTCTTATTTTATTTTGTTATATAATTGAACTGATCCTACAGAAAATCAAGTTGAAGATTACTTAGACTGTATACTGTATATTTCAGCATTCAGTAAAAAATCTCAAATGAGTTTGGATCAAAACTCATAAAAGATCCTTGCACATGCTAAGATATTTTTATCATGTTGGTGTCCTATAAGTTTCACTGTCACACACCTTAGAACTACACCACAAACCACCTTATGTGTCAAGCACACACCATAAAGTCAGATTTAGTGAGTTTACTCAAATCTTTATAGAAACTGACAGCCTGGAGTGATCGTATTAGACACA
The DNA here is from genome assembly GCA_032718565.1 of Distichodus sexfasciatus. Taxonomy (NCBI): domain Eukaryota; kingdom Metazoa; phylum Chordata; class Actinopteri; order Characiformes; family Distichodontidae; genus Distichodus; species Distichodus sexfasciatus. Next base: position 418,125 of record JAVGVS010000317.1, on the reverse strand, counting down.
AGTCAATTTATGTTGCACTTTCTAAAAAAGAAACTTAACAGAATAAAGAAACAGCGATACAGATTAGTTCGGACAGTTTGCACAGTCTAAGTGAACAAATTCAATAAATCAGCTAAAAGCCCAACCACACAGATTGATAAGCAGATCCAAACTGGGAGGGATAAATGTGAAATGTTATATTAATTATATTGTAAATAGCATTAAATTGCGTGTTTTAATGGGACACTTTAATCAATAATAATGAAAATAATATGTTAACAATTAATGAAAGCTAATCAGGATCAGTTAGGATGGTTTATACTTCTCTGTCCACTTTAACCTTCATTGACTGTTAAGCACAGTTGTGTTTTAGACATCTCATAAAACAAGCTCTGCTTGTTTGCTGTAGATGTGAACTGGGGATCATCAACGCAGGCTGTGACCTTCGTGAACGCTGTGAACAATGCGCTGTCTTTAGCTGGAGTGGATGAACATGTGAAGAACTTCAGGTACTGGCTGGTGCATCGCTCTGTTGTTTCCATTTATCTAGTCCACAATTGTTGAGCTATTGAAAGATCTACAGGACAAATGCAGTTAGAACTAGGAATCTGAAACTATTTTGAACAATCTTGATGTCGAACTATAGGTAAAAAAGCTTTGGGACAATCCATATTTAACTTATTTAATGTTAGACAAACAGTGTGAGACTTTCAATTTTCTTTTATTGGATTAGGGTCTGATAAACACTTAAAACAGTTCAAAAAAAAGCAGTTATACGTTCGAGAGACTCATTTACTCGTGACAAAAGACAATGAGCCTTATTCACCAACCGTTCTTACAAACAAATTTGTTCTTTAGCCACTCTTAAGCACTTTTCACGAAGGTTCTGGCATTCACTAATGTTTTCTTATCTGTAATTTGTTCTTAGCTAAGAACAGAATCTACACACACTCAGGATCAGTTGTACGCACATTTGAGTGATGGTTTGTTCAAAAAAATTGCTTGTGACAGTTTTGTTAATTGTACAGTTGATAAAATGTATTTTAATGTAATGTATTGGTGGCCTTTTAAAGACAATGTTAACATTAATAAATTATAAATTAAATAATGTATTTGTAACAACCGGTAGGTGAACCCAAACGCAGAGTCGACAGAACCAGGTCGCGGGCACAGGGGTAGATTGGCGAAAAACCAAGAGTTTATTCAAGCAGAGGTCAGAACCAAAAAACACAGTCCATGAAACAAACAAATCCAAATCGCCAGAAGCATAGGGGTAATCCAAAAACAGAAAGCAAGGGTCAAAACGGAGGCAGGCAAACAAACATAAAGAACGCTCAGTAAGTTGCACTAGGCATAACAATACTTCGCAGGGAATGGTTGCAAATGAAAGTCCTTAAATACAGATGATGTGGATGTGATTGGTTAGAATTCTGGTGACGCTGATCTGGTAGTCTGGGGTAATTGTGAAGGTCTGGAACTGGAGTCCTGGTCAGATGGCCTTTCTGATGAGGTGGAGTCCTCCCTTGGTCTGGGCTGAGATCTTACAGTATTATTTAATTAATCAATAAATATTAAAGCAAACTTTTTTTTACAGCTATTTATAATTATTATCCATTATTATTCATATCATTTTATTGTTCATAATTATTATTATTAAATAATTGATTATTAATTAATCATTAATCTATATTAACAAATTAAATAATACTTTCATGGTACAATCAGCAATGATATGGATTAAATCCTGTCCTGTTCAGTGATTGATTCTGACAGAAGATTAACGTCCTATTCGCTTCTACATTTCTACATTTCGGGGCGTTTCTCTATACTGATTCAGAAAAACTGGCACGCACTTTCAATTACAAAGATGTGAGATTCATCATTCTTAGGAAGACAGGTGTGAACAATTCTGCTACTTAACATGTCATGAATCCGACATAGATTATTCTTAGCAAATTTCTTAAGAACAAATTTAAGAAAATTCTTAAAAAGGTATTGGGGCCAGTAACCCATTAGTAGACATTAGTAAGCAAGCAATATCTTGAAAGTCATTTGTCATTGTAAACACACCACAGCACAGCACACAGTGCACCACAACGAAATGTGACCTCTGCATTTGAACCAGTAGCAGGAGCAGTGGGCAGCTAACAAGCGGAGCAGCCCAGGGAGCACTGCTTGGGGACGATACCTTGCTCATGAATACCTCAGTGGTAACTTTACCGGCACTGGATTCGAACCTGCAACCTTCTAATCACAGCACAAACACGCCACCAACTGCCACCAATATCTTGGTTATTCATGTGTTTGGAGTCATAGTCTTTTTGAAACACACATTTCAGGGGGCATTTCCTCTTCAATATACAGCAACATAATCTCATTAAGTATTTTGATATATTCAAGTTAATTCTGGTAAACCATAAATAGGCACAAAACCATAGTATCAAAAACATCCCCATGCTTCACTATCTTCATAATATACTGTGGCTTAACTTCAGTGGTTGAATTACTCAGAATTCTATTTGATCTGTCTCCAAATAAACTATTGGCTATGCAGAAATAACACTACTACTTATAATAGTGGTTTAAGGTGTTATTGATGTTGATGCTCTACTACAATTTTTTACCACTACTGTATATTTGGGTACATTTTGGAAATTAGAGTGGAAATACTAAAAGTGATGGATTTTGCAATATATATCACATTACATTACATGTAACAATGTAACTTTTTCCCCTTTTTATTTTCTGCTGCTCAGGCCTCAGTGCATCGTGCTAACTGGAGCTCCTAAAACACGTCCAGCACTGTTGGACCTGTCTCACTCAATCACCAAGAACTACGGCCTCTGTATCACCTGTGAGATCTTTGTGGTGAGGATTCATTCACTTTATGACATGTGAGATATGAGAACGAGATGAGAAAGGGAGTGTCAATGATCTGGTTAGGATATGGCAAAAATCACGTGAACGGAGTGTGTGTGACAGTACCCCGCCCAGGACCGACTGAGAGGATACCCAGCGACAGTAGTCCCAAATTAGCTCCGGGTCAAATACAAACCAGACCGGAATCCATGATCGCTCCTCAGGGCCGTAACCCTCGCAATCAACGAGGTACTGGGTACCTCTGCCCCGAGGACGTGCATCGAGGATCCGATGCGCAGTGTATGCGGGACCGCTGTCGATGATGCAGGGAGGGGGGGTGGGAGTGGGGGGAGCCATATGGGAAGTGACGATGGGCTTGAGCTGAGAGGTGTTGAAAACAGGATGGATCCGGAGCGCCGCAGGCAGCTGGAGCCCGTAGGTGACAGAATTAATCTGGTGGGTGATGTGGTAAGAGCCGATGAAGCAGGAGGTGAGCTTTTGTGAGTCTGTGTCAAGGCGGAGGTTCTGGGAAGAGAGCCAAACCCTGTCACCTACGTGGTACAAATGTCCCGGAGGGACACTGGGTGGCATAACGGGTGTTCGCTCAGTGAATGGCTGCTGTAGCTTGAGTCCAGAGCCACCGGCATGTGCGCACCAACTGTTGGGCCGATGGTACATCAATCTCTGGTTCCTGATGGTCGAACATCAGAGGTTGGAAACCATAGCATACCTCAAATGGACTGAGGTTGGTGGCAGAGGAGGTGTGAAGGTGTCAGGAATCTGGTTAGGATATGACACAATGCTAGTCAATAGCCCTTAGCCTGTGTAGTGTGGATGGTTAACCCAAACACGGAGTGAGACGCGAATAGGTAGGAGAACCACGCGAGTTGATCTAAAAACTCTCTCACACAAAGAGCAAGATTTCCCACGAGAAACCGCATTCTATAGGGCACAAACTGAATCAAGGAGATAACCATATAACTGAGAGTACTCACAGTAGATGCTGACCAAAATCAGAGGTGGGCTGGTGACTCAATGACTAAGTGGTGAGCTGCAAGAGAAAGCCTCCTTTTATACTTCCCAAAACACGCTGACTACTTCTGGGTCCCCGTGTCGGTCATGTGATTGGAGTGCGTGTGACAGTAGCCCCCCCCACAGAACCGGCACCAGACGGACCTGGGATGGTGGATACCTGGTGACAGTAGTCCTGAATGAGCTCTGGATCAAGTACGAACCAGGCCGGAATCCATGACCACTCCTCGGGGCCTTAACCCTCCCAATCGATGAGGTACTACGTACCCCGGCCCCGAGGGCACGCATCGAGGATCCGACACACGGTGTATGCGGGACCACACTTGATACGGGGCTCCTACGAGGGGCAGGAGTGGGTGGAACCATGGGAGAAGTGAAGGGCTTCAGCTGAGAGGTGTGGAAAACTGGATGAATCCAGGGCACCGCAGGCAGTTGGAGCTGGTAGGTGACAGGATTGATCTGGTGGGTGAAGCAGTAGGGAATTGATGAAGCGGGAGGTGAGCTTGTGTGAGGTTCCTGGTAGAAAGTCATACCTTGTCACCTACATGGTACAAACGTCCCGGTGGATGCCGATGGCGATGTTGAGTGGTGTAATGGATGTTGGCTTTGTGGATGGCTGCGGTGGCTTGAGTCCAGAGCCACCGGCATCTGTGGACCAACTGTTGGCCCGACAGTACATCAACCTCCGGTTCCTGGTGGTCGAACATCAGAGGCTGGAATCCGTAGCATACCTCAAATAGACTTAGGTTGGTGGCGGAGGAGGTGTGCAGATTATGGGAGAGTTCAGCCCAAATGAGGTAGCGGGCCCAGGAGTGCTGACAATCCGTGATGAAGCACCTCAAGTAGCGCTCCAGTTGTTGGTTGGTCCACTCCGTCTGACAGTTGGTTTGCGGATGATAGCCGGAGGAAAGGCTGCAGCTGGAGTTGATCAGACGGCAGAAGGCCTCCCAAAACCTTGCAGTGAATTGAGGTCGTCTGTCCAAGACAATGTCCTTGGGAAACCCATGTAAGCAGACTACGTGTTCTAAGATCAGCTCTGCTCTGGTCTTAGCTGACGGAAGTCTGTACAGGGCCGCCAGGTGCACAGCCTTGGAGAACTGGTCCACTATGCTGAGAATGGTGTTCTTTTCGTCTGCCTCCGGCAAGCCCGTGATGAACTCTATGGCAATGTGTGTCCAAGGCCGCCGGGGAACAGGGAGTGGTTGAAGTTCCGCCGGGGGAGGCTGATTGGAGTCCTTGGCCATGGCACATACTGGGCATGCCGGGACAAACTCCCTGACATTCTGGGCCGTGGATGGCCACCAGAAGGCACGGTGGGTGAATTGAAGTGTCCTCTGCACTCCTGGGTGGTCTGAGATGGTGGACAAATGGCCCCAAGCATCTGTCAGGCCAGATGGGAGTGGGAATGTAGAGTCGCCCCGGCGGCACACCTGCCGGAATGGTCTCCAAGGCCTGTGCCTGGCGCACCCTAGTTTCCAATTTCCAAAAGAGGGGTGCAATGATCCAGGTGGTGGTGATGACAGGCGCGGGGTCCACCCGGAGTATGTCAGCCTCGCATTGTTGGGAGAGCACGTCTGCTTTGGTGTTCTTGGACCCCAGGCGGTATGACAGGTGGAAGTCAAATTGTTCAAAGAAAATGCCCACTGCACCTGTTGTGGGTTGAGCTGCTTGGTGTTTTGAATATGATAAGATTCTGGTGGTCTGTCCAGACCATAAATGGTTCACTGCCGCCCTAGAGCCAGTGACGCCATTCTTCCAGGGCCCACTTAATGGCCAGCAGTTCATTGTCCTCTACCTCGTAATGTTGCTGAGTGGGATCAAACTTTCTGGAGAAAAAACTGCAAGGATGCAATTTCTGGTTTGGACCTCGTTGTGACAGGACTGCCCCGGTGCCCATATCCGAGGCGTCCACCTCCACAACGAATGGCTTGGTGGGATCCGGGTGAAGGAGGATGGGTGCCGTGGTGAATTGCTGACAAAGATGATGGAAGGTGTTGATGGCGTTGGGAATGAGGAGGAAACGGTGAGGAGAGGGACGTGTCAGGGCAGTAAGCGATGTTACAACCGTACTGAAGCCCTGGATAAACCAACGACAGAAATTGGCAAACCCCAGAAAACGCTGAAGCTGTTTCAAGGTCTTGGGTAGGGGCCAATGATGCACTGTCTCCAACAGGATGTCATCCAGGTAGATGAAGGCCCATCGGCCTAGCATATCCCGCAGCACATCATTGATGAATTGTTGGAAGGTTGCGGGAGCATTGCATAGGCTGAAAGGCATCACCAGACTTTCGTAGTGCCCAGTGGGGGTGATGAAGGCCATCTTTCACTCATCACCTTCCTTAATGCACACCAAGTTGTAGGCGCTCCAGAGGTCCAACTTCGTGAAGTAGGTGGCACCAGAGCGCGCGTCCAGGGCGGTATTGGTCAGTGGAAGAGGATGCTAGTTTTTGATGGTGATCTGGTTGAGCCCCTGATAGTCAACGCAGGATAGCAGGCCACCGTCTTTTTTCTTAATGAAGAAGAACCCTGCGGCGGCAGGCGAGGACGAGGGCCTGATGGTACCTTGGCGGAGAGCATTTGAGACGTACTCCTCCATCGCCTTGGTCTCCAAGGTGGACAACGAGAAGAGCTGGCTGCATGCCTGGCAGGAGGTCTATGGCCAGGCCATAAGGGCGATGCACTTTCTTCTTACAAAAGACCTCCGCCAGGTCATGGTACAGTGCTGGAATGGCCTCTGAGTCGACACCGGGGTCCCTAGAGCATGTCCCAGCCAAAGCCCGCAGACAGAGCTCAGAACAGGTCGGCCCCCACTACATGATCCGGTTCTTGTGCCAGGAGATGAGGGGGTAATGCCTCAGCAACCAAGGGCACTTGAAGAAGATGGGGAGTGATAAGATGGACGTGATGAGGAACCGGATGTCTTCATGGCGGTGATCGATGGTGAGGGAGACGAGTTGGGTTTGGTGAGTGATTGGACTGGTCAAGAGGGGCCGACCGTCGACTGAAGTGACTTCCACCCCCAGTTGTTTGGCAAAAAAATGATCAATGAAGTTCCCTGCTGCACCGGAATCGATGAAAGCAGAGCTTCTGACCCATTTGTGACCAAACTGGAGGTGTACTTGGCCCCCCCTCCTGGCGGTGGAGAAGAGATGGAGGGGACCCGGCGAGCGAGGAGTCTCCCCAGGTGGTTTGCACCGCCAAAGTGCGGAACTTGGTGGTGTAGCGACTCACAGACGACCCGCCCTGCCGCAGATTGTAAAGCCTGGAGTCGGTCTCCACCTCGCTGTCTGGATGGCTGAAGGTCAAGCGAAGCTGGTGGGTGAAGTCAGGGTAGGAGTGGCTGGCGTCTGAATCGGAGCATAGAACGGCCATGGCCCACTCGGTTGCCTGCCCGGAAAGCAGGGTAACAAGAAGCACGATCCGCTGGCGATCCGTGGAGCATCTGGTGGATTGAAACTCAAACAGAAGATCCAGTGAGGTTAGAAAAACATCACACATCCCGTCTTTGCCATTCCATTCATCCGGTAGTGAAATCTGGGGTTCGGCAGGGAGAACAGGCAGCTGCCACTGGAGCACGGTGCTCATCAGCCAGCTCCCGAACAACTTCGCGAGGCAGCTTGGTTTTGGACACTACGGCTCAAGTCTGCAACTTCGTGCCAAAGTTTCTTGATCAACACGGACTAACTTGCTACTGTGTCGCAGATAGCAGCGAACTCCACTGGGTTAACCGCATAGGGCTCACTCATTCTGTCAGTGATCTGATTAGGATATGGCAAAAATGCTAGCCGTGTAGCATGGATGGTTAACCCAAACGCAGAGTAGAATGAGAATAGGTAGGCGTGCCACAGGTAACCATGCCAGTTGGTATAAGAGCTCTCTAACACGATAGAGTAAAGATTCTCACCGGAATCCGCGTTCTAAGGACACACCCTCAATCGAAGAGATTAACCAAATAACTGGAGTACTCACAGTTGATGCCGAAGTGAATCAGAATTGGGTCAGGTTGACTCAATGACTGAGCAGTGAGCCGCGAGAAGAAGCCTCTATTTATACCTCCAACCGCGCCGACTACATCCGGGTCCTCGTGTCGGTCACGTGATCGGAGTATGTGTGACAGGGAGTATATAAGAAAAGATATGGTCTACACCACAGTTACAGTCGATTGTCAGTAGTGATATAGTAATATTTTGCTTGGATATTTATGAGGTTACTGACCATTCTTAAACTAGCAGTGATAATCCTACACATAAACCCCCTAACAATGCTGCTGGGGAAAATAAGTATTTGATACACTGCCGATTTTTCAAGTTTTCCCACTTACAAAGAATGGAGAGATCTGTAATTTTCATCATAGGTACACCTCAACTGTGAGAGAAAGAATTTAAAAAAAAATCCAGAAAATCACATTGTATGATTTTTAAATAATTAATTTGCATTTTATTGCATGAAATAAGTATTTAATCATCTACCAACCAGCAAGAATTCTGGCTCTCACAGACCTGTTAGTTCGTCTTTAAGAAGCCCTCCTATCCTCCACTCATTACCTGTATTAATTGCACCTGTTTGAACTCGTTACCTGTGTAAAAGACAACTGTCCACACACTCGATCAATGAGACTCCAATCTCTCCACTATGGGCAGGACTAAAGAGCTGTCTAAGGACACCAGGGACAAAATTGTAGACCTGCACATGGCTGGGATGGGCTACAGGACAATAGGCAAAAAGCTTGGTGAGAAGGCAACAACTGTTGGCACAATTATTAGAAAATGGAAGAAACTCAAGATGACTGTCAGTCTCACTCAGACTGAGGCTCCATGCAAGATCTCGCCTTGTGGAGTATCAATGATCATGAGAAAGGTGAGGGATCAGCCCAGAACTACACGGGAGGACCTGGTCAATGACCTGAAGACAGCTGGGACCACAGTCTCAAAGTTTACCATTAGTAACACACTACACTGTCATAGATTAAAATCATGCAGCGCGTGCAAGGTGCCTCTGCTCAAGCCAGCACATGTCCAGGCCCGTCTGAAGTTTGCCAAAGACCATCTGGATGATCCAGAGGAAGCATAGGAGAAGGTCATGTGGTCAGAAGAGACCAAAATAGAACTTTTTGGTATAAACTCCACTCATGCTGTTTGGAGGAAGAAGAAGGATGAGTACAATCCCAAGAACACCAATCCCAACAATCCCAATCATGAAGCATGGGCGTGGAAACATCATGCTTTGGAGGTGCTTTTCTGCAAAGGGGACAGGACGACTGCACCGTATTGAGGAGAGGATGGATGGGGCCATGTATCACGAGATTTTGGGCAACAACCTCCTTCCCTCAGTAAGAGCATTGAAGATGGGTCGTGGCTGGGTCTTCCGGCATGGCAATGACCTGAAACACACAACCAGGGCAAGTAAGGAGTGGTTCCGTAAGAAGCATTTCAAGGTCCTAGAGTGGCCTAGTCAGTCTCCAGACCTGAAACCAATCGAAAATCTATGGAGAGAGCTGAAACTCTGTGTTGCCCAGCGACAGCCCCGAAACCTGAAAGATCTGGAGAAGATCTGTATGGAGAAGTGGGCCAAAATACCAGCTGCAGTGTGTGCAAACCTGGTGAAGAACTACAGGAAACGTCTGACCTCTGTAATTGTAAACAAAGGTTTCTGTACCAAATATTAAGTTCTATTTTTCTATTGTATCAAATACTTATTTAATGCAATAAAATGCAAATTAATTATTTAAAAATCATACAACATGATTTTCTGGATTTTTTTTTTAAGATTCTGTCTCAGAGTTGAGGTGTACCTACGATGAAAATTACAGATCTCTCCATTCTTTGTAAGTGGGAAAACTTGAAAAATTGGCAGTGTATCAAATACTTATTTTCCCCACTGTATATGAAAGTGAAAATGGGTGATTATTTGTCATTGTGAACACACCACAGCACAACACACAGTGCACCACAACAAAATGTGACCTCCGCATTTAACCCATCCATGAAGGAGCAGAGGGCAGCTAACAAGTGCCCAGGGAGCAGTGCTTGGGGACGGTACCTTGCTCATGAGTACCTTAGTGGTAACTTTCCCGGCCCTGGATTCGAACCTGCAACCTTCTGATCACGGGGCCAACACCCTACCATTACGCCACTTGTAATACTCAGGCATTTTGCAATACAATGCAGTATTAATTAAAGTAATCAAATTGATGGCTGTTCAGTTTACACACCCTAAAAAGATGTGAGAGGAATTACTTTTATTGTATTGTCTTGTGCAATGATGGTTTATAACTCATTCTTGGAAACAACCTGAATGGGGCAGTGGTATTTGGAACACCACAGTATGTGATGGTGTGTTTGCATAACAGGGTCCCCGGCTGGAGCGCCATCCGGAAGTGTGTGCCTCCTTGGAGCAGAATCAGTTTTGGCTAAATAAACAGAAGAGGAAAGCTTTCTACGCTGCTGTAGCATCGGACAGCTTCCGTGAGGGAGTAGAGAACCTGCTGCAGGTAAGACACGTAGCAGTGCAATACTTTACTGTATTACAAACTATACTGACCCACTGCAGAATATTACACAGTATTGCAGGCAAAACGTGCAAAACAATACACTCCTACTGCAGATCAGATCAGAGGGGACCCAACATAGCATAATAAACTCTACTGCAGAAAGATTTGCCTAAAGGCAGAATAATAAATACTACTGCAGATTAGACAGGGCCTAATCCAGAATAATAAACTCTATAGGCAAATCAGAGGGGAACTTATGTAGAATAACATGCTTTACTCTAGATCAGACAGACCTTACTGCATAATAGTAAACTGTACAGTAGATCAGACAGACCTTAATGCAGAATAATAAATAATATGGCAGATCAGGCAGACCCTACTGCAGTATAAAAGCAAACATTGCTTCACCACTGTATACAATGCAGCAATGCTACTTCTGCAGGTCACATAGACCCGAACAGTAAAACACTACAGTCATATGAACCCCAATGCAGAATAATATATACTATTAACTTTACTGTAGATCAGAGAGAACCTAATGCAAAGTAATAAACTATACTGCCCATCAGACATGTTCCAATGCAGACTAATAAACTCCCTCATCCGACAGATCCTGCTGCAGTATAAAGTACTACAAACAAATCCTGCTTCACTACTGTGTACAATGCAGCACTGCTTCACCACTGCTAAAACTCTACTGGGAATCAGATAAACCCTAAGGCAGAATAATAAACTCTGCAGATCACAGGGGACATAATACAGAGTAATGAACTACTGTGTACAATGCAGAACTGGTACAAAATGCAATGCTACTAGATCAGACAGACATAATTACACAATACTCTCCCATATAATGCAGATCAGGGGGATATACTACAGAATAATAAACTCTCAAAAATGGCACCAAAAGCAGAAAATAATGAATTTTACTGCAGATTGGGCAAACTCAACTTAATGATAATATAATCTACTGCAGATCAGAGGTCCAAAGCAGCAATCTTAACTCTACTGCATACCAGACATGCCCTGATGCAGAATAATAAACTCTGCGGAAGATCAGACAGGTCCTAGGTCAGGGATCAGAGAGGCTACACTCCGTAATTATAAATGTACTTCGAATCAGAGATGACCTAATGCAGAACAATAAAACGTGTTGATCAGACAGACACATCTGCACATTACAATCAATTGCAGTTATAGTCAGTGCAGATTATATAGACCCTTCAATAGTGGATGTTGCTCCAAAATACTGCACTGCTACACAATAAAACACTGCAGAACAGACTGCACTGCAATAATACCTCTACTGCAGATTATGATGACTGTAGTGCATAATAACAAACTCTGCTGCAGATCAGACAGATCTTTCTACTTAATAACACCCTCTACTGGAGATTAAATAAACCTTAATGCAAAAGATAAGCCATAAAATGTGAAGAAGAAGACTTGTAAACCCCTACTGGTTCATATTCTTTTATTTGGCTCCATAACTCATAACTTTTAAAATATGAATTTGTTCTGGTTTCGATATACTTGAATCACATAAAACTGGGGATGGGTCACAGCATTCCAAAGAATTTGGCTGCAATCACACAAACACCTGAAAGGAGTTAATGCCTGTTACAGCACCGGCGTTATCAGCAGCGATAGCACTGCAGCAGGACTTCAGACTACAGCCAGATTATCAGTGGCGGTTGCCTGACAGTCTACACAATAAAAGAGGATAAGGAGTATAAACCGAAATAACACCAGTGGCTGTTTTAGGGCGCCATAAAGAGAGATACGCTGTGTCCTTTTTCCCCACTGCAGGCTGCAGGACTGGGTCGGATGCATCCCAACACACTGGTGCTGGGATTTAAGAAAGACTGGAGGACAGTGCACACAGAAGAAGTGCATTCATACATTGGAGTGCTGCAGTAGGTCACGCATAAACAGACTTTCCCACAATATGACACTGTATGCATATGAACCTTCACCTCACGCTGTTGAACTGTTCCCAGTGATGCATTTGACTTTGAGTATGGTGTAGTAATGCTACGAATCAACCAGGGACTGGACATCGCCCACATTCTTGCAGCAGAAGGTATGTCCTAAACAATAAACAAACAATAAATAATTATTTCAGAAGCCTAAAGCTCAGGCAAGTGTAACGTCAACTGAGCAAACAAATAAGCATTAACATAAAGATTTCAAAAACTAAATCTTGACACTGTTTTTCAAGTCATCAGGTCAGTGTGCAATTAGCCCAAGTGATATAATAAAAACTTAACTATGAACCCTCCAAACAGTCAGTTTTGATAAAGGTGATATCAGATTTTGATCATCATAAAAGTCTTGCAGATTTGACACAGTCAGAAAGTAGAGCTCTGGAATAGGGCTGCAACAAATGACTATTTTTGTAATCGAGTAATCTATTGATTATTTTATTGATTAATCGAGTAATCGGATTAAAAAATGTAATTAAAAATGACAATACATTTGTTATTAGGCTTACTCTACTGTGAGTAGAAGTTAGTCATATACGCTTTATGTTATATTCAATTGAAAATGAAGAAACATGAAGTTCAGGGTCATTTTGAACCAATTTGGCCAATAAAATGAGTTGCTTTTGGCCTTTCTGGACTAGAACTGCATTTCCCTGCGCACGCCTCGGAGCCGCGTCACAATAAAGGGTTCAGTGCGTTCCGGAACGAACTATGAAAAAAAATCGATGGGAAAATCTTAATAAATGGCTGTATTGTGAGTAGAACGCTGGTTGTTGTGGTTATTTATCAGCTAAAATATGCGTTTTGTCTGTAATAAAGGGGATGTTTTGACGGAAACGGAGCGTTTTAGCGAGTAATGGCGCTTACAAACACAGCGTGCGTGTTTACATCGCCAAAAAAATTTATTTATGCGTTTTTATGCATTACTTCTGTTTTTGTGCACGGAATATCTCACAAATACTTTCACATACAGAGGGTCCTATTCTCGCCTTGTTCGCGCCACTGAAAATATTGTGCGTCATTAATAAGCGTCTGTGTGAAACACAAGCGGCGTATGCTGTAGCAATTTAAATGACTTAAACGAAGCTTCGATTCTAGAAAAATTGCCTCGACCATTTTTTGTAATCGAATTATTCGAGTTACTCGAATAATCGTTTCAGCTCTACTCTGTAAGTAAAAGTTCTGTGTTTTTGTGTCACCAGAGGAGATGGAGAGGATTCTTTTGGAACAGCAGGCCCTGGAAATAGAGGAGAATGGCTTTCAGGAAGGAGGGAAAGGATTTTTTAAAAGATCCAGAAAGCCATCGAAAAAGGTTTTGACAAGTAGAGGTACGGCTGTCATTAAGGGTGAAGACCTGAATATCTAATTTAGTGTTATCTAAAGATTGTTGTTTACAGCTTTGTTACGATAAAAAAAAAATCTTGCATGTCAGAAATGATGGTTAATGCCCTTAAACTGTACACCTGGAAAGGTCTTCATCACTGTGTGTGTATGTGCGGAACATAGAACAGTTTTTAGACTTTTAGACTAGAGAAAACATTTATGAAATGGCTATTTTAGCATAAACGTCAAAGGACTAAGCACTCTATGATAAAATCCAATTAATCGTCCCTCCACGAACCATCTGTGCTGCTCTAGTCTAATAAGACACTCACTTTCATCATTCTCTGCTTGTTTTTTGCCTCCGGACTCAAGCTAAGAGCAGTCCTCCTCCAGTCAGAGGCACGATCTGGCATCAGAATGGTGGTCTCTGTCTGGAATAGATGAGGAAGAGGAGGAGTAGCCGAGAAAAGAACACAGGCTTCTGTCTGTGAAATGAATTAGGGATATTTGCAGTGCACGCCGCTAAGGGCACCCTAATGTACCTCAGACCTATTGATCTTCCTTCAGCATGATTTGTTTCACTCGTCTGCCTGTCGTTTTTCATTGATCACCCTCAGTCTCCATGGAGGTGCCCCATACGTCTGATGTTGCCAAGATAAACCAGCGCTTGGTGGAGGCCAGCTCCCAGTTCAAGAAGAAACAGGGCAAAGGCACCATCGATGTGTGGTGGCTGTTTGACGATGGAGGTACGAGGAAGACTTTCGATGCAACCTAGAGTTTGTCAACTAAAAGTACCACCCTGCTATTAATCATACTGAAAATGACAGTCACAAGGTGGTTTTAAGCCGAGTTAACTTCTGATCATCTTACGCTGCATGGAACAAAACAGCTTAAACTGCCCTGATGGATTAACACCAAATCAGTAAAACCAGCAAATAATCTTCAGGAAGCTGTTTAAAATCTCTGCAGGTCTGAGCAGCAAGAAATGAATATAAATTATGTCATGAGCAATTATAGTAAGATAGAGTACTATAGATGAGAATGCGGCTAATAAAACATTAAAAAGTGACCCCATTATTCATGAGCTAATCAGGTTTCCGTTAACTTTTAAATACTGCCAGCCACATAACCATTTCAGAGAAGATTATATCTTCCAATTATATTGAGTCTCTTCTGTTAAGATTTTATACTTTATTTAATACTTTATTTTATCCTTAATACTTTAAGATACTGTTGTTAAAACATGATACACATGCATATAAAAATCCACAGTCTCCTCTCACTTCTTCTCCCACTTTCCATTTCGCTCCCTCTCTTTATGTTGTCTAGTCTAATACTGTCATTCATCTTTGCCTTTAAGTGTCATCAGTGTCAGTCACCATAGTACTGAGGCAGCCTGTGCTTTCACTGTTTCAGGTCTGACTTTGCTACTTCCATACATTCTGACCACTCGGAAGAAATGGAGAGACTGTAGCCTTCGTGTTTTCATCGCAGGCCAGCCAGGCCGTGTAGAGCAAGACAAGGAAGAGTATGGAAGAAACATAAACTCTGACACAAAATCAGCAGCAGCTCCTAATCACTTCACCACAAATAACAGCTAATACCTACTAGCACACTTGCATAGACAGGAAATCATTACCGAAATTCACCAGTGTAAAAGCAACACAACGAAAAGAAACAGGCAGAAAAACACTGAGCATTAAAGTGTTAAAGGCATTAAAGGCATGTAGTTTTCTCCGTGTGCTCCAGATCCCTCCCACAGTCGGAAAGGCATGCAATATAGGTTAACTGGTGAATCTAAATTGGCCCCATAAGGTGTGAATGAGAGTGTGATTGTGTGAGCGTGTGCCCTGCGGTGTGATGGCACCTGCCTTGCGCCCACAGTTCCCAGGATGGGCTCCCGTCCCTGCGACCCTAAGAGAGTTTCAACAGTTTGGATAATGAATGAATTAATAACACGCAAACGTATTTTAAATATTCTGGTTTTCACTACTGATTATTAATATTACTGGCATTTTGGTTTAATTTATATATATAAAACCAATAATGTTTTATTCATATTTCTAAAAATATGCTGGATATAAGACTATCACCTTTTTAAAAAAATGCATTTCACCAAAAAAAAGAGTTTAATTCATGTAGGGAAACATGCACATTTTGTAAGAAAAAATAGTTTTTACATCCAGGGAATGTAGGTGCAGGAACAACGGAAGTGAAGTAACAAAGAGGACGTAAAAAGTTTAACATAAACTATAATATTGAACCAAAAGAGCCAACAGAGGCAAAACAGAAACATTGTAACACATCAGGACAGACAAACATAAGACAAGACAGCCTGTGATAGATGAACTTGGGATTATGACATTAACATTTGTGGTTTTACTTTTGACTGAGAATACTGCAGTGTGAAAATCTGATTTTAGGAAGTTGCCAGTTATTACTGAATGTCAAGACAAACTCTGGCCAGGACGTTCCCTTAATAAATACTGCCTGAAGTATTAGATTACATGTTCTTAGATGCAGAAAATGAGCCCTCTGTGTTGTGTGTTTCACAGGATGCAATCACTTCTGAAGAAATTCAGGATCAAGTGTACAGACATCAATGTCATAGCTGATCTCAATATTGGACCAACTGCTGAAAAGTAAGTTTAAAGTTTGGCCCAGACCAAATGCAATTAACTACATCCAAGTCTCATCTGCCGTGTGTGTATGTGTTCACAGCTGGAGGCTGTTTGAGGACATGATCGAGCCGTTCCGTTTGCATGAAGGCTCTAAGGATAAAGCACAAGCTGAGGATCTGAGGAAAGAATATCCATGGAAGATCACGGATGCTGAGCTCGACAACTTTGAAGAAAAGGTAGAACTTATAATCAAGTAACAAACAAATAAATGAATTAATACATGAATAATAAATAAAGTGATTATGTACCTATAAAACATTCAGGCAGCAATAATATATTTGTAATTCATGATCAATATAATGCACATACATGAAGTAATTTTTGATCACCTAGTACTTGCTGGCATTAATCAACTGTGTTCATAACAAGATGTAAAATATTTACGTTAATCACCATAAGCTTTAAACATGCACAGAATCCATATTGTTAAAGTTTGGGAAAAAAATAGACAATAGATTATTGTTTACACCCTAAACTCGTGTGTATTGTGCTGGAGCAACTGTCGAAGATACAGCAGTGATGTTGCTAAGTATTAAATATCCTTAACTATCTAGTCAAGACCATGTCTGCAGTCAAAAACTGTCCATTAATGATGGGCTGGTCAACTGTTAAAACATTGTAAATGTGCATTCATATGTACAAGATACTTAATATTATAATTCTTTAATATAGTGCTCTCATAATTATTGGCAGCTCTTGTAAAGATTAGTGAAACGGGTAAAATACACATTTGGGAAAAAGAGACAAATCAACCTTTTACTAAAATAAATACTTAGAGAAAATCCCTCATCAAGAAATTATTCAACAAAAAACATTTGTGCCACATTTATTGTAAATTGTACAATTACTGCATTTATTTAAACTGTACACTTCTGCGTGGATTAAAAAGGGCGGGAGCCTTCAGGATGAAATCCGTGGCTTCCTGAATAACTGGGGAATATGAAGCAACACCAAGGCCAAATGCCCTTATTTATCCGTCAGATTTTTTATTTTTTTTTGGCTCTCAATAGAATGCAAATATAGACTGATGAATGAATGAAAATGCTGTGTCTAGAGTATTTGACAAGGAAGGTTCTCTTCTGCAGACAAGCCTTCAGGTGCGTCTAAATGAGCTGCTGCAGGAGAGCTCAAGAGGAGCTAAACTTGTTATAGTGTGAGTATAAAGCACCTGCACTACCCATCAAACCTATCTCACCCTCCAAAAAACTCATACAACCACACACACACAGGGCTTGAGTTATTACCATTTTACTGTACAGACAGGGCTTTCATCTTTCGTAAACAGCTCTAGTGAACTTCCAACTTGCAATTTAGTGTGTGAGATCAAGTCTAAGGTGGTTTGCAACTGTGTAGCAACACACCTCCCCTCCTTTTACCAAGGAAGGTTTAGAATGCCTGTATACAGTTCAGAAGATCATACAGTGTGTGTGTATGTTACAGGAACATGCCAATTGCTCGTAAAGGCTCTGTTTCTGACCACCTGTACATGGCCTGGCTGGACACTCTCACCAAAAACCTCCCTCCGACTCTGCTTGTCCGCGGGAACCACAAGAGTGTGCTGACCTTCTACTCTTAACCTTGCCTCTCTGCATTACTCACCAGCATCGGCACCACTTTTTAAGTGGATAGAGTGGACTGCCTTCTGTCCTTTACAGATGCAGTGCTACTCTCCTGCCCTCTGGTGGCCTTTTATAGCTATAGCAAAATGTGGGACGTGTATATAATACAAGTCAACAACATGAGCCATCTCAACTGCCTATGATATCCAAGCTTATGATTCTTTGAAAACTATCACTGTCTGAAGAGTACAGATAAATATTTAAAGGTATCATTTTGATCATGTAAGTTATGTGATTAGCATTAGGGGGTGGGGAACAAAATAAATTTGAATGAGCTATATTATTTTTCACATGAATTGTATCAATATTTATAAATGTTTTCTGGGTTGTTGGCAATGGAACATTGATTTTAGGTTCTCTGTATGGGGCTGTTTTATATATACACATGTAGTCAAAGAATTATATACTGTGTGTTTTGTTCTTCCCAATTATTACAATAAAAAGTTTAAAGTTTGATCCTTTTCACTCATGTTCGAAATCTCTTAAGATGCCAGGAGAGCTTGAACACAAAGCTAGGTTAAGGTCAAGAATTTAATATTCAAGTGAGTGATTATATGTCATTGTGAACACACAGTGCACAACAACAAAATGGGCTTGACCCATTTGTGAAGGAGCAGTGGTCAGCTGGGCAGGAAGCAGTGCTTGGGCACAGTACCTTGCTCATAAGTACCTCACTGGGAAACAGTTGCAATCATTGGAGAAATCACATGAACTGTGTGCTGCATCAGTTCCATTAATGTCTGATGGCTTCCCACAACTAGTCAGTGCTCCTAAATTATCTGCCTTTAAGTATGGCTTTGATGTGTGCCAATAGGGAATTTAACTGGACACTAATTAAACAGCAGTTAATGACCCTACAACTAGACACTGACTGCTCTCATCAGTCTCATCGGTCATTACAGAGATCGTTTGTGTGGAGAAACAGAGATCAATACCTTGATCAAGGATTCTGTAACGGTGGTACAGTCATTTAAACCCTTAAATTCAGTTTTCATACTTAGGAAATGGAGTATAATAAAATATTCTTATACAGAATCACCACTCACCATAAAAATTCATGCATTTGGTAAATGTGTAATCAGCACACTACACAAAGTATGTTTTATTAGTACAGGCCAAAAGACAATGTGGGGAAAACTAAGTAAACTTGGGCATACTGGCATGAGTGCCATGCTATTATGAGTAGATAAAATTTTGAGTGGAACAAATTACAAATTTGACTCCAGTATCATATTGAATCAGGCAGTAATTTTGCATAGACATGTTTCTAAATCTATGGAAGCCCATTTCCACCATATTCAATTTGGCCCCATCTAAAATGACTATAGTCTTAATGTCTGCTTACTTCTCATGCATTAAGCACATCAATTAAGTTGTCAAATTGTTATGTTCCCTTCAGATGTACGTATATCACTTCACACATGGTAATAAACCATGAATAAATATAAGGTTTCAACATTTCAGAACATTCCAGCATTTGCAAAATTTTAAAATCATCTGGAAATATAACTGCAAGCAGTGATTACGGGGGCCATGCAGTTTGCAGCTTTATCAGTTTTTTATGAATTGAAGTACATATATGTTGAGATTTGATATCTTTCATCTTTTTTTCTACATATTTACGGTTCAAAACTTATTAGGCTAACTTTAAAATAGTTTATTATGGCGCCAATAAGTGGGATATCGACTTTGAAGTGAAGCTTTGCAGCCATATAAAGAAATACCCGAAAACAGGCTTAATCATTACTATAAGAGAGTGTCTAAAAACTGTAAATTATAGTAAAGTTTCCTTATTCAAACATATGTCTTGCTGAATTTGTTTCAAAGTATTGATTTGCATAATATAGCCATATGAATAGGTAAATGAAAAATGTGCTCAATAACTATTAAAGAAGAATATGCTGAGATTTAAATAATACGATTTCATATTATGAAAATTAGCGGTAGCTCACTCAGAGCTAGATTTCTATGATATTCAGTGTGTGGCATTGCATTACTATACGAAGCCGAGCACATTTATTAAAAAAATTACAGCCAAATGAAAACCTAAATTAAAAATATACTCGATAATAATTAAAAAGGAATGTCTTAGGATTCAAATAATACCAGTTACATGCAGATTGGATAAAAATCCAGGATCTAGTTCACTAGTTATGCCGATTAAAGAAAAATCCAATATGGGAAAAATGGATACGAGGGTTTATTAAGATTCGTCTTGACCTAAGAAATAAGATGGTATAAGATTTTTAAGAATCGGAGCTACGATTCAAAAGTTATTACGGAAAACGCATAGTAGCTTATTAGCGCCACCAAGTGGTAGAGTGGTGCAATTATTACTATTTTTTGCCTGAATAGTACGTGAAGTTTAAACAGTTGAAATATGAGCAAAGTGGCGCCAATTTTTTTTCCTCAGTATTGGGTAGAGTCAAGGACCTACCTGCCAAATTTCAAAGCTGTTGCCCACACAGAGCCAAATTTCTATGACACTCGGTGTATGGGTTTGCAGTCCTACGCCAAGCCGAGCCCATTTATTTGCATATTACATAAAAAATGAAGACCTAAATTAAAAATGTGCTCAATAATAATTAAAGAAGAGTGTCTTGGGATTCAAATGATACCAGTTGCATGCAGATTGGACAAAAATCCAGGGACGAGTTCGAAAAAGATGGGATTTCATTTTATGCAAATTATCGAAAAATCAAATATGGCAGAAATAGATGCGAGGGTCTAAAAAATTTGTCTTAAACCAAAGAATAAGATGATATAAGATTTTTGAAAATCAGAGCTACGGTTAACCATTTATTTGGCAAAATGCTTTTTTTTTTTTGGGAAAATTGCAAAATACCTTATTTGCCTGAGTAGTGGGTGAGGTACCGGACCTACCTGCCAAATTTCAAAGCTGTAGGTCTTACTGTTTTTTCTCCACAACGCGTTTTAAGGCAGAAAAAAAAAAAGAAATCGGCACAATAACAATAGGGTACCACGCAGCGTTCCACTGCATGGCCCGCTAATTAATTCTAGTGATAGCCAAATGAGGTTTTAAGAAGCATTTGTAGTATTTTGATCCATTTGTTTCATAAGGGCCCCATCTAATGGGTTCAGATAAGTATCATTTGGCTATCACTGATTACTCTCTTTAAAAGAACATCATTAGGGGGCCATGCAGTGGAACACTGCGTGGTACCCTATTGTTATTGTGCCAATTTTTTTTTTCTGCCTTAAAACGTGTTGTGGAGAAAAAACGGTAAGACCGACAGCTTTGAAATTTGGCAGGTAGGTCCGGTACCCCACCCACTACTCAGGCAAAAAAAATTGCACCAAAATAAGCTATTTTGCGGTTTTTCAAAATTTTTTGCATTTTGTCTAATAAAATTCGAATCTTAGTTCCCATTCTCAAAAATCATATACCATCTTATTCCTTGGGTTAAGACAATTTTTTAGATCCCTGCATCTATTTCTGCCATATTTGATTTTTCGCTAATTTGCATAAAATGAAAACTCAACTTTTTCGAACTCGTCCCTGGATTTTTGTCCAATCTGCATGCAACTGGTATCATTTGAATCCCAAGACATTCTACTTTAATTATAATCGAGCACATTTTTAATTTAGGTCTTCATTTTTCTGTAATATGCAAATAAATGTGCTCGGCTTGGCATGGGACTGCAACACCACACACCGAGTGTCATAGAAATCCGGCTCTGGGTGGGCTACAGCTTTGAAATTTGCCAGTGAGGTCCGGGACCCCTCCTACTACTCAGGAAAAAAAATTTGCACCACTCGCCCGAAATTCCAACAGTCCAAACCCCACCCACTACTCAGGCAAAAAAAAACAATTGCACTACTCTGCCAGTTGGCTAATAAGCTATTTTGCATTTTGCCTAATAACTTTTGAACCGTAGCTTCGATTCTCAAAAATCTTATACCATCTTACTCCTTGGGTGAAGAGGAATCTTTATAGACCCCTGCATCTATTTTCGCCATATTGGATTTCTCGCTAATTTGCATAATATGCAAAACCATCTCTTACAAACTAGACCCTGGATTTTTATCCAATCTACATGCAACTGGTATCATTTGAACCCCAAGACATTCTACTTTAATTACTTTCAAGCACATTTTTTAATGTGGGTCTTCATTTGGCTGTAATATACAAATAAATGTGGTGGGCTTGGCATAGGACTGCAATGCCACACACTGAGTGTCACAGAAATCTGGCTCTGGGTGGGTTACAGCTTAGAAATTTGGCAGGTAGGTCTGGTACCCCTCCCACTACTCAGGCAAAAAAAATGCACCACTATGCCAGTTGGTGGCGCTATAATAAGCTATTTTGCATTTTGCCTAATAAGCTTTGAACCGTAGCACCCTAGATAAAAGGATGAAACATGTCATATTTCAACGTCTGTCCACTTCGATTCATCAAAAACTGATAAAGCTGCAAACTGCATGGCCCCCGTAAACACTGCTTGCAGTTATATTTGAAAATATTATTGGGATTTTGTTGTTTTTGGTTACTCTTACCTTTTCCGTTCCAATTTCTCAATTGTTTCTTCTGGGGCATTTCTTTGCCTTAAGAACTGCGCCAAGTCATCCATTTCTGTGGACATTAACAACTATTTGTTATGATCATTGCTTTGTTGGAATGCAGTACCGTCACCTACTTTGACAGTAATCAAATGCAAGGCACAGTGGTGTGAATAACATTAAATAAAATCTAGCCCAATTTACAGCTTGGTTGACATTCGTAGAAAATTAAATCAATAAAAACAAGACACTGAAATGTCATTAAATTATCTTAATTAGCCTCCTACCAACACTGAAATTGTACACTAGGTTACACTAGGTCTCATTTTGCTTGACATGCAAGCAGACCTATTATAACTTACGTGTTTCTAATGGTTAATGGTGAGTGGTACCTTCAATGCCAAAGATCTTGTAGAATTTGCATGCTTTTAGCGGTTCACTTATCACATCACAAGTTTCGAACTTAATGAAAACATCATAAGTTTTGCAGCGGTTTACAAGCCAATAGACAATATGATCGGTTTCTTCAGATCTTCCTCCGGTACCGGAAAAAGCACCAGAAGCGTCATTGAGCACCGCCCAGAAAGTTTTGCGTTATTTTGAGATACTAAGTGGAAATAATGAGAAAGTTTCTCGTTATTTTGAGATACTAAATGGAAATAATGAGAAGGTTTCTCGGGGTTTTTTTTTAGTTACTAAGTCGAATTCAGGGGTGGAAGTAACGAATTACAAATACTCACGTTACTGTAATTAAGTAGATTTTTGGGTACTTGTACTTTTATGAGTAGTTTTTCAAGTGTGTAATTTTACTCGTACTTGAGTACAATTTACACCATGTAATCTACTTCGCTACTTAATAAGGTACTACACGGGTAAATTAGCGCGGCGCACCCAAACACTGTAGCAGATTCACAAACAACATGGCAACGACAGGGGAAAAGCAGGAGCTTGTGCCCAAGAAAGGTGTTGCTACATCTGTATTATGGAATTGGTTCGGTTTTGAGCCGTCGGACACAGACTAAACAAGTTCTCGTTACAAAGTCTGTTTAAAAACTGTTGCAACCAAAGGAAGCAGCAAGACAAATTTATTCCAGCACCTAAAGCAGAGGCACGCAGCCGAGTGGGAGAAGTGCAGCTCCCAGCGAAATGAAAATAGCCGCAGCACCAGCACAACATCCAAAGTTAAGCAAGCAACCGTCCCTGACACGTTTTCGAACTGTGTGCCATATGATAAGAACGGGTCACAGTGGAAGGCGATAACAAACGCTGTCGCGATGTACAGTATATAGGGCCCTATGACGGAATCGCGGAATTCAACAAATAAAATGGAATCGGTTGTAGAACGCGGAATGTCGTATAATTCGCTGATATCGGTGTGTGGGCAAAGCAAAGCAATGGTTTCTAATACATTTTGGCCGCTGCAGCCCCCTGTACGTGTTACCTGTTGAGGCGGGACTCGGCTTTCCACACACACAAACGCACAGACACAGAGGGGGAAACGTCAACGGTCAGCTATGGCGAAGAGGCTGAAACACTTAAGTCCTCAAATTTTTTTTACAGAATTCGAGTGCTAGTGTTAAGTTTAGAGCAGAACAATACCCGAATGATATATGAATCTGAATCGGGAGAACAACTCTTTTGTAAGTTTTGCTAGCACACGATAGACTGCACCCGCAAGAACACGTGACGACCACTTACAGTCAAAAACTCACATCAGAAATGTTTCGTTTTGCACGAAAAAAATGAACGTTTTTTGATGTTTACAGGTAAAGCTTCCAAGCCGCAAATATTTTTCTGAAGTTGACTTGCCACAACTCTATAATGAAACACGTCAAAGAATCGGTAGAGAGCTGGAGGAGGAGGTGTCGTAATATTCTGCCACAACTGACTGGTTTTGAACCATTTATTTGTCATCTATAATTTGATTTTGAGTAGGGGAGGAGAAAATCGATTAAAATCGAAAATCGGAGATTTTATTTTTAGGCCATATCGCCCAGCTCTACTACTTATAAAATCAAAAGTCGCTACTGAGTACGCCCACAATTTGAATGAATATTCAAACCTTTCATCTGCATCTTTGTAGCCAATAAGGCTGTGCAATCGCGACCGCGCCAATTAATCTAGGACGTAAGCAAATAATAAACTCCGCTGCAGCAGCAGGCAGTGTGTGGAGTCCTGTCTGTGCCCCTCAACAATAACATTTAACTATTAATTACGATTTTGCTAAATAAAAGGATCTGGCTTGCATCAGTCACATGATGAGCATTAACCAATCATTAACCAATGCTCACACGTGACGGCAGAGCGCGCTGGTTTCGAGCCGGGAACGAGCTCGCAAAGAGCACGCGCAGTTTTACCGGCTGGGCGGTGCGGAGCTGTTAACTGCACAAGTAGTGGTGGTCATTAGCCGCTAGCTAACTGGGTAAGGGTGTCATGGGTCTGTAACTCTGTCCAACCTTTCAGGGAACACAGTTTGTTTTAAAGTAAGTTACAGGGCTTTTCCCTGCCTTTCTGGAGGGCTTATATTTCACTAAAAACTATCTAATATGCATATCCACATAATTATGGATTATTATAATTACGATATAAAAAACAGTATTTTAAATAAAATACATTAATCCATAAGAACCCGAACCCATTTTCCCTTAAAGGAAAATTATGGGGAATATAAAACAGACCACATGGACCACACAGAATACATTTCTAATTTGTTTTTTTTAATTCTGCCCCCTACTGGCAAAGATATGGAAAGTTACATATATGTCACATTGGGCGTTTATAGTAAATTTATTCCTTATTTGAAAATAAATCAGCTTGACAGTTTTTTTAGTAACATATATTTGTATTTTTATTTGCATTTCCACAAGATACAATAACATTCTAACTTTAATGTTTAAGTTTAACAAAAAAATATTTGCCTGATTTTGTTTTACAACAAAAAACGTGCAAACTGAATAATAATACAATAATACATATATATACGTAATTGTGCACCAAGGTACTGTAGCTGTAAAAAAAAAACTGAGCTACAGACAGATGTAGTAACCTTCAGAAAATATGTACATAGTGCCAAAAAACTAAGAGGTAGAGGTACCACCTCCGTGACCTCATGTGGTACTTGTACCTTGCAACACATGCATTAAGGAGGTCTATTCCCCCCATGAATGTGTTGTACTCCTTCACAATGTGCGGCCTGTTGACCTCCACAAATGCTTTGTCTGATTTGCTCCAGCGTCGAGCTTTGTCCTGAGGCTCAGTTGCACAGTAGGATGAGATCAGAGTAACAGATTTGTTGTCGTTCCACTTCACAATGACCATACTTTCCCCTTTCTCCACCCTGGCATCAACAGATCCTCTGCCTCTCTTGGCAAAACTTTTGTCATCCTCAAGCGTACAACCAGCCAAGCGATTGCTACGGAGCGTTCCTACAAAGTAAATCTGTCGCTCAAGAAGCTTGAGAACCAGTGGTGCTCAGGAAAAAAAATTGTCTGCAAAGACTTTGTAGTTTTGGTTTGATGGGAGAGTTTCACACAGCTTGACCACAACGTCACCTCCCATGCCCAGTACAGTTTTTTTTCCCAGTGCCACCTTCATAAACCACAAAATCACAGAGGATTCCTGAGGAAGAGCAGCCGGCCCAAATTTTCAGTCCCCATGAGTGGGGTTTGCCCTTCACATACTGCCTTATTGGGCTGCATGTCCCTCTGAAGGGGACAATTTGTTCATCAACAGAGTTGTAGTCCTCTGGGGTGATATCCAGGCATTGTTTACGAAACATATCTAGCCACGGACGGATCTTCCAACATTTATCCTCAACTTGTTTGACTGATCAGTGTTGTCAGTGAAATGCAGAGATGTCAGCAGGGTCTGAAAACGGTTGCGTGACATGTTGTCAGCCACGATGGGACACCTTGTGGCATTTTCCCAGTATGCACGATTTCCCGGTAGTTGGCAAAGACCCATTCGCAGGTAGAGGTCAATCAGTATTTCCAGTTCTTTAACAATGGAGTTAATATTGTTGTGATGTTCTGATTTTTGTACACTGTACAAATTTGTTTGCTCCTTCAGTGACTCAAGCATTTCTGGTGTTATGAACTTTCTGAAATACTCCAGGGGAGTAGAAAGATCATCTGGAGGTGTGACACTTTGGCCTTTGAATGTGCACTGAGGGATTTCAAAAGTTTTTTTTCTCCAAGAAAATTGTTTTTTCCCTTGGCCAGTTCCTTGGTTAGTCCCTTGGACAGTTTCTTGTAGGCCTACACTTCCTCCGTCAGTTCTTTGGTCAGTATTTTGCTGCCCTGTGTTCATGCTTGTCTGAATCACTACACTCACTTGACTCATCACTCTCCATGTCTTTTTTGCTGGGAGTGTAATCTGGGTCTTCAGGGTATTCATCTGAGCTATCTTCACATCCCTCAAAGTCACTGTCATCTCCAAAGATGATGTCTAGTACATGCTGAACACGGTAGCTTTTAGCCATACTACAAAAACATTTATAGAATGACACTGAATTAGGACCACCGTAAAAACGTGTTTGTTTTGCATACAGATATTAAAATTTTTTTTGCAACATATATTATTAATTATTTTATAAATTTGACATTGTTATATTTGTTTAAATGTGCTTTGAATTGAACATTTTTCTTATTGTGACAAATACGTCACATCATATTTTCCACGGCTATGTTAAGGTTAAATGCCCGATGTGACATCAGTGTTACCACAATGTTGTCGTAACTTGTTTTAAATCAATTTCTTCAGGAAATGTTGTCAGAACATGTTAAATTTAATATTTGACATCTTATTTAAGTATCAGAATTGTTAAATTGGTTGAAACACACCTTCAGTTACCAAAAATAAGATGTTTGAAATTAGATGATTTGGTCAGGTGTGGGTACCCTGCAGGTGGCCATCTTGAAAATGGTGTCATGGGTACCCAGATTCACAGTGTGTCATGTGACTGCACCACGAACATGTCACTTTGGGGCCTAATGAGGTAAAGTCAAGGATAAAGTTGTGTGAGAAAGTTTCCAGGACATTTAAAGTCGTGTTGACACCTGTGTCACAGTGGGTTCTTATGGGAAACAGATTATATTAGTTTTATATTTCAAATATGATAAAATGCTGATTTTACAGCAGCAAAATTATTGTATCGCTTACACAGTTTAAACATTTAATAAGCTTTCTGCCTTGCACAGAGTGGATGGTCAAGCAAACTGAATCACCATAAATACATTATTTTATTTTTATTACTTTATTTTTTTTTATTCTTATTGCTTTATTATTATAGCACTAGGAATAAATAATAAGGGAAGGATTCTGGATCAGCACCATGATGCAAACTGGTGGCATTAGTATTTACAGTATTCTGGAGAAGGTATAAAATGTCACTGTATGTGCAAGTGTGTGTGCGTGTTTTATGTGTATAGATTCTTTTTCAATTATTACTCATGATATAACATCGTCCAGACATGCCTCGTAAGGAGAGGAGGAGGAAACAGCAACAAAAGGAGCTATGTGAGGCTGCTAAAGGCAGTGGATCCCTCAGCAGCTGGTTTAAAAAAAGCAACTGATGACAGTGATACAGTATGATGCGATTGCATATTAGATTCTTGATGAATGTGGGTTGTTGTTATTCAGCCTGGTTCTATGTGCCCTTTTTCACTTTGAGCACCCGCCCCTTCAAACATCTCTGCACGGCCCCGCTGGAAGTACTACACAGTGGAGTACAAACTAATTTATAGACTGAAGATTTGGAGACAAAGAAGCCAAAATGGATAAAATGGAGCCAAATGAAGCCGGATAGACTCTGTTAACGACAATAAATATAAAATTTCTCATGAGCAATTTTTGAAGGGGACACAAATAATACAGTCAAATTGTACTTATAAAGATATGTCCCCACAGTGAAAAACTTTGCTTCTATCATTATTATTGTAGCATGGAGACTGCGTCATTATGGTTATTTTCAAAGTTTTTCTCAGGTTCAATGACAAAACAGATTTTTCTTCAAAATTATTTATTGCATTGTTTGTTATGTTGTTTACAGTCAAGCCATAAACATACAAATTTATACATGACTGTTATTGTGAAAAAGATATATAATTTGTAACAAAATCAATTATTAAATTGATTATGATTAATTATTATTAAGTTAACATTATGCCAAGTCGTCACAAATAAAACAAAGCATGGGAAACGGCTTTGGCGTGTTAGTTGCAGTGCACTATGCAACAAGCTATTGTAAACAAGCTAACGTTAACTAGATAAGCAATATTTTAATCGCTAATATAGCAGATTCATGGAAAATTACATCGGTAATCAGCATTTTTGCCGCAACTAATTTATGAATGAGTCTCTCTTTGACATGTCCCCTCCGTCACCCCCGGGATTTACGCCCATGATTTGCGGGCATCAGGGAGACGCTATCAATATGCGGGAGACTCCCGGACCTTCCGGGAGACTTGGGATCCCTGCCTAGTTCTTGGAATCGTGAATCGGGCCCATTCCAGAGAACCAGAATTAGAATCGGAGTCGATTCCAAAGTGTTAGATGAACACTGAGCTGAATTTATAACCATGGCTGCCAGTAGGGGGAAGTAAGACTCCCACGAGTGTCTCTAAGACTCTGGACGTTAGTTTTTGTGAGTCAAAGAAGAAGAAATTGGACGCGTCCCCAAAAAACCCTTACTAAATAGTATTGGGTAGTATGTAGAGAGTACCTGTTTAGACCGACGGTCTATTACCATTCGGGTTTGTGAGGCAGATCTTCTCCGTGTTCGAGTGTGGTTTGACTGTGTTGCGAATCTGTCAGAATATCAATACCAACACCAACACGCTACAAGGACCGACAACTCAGCCACATGCATACAGATTACAGAGCTGAAGCCGAGATTGAAATCTGGAAGCTAAAATGTTCTCGGTGTGTTCGTTTTCGTGCACTTCATTAATGCGCAATCTGACGACACTGCGAGGAACTTATACGCTACAGAGGCTCGCGCAAAGAGGATACGCTTCACGCACAGGAGGTAAGCAATTATGATAGTCATTTAATATTTAAGTCGCTCCTAGCACCCATAATGAAAAAGTACCAAAGTACCAAATCTCTGGCTTTGTGATAACTAACAAGTGTTGCATTGTGTGCAATGAACTTAACCTTGCGTATGGCAAGAGACAAAGTAATGTTGCTTCCGATTAATCGTAATAAATATCTGTGACGCAATGTTCGTATCGTGGTCGTTCGGTTTCGCGAATGATGAATAGAACTGCCCGTAATTTCGGTAAAAAGTTTGCATCAATAAGCATTTTAGTTACATGAGCATCTATCAGCAGACGGTCACTTTAACGGGCCACTAGTAGGCGGGTCTTCTATATAGTGGGTTGGTTTCAAACTTGGGCGCGAATAGCAGCCGAAGTAAGGGTGCAGTGTAGTGTAGTGTAGTGCGGCGCGGCAGGCAGGCAGGCAGGCAGGCAGGCACCGTTTTAATTGAATTCATTTTACATATAAATAGTTGACGCTTACCTGTTATAAAAATGCCCTGCACAGAGTTCACAGAAAATACCGCCGTTTCCCCCGTGAAAAGGAGTAAGACGGACGACGTGAATGGGGCCAGAGCCGTGCTGAAGTTTGCTAAGCTAACCGAGCACGCCACCACGCCGACCAGAGGCTCGTCCAAAGCTGCCGGTTACGACCTTTACAGGTAGAAACGACGGTACACATGAGGGTGCAGACACTTTAAACTGTTTCTGCGTTGTTCTGCTTCTCAATTTAGTTTTTATGTGAGCCGACAAGGCTATTTTCACCTTAGGTTTGTTGGAAATGATTCGAGAAATCAGTTATTTGTTTAATGACGAACTTGGTTCCTTAGGGTAATTAACTTCAAAGTGCATTATTAATAATATATATATATATATATCTCAGCGTGTAAAATGCACAGCGTACACGGCTGTGAATGCTGGAAAGGGCTCCAACTCCTGGCGTAACCAGAATCATTGTTCAGGTTTTGAAAAATGCCATGCGATAACATCTTTATTTTTTCGAACCAAAGTAAAGTCTTGTTGTTTTTCAGCGCCTATGATTACTCAATCAGCCCTATGGACAAAGCCATCGTGAAGACAGATATCCAGATCGCTGTGCCTCCTGGATACTACGGCAGAGTGGGTAAGTTATTATTATTATTATTATTATTATTATTATTATTATTATTAACCGTGCAGGCTTAGTTTGAAACGACACATAATTGTTTTTCCTTTGGTTTAAGCCCCGCGCTCTGGTCTGGCAGCAAAACACTTTATCGACGTTGGTGGTGAGTAATCTCCAGCTGCTCTCAGACTTCTTTGGCGCGTTTATTACTCCCGCGCGTCGCACAAGTCCCGCCCCTTACAGCGTGGCTGTGCTGCCTTCTGTGGCTAAAGTCATAGTAATGACTGCAAGTTGATGCGTGTTGGTAGCAGTCAATCCCAGGTTTCGTCACAATCCCATATCGTGTCAAATGTAGAGCAATTCGATTCCAGCAAATATATCAAAAATCTGATGCGAAACAAGTTCAGGACTTGGCTTCATATCAATTCACAAAAAGCAGTTAAAATATTATTTGACCTTTTGTTTGAGAGCTCAACCACACAGTTCAATGAAATACAGACCTCCTGTTCAGTGTAGTTTGCATACATTAAAAGCATATTTGAAGTCTCATACCAAATATTTGTAGAAAAATTAGTAATAATAACCCATGTAGAACAGTCTTACTGCCAACTCCCTAGTAATCCATTTTTCAGTACAAAAGCTTCAGACCACCCTAAATGGGTAAAGAGCTTAACCCAAATTTCAACCTGAACTTTACTCAGTCTGTGTCAAACAAAGCCTCACTAGCAGTTTAGTAAAGCAAACCTCAATTACAAGGTAATGCCTAATATCCAACATAAATTGATGCTATCTTGCTACCTGGCAGGGGTGATACCATGATTGAAGTTGGTTCGCCAAGGGCAAGGCTCATCCGTTGCTCTCTGGTCGACGGACCTCTTTGAATTACCAAAATGTGAGAATCTCGACTAGGGTGATGGTGGGGGACTGTGTTCATGCTCTCCTGTGACAAAGGGGCAGTGGTATTGAGATTGAGATTTTTTTTATAATGTTAGAGAGTAATCAATAGGAAAGAAGAAATATAGAAAATGTATTTATCAAAAAATGGCAGATGGGTAGTTGGTCTTGTTATTGGAGGTCCACTGGTTCAAATCCACTACCAGTAAAGGTACCACTGAGAGATCTGTGAGCATGGTACTGTCCCCAAGCACTGCTACTAGGGCTGAAATGATTATTTGAATAACCTGAATAATTCAATTACAAAAAATGATTGAGTCAATTTTTCTAGAATCAAAGCTTTGCTTAATACTTTTCACTCGCTAGAGCATGCTCTGCTTGTTCCACACGGACGCTTATTAGTGATGCACAATGTTTTCAGTGGCTCAATCAAGGCAAGACCTGATCCCTCTGTATGTGAAAGTATTTGTGAGATGTTCGTGCACAAAAACAGAAGTAAATGCGTAAAACACATAAATGCCAAAAAGCTTGTTCAGTCAAAATTCCCCACTTTATATTACAGACTAAATTCATTTGTTAGTTCTTTCTTAGAAAGGCCAAAAGCAGCTCATTTTATAGGCCAAAATATGTACATATGGCTCAGAATGACCCAAAAATTCAGTATTCCTTCATTTTCAATTGAGATTTTTTAATGTTAGAGAGTAATCAATAGGAAAGAAAAAATATAGAAAATGTATTTATCAAAAAAAATTACATTCTAATTGATACTAAATGGATAAAGAAGTTTTTCCTCCTTTCTCTAATCTTATTTTTCTTCATAGTACTGAGTCATAGAATGTCGCTGCGTAATTAAAATTCTTCAAGCCAATAAAACAGACACTGTTCTTATTCTTTCTAGTAGTTAGATCTAAAGTTTCAGAACTTTTATTCTACATAAAGATTAAAAAACAACTCTACAGGCACAGGTCAGTTTATCAGAAATGTGCTGATTTATCAAACTTTGACAAATCTGAATAGTGCAGGATGTACTAAACGCAATGTAACTTATGTATGGAGAACTTCTACACGCACTAGAATAAGCCTAAAAACAAAGGTATAGAAAAAGACCATTTCGGCTACGTTCACACTGCAATGCTGAAGTGACTCAAATCGGATTTTTTGCCTTAATGTGACACAGATCTGATCTTTTCAGGGCTGTGTGGACACACAAATCAGATTTGTCACTTTCATATGTGGTACTAAATCTCATACGTATCCGATTCGCAGCCATGCAACCTGAATGTGAACGCTCAGATAGGAATTCATGTGGCTTTTTGCTTATACGCATGCGCTGACATCATTAGCCTGCACCGGCAGCGCAGGAAGGTAAAAATGGAGGAGAGCTGCGATAGCAGAAAAAGCTAGCCGCCTGACTTTTTTTTTCTCCTTTTCGACCTGCTCATGTACAGCACTGTTTGTCGTTCTCCAGAGCAAAGTGCGATACATGCGTGAGCTACTAACGCCTCCTTTTTTAATGCCATGAGTCGTCCCACAGATATGACGTTTTTTGTTGTTGGTGACACAGTTGACCCATGTAAAAACCTATCAATGTGCGCATGCGTGACGTTTCGGAGGACCGGTGCGTTCACATTACAGATCACTTGTAGTTATGAATGTGAAGTCAAGATAGACATCCGATCTGAGCAAAAAATCAGAAATGAACGATGTGGCTGGCATTGTGAACGTAGCCTTTTTTAGGGCTGTAAGGGTTCATTTTGGGTTTTTTTTAAAAAGTAATATTCAGGAATAAAAGCCAATTGGTTATACATTTACGGACTTGTTTTTAGTTCAAAAGTATTAATAGTTTCCAGATGAATGTTCAGTTAATACTGCATCAGATATAGCCTTGGGCATGCTTTTGGATAATTGAGTAGTCTGGTTGACTAAACTGGGTACATTAGCTATGTTTGGTAAGCACTTTATTGCAGTGTGCAGTTGAGTGTTTTTCTAGATTCAAGTCTTTTTCATTTTTCCCTTAGCTGGAGTTGTGGACGAGGACTACAGAGGCAATGTTGGTGTGGTGCTGTTTAACTTTGGCAAGGAAACATTTGAAGGTAACTTGGCTGTTTAGCAGTAACCTTCTAAGCTGCATCAAGGTGAAGTGGTTTAAATGCGTAATCTCTCCCTCCTCTACTTGCAGTGAAAAAAGGAGACAGAGTGGCTCAACTAGTCTGTGAGAGAATTTGTTACCCGGATCTGCTGGAGATGGAGGTAATGGCTCCTCCATTGTTCTTGGAGAGCTTAAACCCATGACACAGTTAACTGGTTAATTGTAAAGGTTAAATTGGGGTTAAAGAAAGTGGGGAAATGAACAAACTGAGCTGGATTCCAATCTTATATGACCAGACTTCCTGAATGTTTTTGTATACGGAACTGTATCTGCCTGTATTCATCACACTGACAAGTATTTTTTATCTTGAGCTGTTTCACAAGTTAGAATAAAATCAGCATTGCAGATATTCTTGTGGAAAAGTAAAAAGGAAAAGTGATGGAACCACCTGTAGGTTGAAAATGATATTTTTTGTTTGTTTTTCAGACACTGGATGAGACGGAGAGGGGCTCTGGGGGGTTTGGCTCCACAGGGAGAAACTGAAGGCTGTTCTTAGTGAACTTGTTACATTAATAAATATTTTAGGCACATTTTACTGTTCTGTTCTCCCAATAGTGGAGTATCATTTCATGAATACAAGGTGCTGGTGTGATATAGTAATACTTCATGTGGGCAGTAGGGAGTGCTCTGTGTCAATTTTCAATTGTCCTGTTTCACAAAAGTGAATGTTAGAGTGCTCAGATTGGCTCTTGTGTGCTTTTATGAGTTTTTGTATAAGGTTTAATAAAGTTGTTTATAAAATGTTATTACAAGTGTTAATTTTCTTATTATACATTTTACTTAAATAGTGAGAAATGTTTTTCAGGACTAGATCTGGTCAAAATGTAACTACAATTTTAAATTGCTTGGATGAGAGTGAATAATCATAAAATACGATGGATGACATTTGAAATAATCAGTCCAGTTTAGGAAGAGCATAACAGTTCCCTCTTCAGTGCATCAATGTCCACAGCTTTTTATTTTACCTATAATTCTGGAAATTGGAGCAAATTTTTAGCTTTTGAGTTTGGCTTTAAAAGAGAGGGTGTTGCTTAAGCGTCTACATTTTTGTTTTGCACTTAAAAGCCAAGTAGGCATAATGTGAATTAATGAGCATATTTTTGAATATAAAAAAATAAAAGGTCTTTAAAGTAACATTGTTAGGAGGCATTAGACCAAAAGCTCATGTTAAGGTTTGCAGTCATATTCTCAAATCATTTGTAATGGTGAACCTGCTGTTAAGTTTATTCACTGCAGCTATTTCAATCCCTCTCCCCTGAGAATACATCAGGGCCTGAGTATTAGCCAGTTAAATCCAATCTGTAAGTAGTTTAACACACAGTTGTGTTATAGGTGAGAATTTAGTTGCAGTGCACAAATTTTACTTATTTTGGAAGAAATTTAGTTTTTTTGCAGATGTATTTCCTAATTACAGAGACGGTCTCCCTAGAGCAACCTGGTGTTAAGGGCCTTGCTTTATAATCCCAGGATTCAAACCCTTAGTCTTACTGTCATCAACAGAGGGTTTTGGCCACTTAGACCACAACACAAACACTGCAGCATAATTAGGAAATTAGTTTACACAATTCATATTTTTCCTGTAAGCCCTTATTATAGAGACCAACTTCTTGGTGCAAATTGGTGTTAAGTAACTGGTTAAAGTGGTGGTAGCCAGGCTGAATGCCCCCGCTTTGTATTTCTGCCACATTACAAACCTTTTCTGCAATTAAAAATTTTAAAAAAAGACCTTACTGGCATCCTCCTTAAAACCAAAATTGTTTTATTGTGAATGTACAGCTAAACCCTCAGCTCACAGATGTGAACACAACACAACCTTGTAATTAACTGGTGTTATTTTATTGTCGCCACAGCAACAGCACTGACTGTACTTGTGAGTGTGTGTTTTGTGGCCCTTGAGGACCTCAGTGCAGTAGTCTGGAGTCACATACGTCACTTATATCTTGTCTTCAGAATGGTGAAATGTACACAGTTAACTCAAAAGTAGTTGGTCATTATAAATGAGCACCATTGCAACCCTCCAGTCCCAGGGTGTGTAACTAGTTTACAAAAGATTCCCAAGTTAAAAAGTGGCATGGTTACAGTATACACACACTTAATGCACATAGCAATACGCATAAGTGACAACACAGCGGCTATTGCGTTTGATTTGCTTGCAGAAGAACGCTTGGAAATGAAAGGCGGCAGAACGGTAATGGCAGCTCCTGCGCTGTTAAAAGAGTATTACAGTGCATTCATAAATCTAATGTTGACGTTTCTAGCACCAGTAAATATGATTAAAACAGAGCTAATCTGTAAAAAAAGTTGAGATAAGCAGAGTCCTTTAAGGCTTCATCAGTTCATCTTCCTGCAACCTACACGTCCCATCAAGTGTAGCCATTCCATCCCCAGCCCCATACAACAGCTTTCATTTTCACTTAAAAGTGGTTCTCAGTTTTTTTTCCTTCAGTTCTCTTTTCCTTACCTTATGAGCACTATGGAATATCATTTGTTACTGTTGTTGTTATTTTAATGGTTTACTCTAAGAGATTTGTATCTATGATATGTGGAGAGATTTTGGCCTTGTCAGAAAGTCCTCATTATCTTTGGCAGTCAGCGCCACCAGCCAAAGGTGGAACTAGTGCAGGAAGATCTGCAGTTTGACACGTAGCGTCTCTCCCAGCTGTCCACTGAGGTAGTCTTTATCATTTCTGTCCTCCAGCTCGCTCAGTTCCTTCTTACGGTAGAGTGGCACACTGCTGATTTGAATAAAATAGGCTCCGGGGTGAAGGGTTTTGCTCTTGGATAAATGCAGGTAGCTGACGCCGTCCCTCTGGTTGAGCTTGAACAGGCCATCCTCGTTGCCGTAGTCGATGGTGTAGCGGACATGGTTAGTGAGCGTGGACAGGGCAGGGAGGAACTCGATGATGTGGTCTTTACTCTTTAGTTCACTGATGTTCAGGTTGAAGTGGATGGCGTTGTCAACGTCCACACTTTCCAAGCTGACTGCCTCCTCATTGGCCTGCTTGTGAAGAAACAAAATGTCAAGAGACTGAATGATTTGTAATCAGATCCAATACAACAGAACTGCAACAGTGGTCTGAGATTAGTTTCAGAATAGCTCCCAGAGTAACACGAGAGATAGTTCTGAACCTCCCTATGCTGCAAAATGGAAATCATAATTTCAGAAAGTAAAACTAAAGACTGAATGTGGAAGAGGAACACTGATGCATGAACTTTGATATACTGTATATGGTGTTGCAGCTGGTACAATGGTCTGACTGACTGAAGCTTTGTGTTTTGGGTGAAACTATTGGGTGAAAGCCTACGATCAAAGAGTGTTGAGACCGAGACAAGATCCTGCAGACTCTGAAGGGCAGAGACCGGGGTGGGTTGAACGAGACCTGACCAATCCACATTTTACACCACATGGCAATTAAGTGGAACATGCAAAGCTTATGCAGACACACTTGTCTGTGGACCAAAGGTTCAGATGTAACTCTATCTTACTGTAAAAAAAAAAAAGTCCCAGAAGCCCAAGTTGCTCCAGCAAGATCATTCCTGTAACTAAGAAATGGAAGTTGCTCTGGATAAAAGTGCTAAATGCTGTGAATATAACACATAAATATCTTCTGCCAACTGTTAGTGGTTAGGACTCTTACATTTTGAAAAGATAAAAACACTGAATGCTTTTTCTCCCATTCCAAAAGTAGGACCAAATTTGTCTGGGAGACATTTAAAAACTTTAGGCAAAGGACCCGTCAGGTGTTGATGGTGGTTAGGTGGTCCAGACTGACGCAGCTCTACTACTTTACAGTGAAAAATGGGCTTGAAGTTGTGTACAGAACCTGAGCTTCCTGCAGGGGATCCGCTGTATCGTTACTGCTCCTCCGCTTCCTGCCTTTCTTGGGGTAGCCGTTGATCTTACATTCATAGCAGGCCTCTGGGGACAGAGAGTTGTCCTCTCCTTCTGGGGCCGGACTGCCAGGTGCACTGCCAAAGCCGATTCCCGATACACAGTGACTGCAGTACAACACAAACACACTCAGCACCCCGTGCACTTAAACGGAACATAACACACTGGTCCTGGCAGATGGAGGTTACCGAGGCTGAACGAGATTGAAAACTTCACGCACATCACCTGCTTATAGTCTTTTTTTTTTAGCTTGTCACAAGTCTAAACTGGCCACATTTGTCTTTCCTTCTTGGTGGAAGACACATTTTTCATTGCTGTTTGCTGTGCCTATGACAATATGTGACCCTCCACGGCAAAACCAGTCACTTGTCGCAACAGAGGTTTCCGAGAAAAACGACCGTTAATGTTGCGTGGCGTAAAATTTTGGATTTTTTGTTTTTAGTGTTTTGAAATAGTGGAAGGTCTGTACTGTACTGTTGTGAATTAATTTTGCTGAATTAACGTACCTTTTCCATCCTAAAAATGTGACTTTCTTGAGGTGAGGAAATTCAATTCTAGCAGAAAGTTAAAAGTTTCTGTTTTAAATATTTACTTCAATATTTACGGTAAATCCACTAGTTGACTGGCGTGAAAATATTTCTCCGGAATCCATCTTCGTCTCCCGAGTTCAGTTAACCTAACGCAGGTAGGCTACCCGTGTGGCTGTGAATGCAGCGTAGGCTACCGTAAATGCAAACGTAGCCGGGACCGCAGCAAGCGTCTGTGAGTGCTACGTTGATAGTCAACTTCAAAGGCAGATTTCTCCATTGATATCTGTTGATATCTGTTGATATCTTAATCATATGTCATCCGATTCATTCGATATAGGTATCGTTTTGAAGGTTGACTTATGCCCTTTCATGAAAACATAATTTTGAAAATTTGAGACAAGCGACTGGTTTTGCCGTGGAGGGTCACATATTTGTGAGCAGGTACAACAGTTCTGTGAAATAATCCTGCATAAAACAATGAAGAAAAATCTCAACACTATAAAAATCGGCCCCTCTGCAGCCTTCCTGCCCGATTCTCACCCCTGTCCAGCTCTGAAGTATCCTGGTGGGCATCCGCACAGGTAACCGCCGTCAGTATTGGAGCAGCCATACGTGCAGGGGTTCTGGGGTGACGAACACTCATTAACGTCCTGACAGCCACCGCTTGCCTGCTCGAACATGAAGCCCGTGGGACAGAGACAGCGGAAGCTACCCAGAGTGTTATGACATGATGCCCCACCGCAGATCTGGCTGTTTTGGCACTCGTTCTCATCTGTAAACAAGCAAGGGTCAAAGAGCAATCCTTGTTCCCACGCCGAACCATTTTGACATCTTGAGTCCCCTGATCTTATAATGTCAATGACCAGAAATACATGCATGTGCGTGTGTGTGCGGTTGTGACAGAGTCAGGGTTTGTTTTGAAGGCTGAATACTGCCAAATTTTTATTCAGTAACAAAAAACCTCTGGGAGATTTAAATCCAAATATAGCTCCAAAGTGGTGATCTTGGAACAAACAACACTAAGCCTGTATTCTGAGACTGTGGAATTAAGAATTTCAACTTAATACTTGATCCTAAGAACAAAACCTTTAAAAAGTATTAAGATACGAAGTAAAATGTTACAGAAAACATGTTGAGTCCTGAGTCTAGTGGTAAGATGCATGCCTTGGAGATTATGGCTAAGAGGTTATGGCTACTTTCGGCACTACTACCATTGGGTTCCTCATAAGACCCTTAACCCCAAATTGCTCCAGGGAGAATGTTACTGAAACTGAGACATGGAAGTCGCTCTGCATAAAAGCATGTGGGTGACAAGAGTCTCACCTACGCACTGGTTCCACTGGTAGTGCTGCAGGTAGCCGTGAGGACAACTGCACCTGTAGCCCCCCACCAGGTTCTGACAGCCGTGCTGACAGCGATGGTTGCCGTCACACTCATCCATGTCTGCAGAGATCACACACAGTCTCATAAAACATTTCTTACTCTCGACCAAATATCTCAATGGTGGTCTTAAAACAGGAACCTTGACAATTTACTTTTTTTTATACACAAACTGTTGACAAGTTTTTAAAAAACTTTCTGAAGTTTAGGCTGAAATGTAGACAAAGCATTATTCAGGTGCAGTAAAATTCATAAACTGTGTCTGTGGTGGGAGTTGTGTGAGCATGAGCTGACCTTCACAGTGCTGGCCGTTCTGGTCAAGTGTGAACCCTCTCTGGCATTCACAGTTGAAGCTTCCCGGACTGTTCTGACACACTCCATTCGGACCACACAGACCGGGGTCGCTTGTGCACTCGTTGTTGTCTACACTCAAACACACACACGCACACACCAAACAAAGTGAGGGTTTATAAGAGAGAGTCAGTGTTTGAACATAAAAAGCTCTTCGAATATAGAACAAGGGGCAGGACTGTGGTGTGGTGGTTAGCACCGTCCTGGGTTTGATCCCCGGGTCGGCCGTGGGGTCTTTCTGTGTGGAGTTTGTGTGCTCTCCCCATTTGTGTGAGTTTTCTCCAGGTGGTCTGATTTCCTCCCACAGTCCAAAAGCTCACAGGTTTGGTTCCTCTAAATTAGTCCCACAAGGTATAAATGTGAGAATTGTGAGTGTGTGTCCTGCGGGTTGATCCACACCTTGCGCCCCGGGATAGGCTCCAGTGTCCGCAACCCCGATAGGGTTCAGAGAATGATGAATGAATATAGAATGAGAGATAGATGTGTTTGTTGAGCACTTAAAACTTAACTGTATATGCGCATTTTGAAAAATGTCTAAAGTAGATGTGTAAATATTAAGTATCTGTAAATGTGTGTGTGTGAGGAGTATCTCCACTTGACTTTTTTTCAGCTGGAAGGTAATGACCTTATACAGTGGCCACTGTTTGACTTTCCTGTTTCCATGGCATCTGGACTCTGCTACATTCCAAAACAACTAACTGCTGGGTTCCCGTGACAACAGGTCAGTCGGGTCTCGTTAGAGGTCTTAATTAGGGCATGAAATGACCCCTGCGAAAGAACATTACACAGCAGTGACCCTGAGAGCCTGCCAAGAAGGCAGTGAGTGCTGTGCGTGTGTGTGCGAGATAGAGATGCTCTCCCCAGTGCAGGCTGTGTAGTGCTGGGTGAACACTGTGTATGTTTGGGCGTGTAGGTGTTACTCTCACCAATGCAGGCTGTGTGGTGCTGGGAGAATCCAGGTGGACACTTGCAGGTGAAGCCACCAATAGTGTTCACACAAAGGAACTGACAGTTATGCTGCTTAGTGGAACACTCATCCAGATCTAAGAGAAAAGAGAGGGAGACGTTGAGAGAGAGAGAGAGAGGATGGATGGATGGGTGTGTATTTGCACAGAGATCCATTTACATATTTGCACATTTACATTTACATCTGTATGCACCTGTTTGTATTGTATTTTATATTTGTATTATTTTTATGTGGTTAATAGTGAACCTGAGGCACTGGCTCCATTAAAAATCTGGTGTGTGTGTGCTTCACCTCTGCAGCTCTTCCCATCTTCCTGCAGTATGTAACCCCGTGGGCAGGAGCAGAGGTATCCTCCTTCTGTGTTCTTACAGATGAAGTTACACGGTTTAGGAGCCTGTATACACTCGTCCACATCTATACAGAAGGAGAAAGAGAGACAAAAGGAGAAAAAAAGCCAATGTTAAATTATTAGAAAACCACTTGTGGAACTGGAACACATACAGAAATACTGGAATCTCACAATCATTCTTATTTTCCCTCATCCTGTTGCTTTGACCCATCAATATCCTCACGTCACCTTCCATTTCCTAACCCATAATCTTTATCTCTTCATGTTGTTCTGTAAAGTCTGCAGCCTCAGTTGAGGATTGACAGAAAAAGCAGTTATAAGGAAGCAAACAACACTGGCTACTGGAGGCTTGGCAGATTAAGCAAAAATCAGATCCTCAACCTCTTAACACTCTTTAGCAATGTAAATTGCAGTATAAATCTATATTTCAAGCGTTTCTCACCAACCTACACTAAATCAGAACTGTGACTGACTGGACTGCATTCTTTAAATTAGGGTAAATATGGGACCATAACAAAAAGCCTACATCGAAAGTTATGTTATGCATTCATAATCACATGCTAAGAAATTCATTCAACTAAGTAGCATGTTGAAGGTCTGACACAAACAGAAAGTGATTGATAATTACTTTTATTAGCTGAAGATAAGTAGCACTCACTGACTCTGTCCTAATCCACAAGGTTTATATTCTAACTAACATGCATCACCCAATCTAAAACACATCAAATAATCTAGCCCATAACCCATAACAGCAGTGCATCAAACACAATTTAAACTTAAATGCTTTGATATAGTGAGAGCATTTTCAAGAAGATGAACATATCTTGCCAAAACACACACCCACACTCACCTACGCAGATGGTGCCACTAATGTCTGTGGTGTATCCAGGTTTGCAGATGCAGGTGTAGGAGCCTTGCCGGTTTACACACCGTCCATTTTTACACAGGTTCCCCATCACCTTACACTCGTCAATGTCTACAGAAAGTCACACACACACACACACACAACTTCCTGATTCCATTCATTATGCACACATTCAGGTCTCAATTGTGCTGGATCAGAGATCTTGACTCAAAATATGAAATTGAGATCGATTACTTCACTCTGTGGCGCTGATGTAATATGGAGAGTACGCTTTTGGCAAAAAATGAGAAATACACAATTTATTGCATGTTTTCTGATTACTTTTCATGTTTAACAAATGCAGGTGAAATGAGTAATAATATTGTATGCATTGTCTGTAGCCAGTGTACAGTTTAGAAGAGGGTGTTTTTTCCCTTGTTTGTCTTAAGAAAAGTCAGCCGTTTGGGTAAGATGTCTTACGGCCTTTCACAAAGTGCTGTGTCAGTTATATTCCATTCATGTCTGATTGCTTCCAACAACTAGTCAGTGCTCCTAAATGATCTGCCATTAAGTGTGGCCTCAATGTTTGCCAATGTGTAACTTATGTGGTCACAAATAAAATAGAGGTTAATGGCCCTACAACTAGACACTACCTGCTCTCATCAGCTGTTCCATACTAAAATGTGCACTAGATGTTTAACATTTTTGTGCGACACATTTGTTCCTGCTTGCACTTTCATTTGTACAAAACGTATGTATAGAAACTGTGATAAACTCTGTTCGCCTCATGTTTTTTGCCCAGCAGTGTCGCAGCCCCCCTGGACTTTGGCTGGACAGTGCCCCCTCGAATTCTACTGAGCGGCCAGTAGACGCCACCATTTAGTTTGTTTTGGTGTATTCAGTTCTGTCTCATGCCCCTGTCTGTCTTGTCCTTGTCCCGCCCTCCCATTGTGTCTTACTGGTTGCTCAGTCTTTGTTAGTATCCTCACCTGTGTTGCTTACATTTCAGTCTGGCCGCCAGATTTTATTGGTTACCCCTTCATTAGTAAATTCTGCTCATATGTTCTATTTTTTTTTAAATAAATGGCTTGCAACTTTCTTGCGTCATGTCATGCTGACCTGGGACGTGACAAGCAGTGTACTTTGAGACGGCTTGAACATTTTACAACTGAAATTTATGGAATAATTGTGGCCCACTAACACAACAAATAAAACCACTTATTTTTTTGACAAAGCAGATGTATATGTGACATGTTATTAAAAAATGAAATTAGAATGTTCTTATTTCCTGTCTCCAGGGAACATTATAATGACGGCAAAAATTTTTTTTTCAGTATTACTTCAATCATCAGTACCCCTGGCCTGGCAATTTTCTTCAAAAGGTTTATATGCATAGGTCATTTATCATACTTTGTGGATTTTAGTACATATGGTTTCATCGCCCCCATCCGTCACCCAATATTTGCAATCTCTGAATAGGTGCTGGTGCAGTGTTTCAGTAGTGCATGTTTCTCTCTTGTCTTCTTGAAGTGTCAGCCGCACCAAATGAAAAAATGCGCTGACACACAGTTTGTTTTGGCACGGTCATAGCTTACCCTGGCCATCCGTGGTGTACCCGGGGCCGAGAGGACACATCTTCTTGTACTGGGTAGTGCCAGGCAGTGGGCAGAGCTCACAATTGGGTCCCCATCCACGGCCGCCATCACAGCAGCACTCTGATTTTGTCACACTCACCCTGCTGCTGGAGGCCATCTGACAGAGCGTCTGGAGAACCTCAGTGAAACAGAAGCCTTGACGGTTGTCTGGAACAAACAATAGGCCACAGCTTCAATTGTCAAATAAATTATGCAAAAAGACTAATGTCAATGAGATGGATGCTGTCCCGTTAAGGGTTTACAGTTTTAAACACATGCGCATACTGACCGATACATTCAGTCTGGGTGGAGCTGGGCACAAAGCCTTGGTCACACCGGCAACGGTAGCTTCCCACCGTATTCTCACAGCGCCCATTCTGACATATGCCGGGCTTGGTAGCACACTCGTTCAGATCTGCACAAATAGGCAAAAATGCTCTCATGCACCAACATGTAGTGTGTCTCTGATGGTTATAGAACAGGGATTTTCAACTGGTTGAAAATTACAGACCTCATGGTCTGTGACATGCATTCCAGTTTCACTACTGAAATCACTTTAATTGATTGATTAATTGATTTATTCCCACAGTGGGCTGCAGACTACTGTTTAGTCTGAAATGTGGTCTCTGGGACAGAACCAGTTGAAAATCCTTACAGAACAATGTGAAATATCACAAATTGTTCTAGCTGCTTATGCAGTAGACAACAATGTTTTTGATTACTGTCTGCATGTTCATTTACAGTTGTGTGCATATGTGCCTAGAGGTGTATTTATTTAGGGGTATATTAGCATTAGCAACATTAAGCTGTACTGTTCTGAGTTGACCTAACCCATGCATCCCTCT
The DNA here is from genome assembly GCA_032718565.1 of Distichodus sexfasciatus. Classification (NCBI taxonomy): domain Eukaryota; kingdom Metazoa; phylum Chordata; class Actinopteri; order Characiformes; family Distichodontidae; genus Distichodus; species Distichodus sexfasciatus. The sequence goes on along the minus strand of JAVGVS010000317.1, from coordinate 373,658 downwards.
CCACCGGGACGTCGGGTGTAGCCTTCAGGGCAGATGCACATGAAGGTTCCAATCAGGTTCTTGCAGGTCATTCCTCTGGACTCACAGTCATCAATACCTTCTTCACACTCGTCCTGGTCTGAGATGCATGCAAACATCAAATTATCCACCAAATACCACCACAGCAATGTGTTTTTATCCACAAAAAGGATAAGGATGTGCAAGGAGGAATGTGTGAAAAAGAGAGAACTTTTCGGTACCTTTGCACATACGGCCGTCCTCCCGGAGTATATATCCTGCAGGGCACTTACACTCATAAGAGCCATATGTGTTCATGCAGCGGAAGGCACACAGCAGGGGATTCTGGGCACATTCGTTCACATCTGCACATGGATATCGGCATTACCGCTTCAGTTTCATTAGAACAGATTGAACGTCTTGTGGTTATATATGCCGTTCGCCATAAATTTAAGAGTTTGTGTGTACCTTCACAGCTCATCATTGGTCCAGGTTCAAAGCCTTCTTCACACGTGCACTCGAAGCCGCCCACTACATTGGTGCATGTGCCATTGCCACACGGACTCCCCAACTTGCACTCGTCAGTGTCTGATGTACAGAGGTAAAAAGTTAGTAAAAACCAGAAAAAGCAGAGACTTGTCAAACTGTGCTATAAGACTTTGTCATTTATAAACTGCCTTTGCTTTGCACACAAATTGAGTGTTTCTAAGAAAGCAATTATCCATCAATGATCACATTACATCTGATCAAAATCCAGATGTCAACACTGTAAACTATTTATTCTCCTTCTATGTGTCTCCCCTAAGGCAGGCAGTGAAGTTTCCCAAAATTGTATGAAACAAATGCAGACTTTGGTTAGCAGTGTTACAGTTTAAACTGTGTAACATTAGCCAGAAATTCCAACTTCGTCAGACAGAGCTTTGATGCCTTGAATTGATGAATTTGTGATGAGCTTGCAAACGTTTATGAACAGGGGTCGACATTTATCAATTCAAGTTTCATGTTGTATCGTGTTCAGAAAAATGTCCAACTATATACAGTACTTAGGAAAGTGAATGACTGCTGAGAAAAGGTTTTTACCGTACATTTTTAAAGAATATCAGATGCAGCAATAACAGCACAGTGCCAGTGTCAGTCGAGGCTGTGCTCTGAACACTGCTACTGTTCCCCAACAGCCCCTAGGTGGCACTGACCTGTACAGTTGAACTGAGAGGAGTCGAGGCTGTAGCCGATGGGACACTCGCAACGGAATGAGCCGTCTGTGTTTATGCACTGGCCGTTGTGGCAGATGTCATCCCTCTCCTTGCACTCATCGATATCTGCAAACCAACCAACCAAGCACAGCATCAGTGCCACCCAAGCATATCAGAAGCGGCAAAGCTACTAAACTGTTTTTGAGAGAGCTCACCCTCGGGCTTGTCCATCGGCCCGTATGGCTGCCCCACATCATAGCACAGGACCCTGAAGGCCTCTGGAACAAGATGGGTAAATATAGATCTGTTTCATTTGCTAACACCAGCATTACCATTCAGATTGGGGAGTGGAGGTATGGTCTGCAAGTGTGTGCGTGTGTGTGTGTGTGTGTGTGAGTTTTGTGCAACAACTATCCTAATGATAACCCGAAAACATGTGACCATGTTGAGGTAGTGGTAGCAACTGGTCCACAGGAAATCAACCATTTTTACAAATAATTCAACATTCATTTCAAAGTAGACTTGCTAAGCTGCTAGTGACCAAGAGACCACCACCACCCGTCTAGTGGTTAGGACACTCGCCTCTGGACCAAGAGCTCGTGGGCTTGAGTCCTATCTCTGGCATTACCTTCACTGGATCCCTGAGCAACACCCTTAACCCCAAGTTGCTCTCAGGGCGACTGAAATGAGGAAATGAAAGTTGCGCTGGATAACAGCATCTGCTAAATGCCGTAAATGTAAATGTAAGATGAGGATCGAAGCAGTAAAAGCAACAGAGGGTATTCTAAAAAATTTGGAACTTGCATGCAAATTTGCAAAAGCTTCTTGCTACTTAACTAAAATAGACAGTATGCTATCAATATCTCCCAAGCTAACAATCAACATTCCAGTTTATCAAACTAGAAAGACCTTTTTACTGATAATGAAACCAAACGAGTAAATCAGGAGATTCTAGTTGAAGCTGTGCTAAAAGGCACCAGTGTTTTAGTGCTCTGGCTTTAGTGTTAAAGCTTCTGGATCTGGTGGCACGGTGGTTAGCACTGTCAGTTCACGGCAAGAGGGTCTTGGATTCAACCCCTTGGCCTTTCTGTGCGAAGTTTGCGTGCTCTCCCTGTGTTCACATGGATTTTCTCTGGTTGGTCTGCTTTCCTCCCACAGTCCAAAAGCATGAGCTATAGATTGATTGGTTACTCTAAACTGTCCCATAGGTGTGTATGTGAGTGTGTTTGTGTGAGTGTGTGTGCCCTGTGGTGTGTTGGTCCCTGCCTTGTGTCCCTATTTCCGTCATAGGTTCCGGTCACTGCGACCCCGATAGAGATTAAGCAGTTCAGATAATGAATGAATGACTTAATTTCAGTGCTCCATAAAGACATAAAATAAAGATTGTGTGTATTTGTGTGTGAGTGTTTGAGTGTGGGTGTTTTCTCACCATCAGTCTGGCTTGGGCAGATTTCACAGGGGTCTCCCCAGCCCTGGCCCGGCATAGCACTACAGCAGCAGAAGCTCTTGGTGGTGTTTAAAGCCTTCGGAGACAAACAGCGGCCATTCTCGAATTTAGTGTAGCAATAACTCACTCGGCTATCTGTGTGGGAGAAAGAGATACAGAGAGAGATACAGAGAGAGAGAGTTGCTAATGGGAAAGTTGCCCGCATGGTACTACTTGTTCTACTTGTGCCAGGGCTTCCTTTAAAGCCAGTCTGTCAATCTGAACGTGTGTGTGTGTTCGTGTGAATGTAAAGTCATTGGATGGGTTATTTATGTTGGGTGAATAGATGGCCAGCAGTCCACCATCTGTTGAATATTATAGAGAGAAAAACTTGTATGTTCTCACTCCCTCTCTTTCTCTCGCACACACATTTAGAAACACACACACAGCACCTGGCTCACAGACATTTTAAAATCTGCTGATCCCGTTACCTTAAAACCCAGGAAGCTGTTTCAGCTTTTCTGAATTTCCATTAAGAGGTCCTCACAGAACAGCTGTGCTTGTGTATGTTACGGTGTGTGTGTGTGTGTCTGTGTGTTACAGGGAAACCCCCTTTCGTCCCAAACTCTCGTTCCATCCCAATAAAGAGGAATGAGCAGATGGAAAGTCTGAGAGAACCACCACATGTCCATGTGCAGGTTGTTGCTATGAGATTTCTGGACGGTCTCAAATTTAATATTGAATTTATATTTAATATTTTAAACTTACAATCATTAGAGAATAAACTGCTGATGTGAGTCTTCCTGCTTCCTTTTCCTGTGTGAAAGTGAGCTCACATTGCGATAATGTGATGTGGAAGATATACACTGCTAAATTCTGCCTTAGATGAGAATTCTGCCTGGAAGTGTGATTAATCTGAAATCTGCCTCTGATAACAGCATTCTGGGCATTAAGACAGCACTGATGCTGCAGGAATGAAAGGATTTCTGCCAGCGAGATGGGAATCCAACTGGTCTTTTTGGAGTTATGGGAATGAACCCCAGATGGGATGGGACTTAAGAGATGAGAATTTGAATCGTTTTGCAACAAAAAAACAACTCACCCACACATCTCCTCCCAGACGATGAGAGCTGGAATCCTGGGGGGCACCTGCACTTGAAGCTACCCGCCGTGTTCTGGCACTGTCCGAAGATGCAGATATCTGGACTCTGAGCGCACTCGTCAATATCTGCAGAAAAACATGCCACTCTCCTTTAAACAATCTCACACGTCCAGGCCACAGCAACACAGTACAGCTCACAGTTGCATGGCTGTGGAATTAGCTGCACACTTCAGAAGGATTGATGTTCATACATCAGGATTTGAACAGACAGTATAAAAACTGCTAAGCCAGCACCCTGGCTCTGTTGGATCCAACATATGTTGTTATGACTCCATAGTTCTGCTCAAAGGAAGCTTCAGCGTACCTGAAATTCAGCCCAAACCACTCAACTGAACCACAGAGATGGCAAAGTTCGACCGAGTCAGCTGGGCCAGGAGTTTAAATAAACTACAGCCGTTTGTTTTAAGTCCAAACAGACAGCAAGAGAGAGGCTGAAAGACAGCTAGAGGGAGGAGTGCAGAATCAGGGAGACAGAAAGACAACAACAATACAAAACACTGAGATGGAATGAGGTGTGTAACACTGAAAGTGAGTGTGAATGAGAGTAAAGACAGTGGGAGTGAGGAAGACAGAAAGTCAAAGTCACAGCAAGAGAAAGGAACATAGACAGAAAAAGCTAGAAAGAGAGTTTGATGACAGTGAGAGAGACAAAACAAGAACACAAGAAGGAATAAAACACAGAATTTGACTTAAAAATAGCTCTACAGATCCCAGATCGCCATCTGCAAGTTCATCCAGTCCAAATCTGACTGACAATATTCATTTGTGTTAAAAATAAGACATAAACATGCCTTGATCCTCACTCTAAACAGCAGAAATGAACTTTTAAAACATGACCAGACACACAAAAGAAATACAGCTTCTGTTCATTGACTCTGCAATATGTGGCCGTGAGTGTAAAATGTACAGGTTGCTGTTCTTATGTGAGCTATTGAAGTTGCAGCTCTGTGAAAAATAAGAAAGCCGCCCATACATTTATATATAACTGCGATTCTGTTTTTATAGCAGCTGTTCCATGTGTTATATTCCAATACCCAGAGGTGGGTAGAGTAGCCAAAAATCTTACTCAAGTAAGAGTATTGTTACTTTAGAGAAATATTACTCAAGTAAAAGTAAAAAGTAGTCATCAAAAAAATTACTCAAGTAAGAGTAAAAAAGTACTCAGTGAAAAAAATACTCAACTACTGAGTAACTTCTGAGTAAATTAAAGATCTATTGGTTAATCATATAATCGAATATGCAAAAATATGAAATAACAATGTACAATATATTTGGATACTACCAAACAATATTACATTAACAACAAAAAAGAATACATTTAATCTATACAAAGTAACATAATTTAAGGCTAATTCAGCCACAATAAACAGTACAATAATCTGTAATAACTTAACTTTTATAGGTTAAACAAAAAGGCTCAGCAGGCAGAGATTACACAGTAAAACTAGAGAGGTACATTTTCTGAAGAAAATGTGAGTGGTGCTTGCCGTGGCAAAACTTGGGCCTCAATATTACAATGTTTCCTTCAGTTCTCTGTGAAAAACAACATTTAAACTGCTGGTATAGCAGTGATATGACAATAAGACAATATTGCTTCTATTCATATTGGTAATCATGTTAAGAGCAAAATGCTAATATAGTCAGCATAATGCTAGCAACATGCTAATATTGTTAGCATAATGCTAGCAACATGCTAAGCACCCTAGCATCATAAAGCTGTTGCTAGCAACATGCTAATATAGTTAGCATAATGCTGGCAACATGCTAATCAGCAAAACGTCATGCTAGCAACATGCTAAGCACTCTAGCGTCATGTTAGAGACATTCTAAGGATGTTGCTAGCAACATGCTAATATAGTTAGCATAATCCTGGCAACATGCTAACCAGCTAAACGCCATGCTAGCAACATGCTAATCACACTAGCATCATGCTAGGTACATGCTACACATGTTATTAACGGAATGTTAATATAGTTAGCATAATCCTGGCAACATGCTAATCAGCTAAACGTCATGCTAGCAAAAACATGCTAATCACACTAGCATCATGCTAGGAACATGCTACACATGTTATTAATGGAATGTTAATTACAGTTAGCATAATGCTAGCAACATCCTATTCAGCTAAACGTCATGCTAGCAACATGCTAAGTACTCTAGCATCATGTTAGAGACATTCTAATGAAGTTGCTAGCAACATGCTAATATAGTTAGCATGATGCTAACGAAATGCTAATATTGTTAGCATCATGCTAGCCATGCTAGCCACGTGCTAATATAATTAGCATAAAGCTAGCAACATGCTAATATTATTAGCATAATGCTAGCAACATGCTAATTGTGTTAGCATCATGCTAACAGCATGCTAATGAGGTTGCTAGGGGGCGTGGCTTATGAGCATCATGATAAATGCGAAAGACTGATTGGTTGCCTGAGTGTTGCCCCTATGGGGGCAATATCCCCCCCACCTCTTTACAAGAGTCATACCACCCCATTCCCGAATGAGCCGCACAATTTGCCACCTCTTTCATGGGTCTACGACAAAATAGTTCTGAATACTACGGAATAGTTCTGCGCCAAAATCCACATTCTAAGTCAATGGGGCAACTTTGGGCGCCTTTTCCGCCCCAGGGGCAAAACTTCTACCCTCTTGCGGGGTATGTTCTGACACAGCTTGCAAGCCTCTTCAAATGTGGTGAATTTGAGATTTCTACCAAATTCTCACTCTGCGCTTCAATCCGTCAAAGTTGGCCTCAATATTAAGTCTATGGGATTTTTTCCCCATTCTATGTCAATGGGGCAAATTTGGGGACCACCTGTGCCCCGGGGGCAAAACCTATACCCTCTTGCGGGGTATGTTCTGACACAGGTTGCAAACTTCTTCAAATGTGGTAAATTTGACCTTTCTACAAAATTCCCTCTCTGCGCTACAGTCCGTCAAAGTTGGTCTCAATGTTAAGTCTATGGGACTTTTGGAAAAGTCATAGCACCCCATTCCCGAATAAGGCGCACGATTTGATACCTCATTCATGGGTCTACGACAAACGATGCGGGACTAGTTACGCGCCGAACTTTTATACGGAAGAAGAAGAATAATAATAATAATAATAAGCCTGTGAGATAACAATAGTAGTGCTTCGCTTCGCAAGCACCACTAACAAGAACAAGGCAGTCTGTGCATAAACAGTCCAGTGTGTGTGTGTCTGTCTATGTGTCTGTCTGTGTTTGTGCTTGTCTGTCTGTGTTTGTGCGTGTGTGTGAGTGTATGTGTCTGTATGTATGTGCGTGTGTGTGTATCTCTGTGTGTGTCAGTGTCTATGTGTGTGTCTGCGCATGTTTCATGTGTGGTCATGTGACTGCCTAGCTCCGTTTTATTGGCAGAACAGTCATTTAGGAGGAAGTTTTCTGACAAAACAAACAGATTGTGCATTGGATAACAGATGAATAAAAATAAAAGTAGCTAGCGGAATGTCTCTCAATGTAGCGGAGTAAAAGTAGCGTTAATTCTTCACAAATATACTCAAGTAAAAGTAAAAAGTATTTTGTATAAAAACTACTCTTACAAGTACAGTTTATCCAAAACGTTACTCAAGTAAATGTAACGGAGTAAATGTAGCGCGTTACTACCCACCTCTGCCAACACGTATACACCTGATTAAATATGCTGATTAGAGGAAACAGACCTCAGCAAATGAGGATACCGTGGACTTGTGGACCATATTCTAATTCATAATTGTAAAATAATATATGTGTAGTTTGCAACTTCCAGGTTAGATTAAGATCATTTACTCCATAAGATAATAAGATAATAGATAAGACACAGTAATTTACTCCAAAAATGTTTGGAATTTTGAAAAAAGCATGTTAAAGTTATAAAAGAACATTGACTTGTATATTTTACACAGAACACAAACTGTAAAACCAATGAATCAGAAATAAAGCGAAGTGGTCTCTTATTTTTTTCCAGAGCGGTACATGAAACACAACAGAGTGGAGGATTACTGAGCAGAAGCATAACTGGAGGGAGTGTTGATGTTAAAGGGATCCTACCTTCACATTTTTCATTTTGGATTGAATATCCAGAAGGACATATGCACCGGTACGACCCATCCAGGTTATGGCATGTGCCTGGACTGCAAGTGCCGGGATTCAGAGCACATTCATTGATGTCTGTGAGAGAAGAAGCGGAGAGATGGTTATTTGATGGTTATAGTTCGTTTAATGGGTGTCAGGAGTTCACAGTTTATCATTTACATCCATTGTTTAGTACAGTTGAGAGTGTAGTATTAAAAAGGCTTCAAAATGACATTCTCCATAAAGCTCTGTTCTCTTATCACCACCCTCTGCTAAAATATAGCAGATTCTCCACTTCCCTTTATGTAGTTTTTATCCCAGGAAGAGATGAGTCAATCTTAATAATTTCATTGTAACCCAGATATGAAAAGAATGGTTGTGGGGTGCTTTTATTAATATAACTACCATTAAACAGAAGCGGAGAGCGAAATTAATGGACATTAGATCTCCCGAATCCAACAACAACCATGCCATGTCTTCCTTTGCATAATCACATGATCAGCAGCCAACTCAGAACAGAGAAGGAACAGTTACATGAAGATTCAATACTGACGCTGTCCAATGCTGGCTCAAAGAGCTGGATCAGGTTTCAGCCAAGATGGTATTTATTCCTTTAATTTCAAGTCACAATTTCATTTATCAATGTTTATTGAATTAGTTTGTGACTTGGGATTTAATGCTGATATTTTGTTCTCATTGGATGCAGTTGTGTAATAGAACTTTAATTTTTTACCTATTCTGTTGCTGCACTAAAAAGTTTACATTCGACTAATTTCTGTTAATTGTGGAGATATTTTAACAAAACTGTCAGTTTAATCTAATTTTTATACTTTTGTATTTGTTACATCTGTGGAGAGCAATGTGTACATGACATTGAACACATGAAAGAATGATCCCAGTCTCTTTCATACAGCTTATTAAGGAAACACTGATTTCAAAACTACTTCGACAATAAAAATGTCTAAAACACAACACTTGTAAGTACAACAATGAACTGGATTTAGACTGAGACCAAGCTGTAAGGAAATAGGTTTGGAGGCCAGGAACTGAGAGGAGTTTTGTTCTTACCAACACATATCCTGCCGTCTGGAGAGAGCTCATAGCCCTCTCGGCACTCACACGCAAACGAGCCAACCGTATTGATGCAATTCCCGTTCCGGCATATTCCTCTCTGTGTTGTACACTCATCGACATCTAAACGCAAAGGTTACACACACGTTTCTTTCAGATTACTTACACGACATATGATGGTTGCACACCAAACATGCTCACAGTAAAACACTAAACAGTTGATTTGTGCTTGTTGTGTATTTGTGTGTCTCTCGCTGTGTACGGCTGCAGCTCCAGACTAAGAGGGAGATCAGAGCTGCTCTCAGAGCTCAGAGGAACCGGCAAGTCGGTGGCTCCAGCCCAAAAAAACACAAACACACCACAGTCTGTTTCTGTTTCCCAGAAATATTTCAAAATCATCATATCTGTCCTTCCCCTGTGCCAACTCCCTCTAGCACTGTGTGTGTATTCCACTGAGGCTGATGCTGGAACTATGGATGGCTGTATGTGAGTGTGTATGTACTGTATGTATGACTTTTAAACACATGGGGTGTGTACTGTGTTAAATACTGTGTGTGCATGTGAATGGTGCATGTGTGTGACGTACCAATGCAATCATTGTTGTGAGACAGCTGGAATCCTGGGTGACAGAGGCAGTTGTAGGATCCCACAGTGTTCTTACATGTACCGTTCCCACATGGCTGCCTCTCACATTCATCAACATCTAAATACACATCAGGAGATAAACATCTTTATGCCCAGACAGACATCAGACATCCATAATCGTATACTGCCACATGTGCACCCAAACACAATGAAAATGACTCATTTGTTTTACAGACTCCACTGAGCTTGAAAGAATAATTGGGAGACACACACACCATTACACATAAGTGAATATAGGAGATAACTAGGAAAAATAAGATTTGTACACACACACACAATTTCTCAACCACTTTTTACACACACACACACAATTTCCCAACAGTCACTTCAACAAATTCAGAATTTGAGCGCCATGAATGCAGCAGACTTTGTAAGCGCTCACCAATGCACATGGCTGGGGAGGTGGTGTGCTTGTAGCCGTTGGGGCAGATACAGCGATAGCTTCCCAACATGTCAATACACTGACCCGGATTGCACACGCTGGGGTTTTCTGCACACTCATTACGATCTGAGGAAGAAGATGGAGAAAATGAATGTCATCCTCACTTTCGTCTTCTTCACCCAACAACAGAGGATTCCAGTGCTAAATCGGCATTCTGCTCACAACTTATACAAAAGCAACATATTAACATGTACACGCAAACATAGACACTGACCTAAACACTGGCCGTTGGGAGTGATGCGATACCCTTGTTTGCATTCACAGCGGTAACCGCCAGGTAGATTCAAACACACAGCGTTCTGTTGACACACCGGCCCATTCTGACACTCGTCAATATCTACAGACAGATAGGAGATATTTTACACACACACACACACACACACACACATCATTGTCTAATGGAGAGACAAAGAAACACACTCATGCACGTGCTGACACTAACCTTCACAGATAAGCAATTTGTCATTATACACAAAGCCCATTGGACATTCACAGCGGAAGCTGCCAATCATGTTGATACACACTCCGTTGTCACACACTCCTGGGATCTCCCGGCACTCATCAATATCTAGTTAAAGTAGGGAAAAGTAACACACCCCAAAGTCATACTCACAAAATTTGGAAACCCGTTTACATTCTAAGGTTATTTAAGGAGCATTTTGTGTATGTGTGATACGGAAGCGTATTGCTGCCACGCCGTAATAAAAAAAAAAATATGGCTATCACGTTAGAACGTATTAGGTATCACGTTAGAACGTGTTAAACATCACGTTAGAACGTGAAAATTATCACGTTAGAACGTATTAGGTATCACGTTAGAACGTGTTAAATATCACGTTAGAACGTGAAAATTATCACGTTAGAACGTGAAAATTATCACGTTAGAACGTATTAGGTATCACGTTAGAACGTGTTAAATATCACGTTAGAACGTATTAGGTATCACGTTAGAACGTGTTAAATATCACGTTAGAACGTGAAAATTATCACGTTAGAACGTATTAATTTAATACGTTCTAACGTGATTATTTTCACGTTCTGACGTGATATTTAACACGTTCTAACGTGATACCTAATACGTTAGAACGTGTTAAATATCATGTTAGAACATGATAATTTTCACGTTCTGACGTGATATTTAACATATATATAAACAGTAACGGAGTGGATCTGCTCTTTACGGTATGGAACCGTCACATGATTGGATTAAATTTTACTTCATGCTTGGGCCTAGACATGGAGAGATTCTACTCCTGCTGACTAAGGTGGATGGTTTTGAATTAAGTATGCGAACACTGAGAAGAATTTTAAAATGCATGGGGCTTTATAGAAGAAAGAATTAGTGCGACCCTTAGGAGATAGCGTCATTTCTAATTGACCAGCTTGAAGGGCACGGAAGACTCCATGGATACAAGCTACATCATCTCAACTGTATTCAAGCTGGGTCTGTTGTGACTCAGTGTACAGTGAGACATTTAATAAAGTTTCTAGATCTCCCTGGTGTTGAGCAAAGACGGATAAATCGCCTGATGTGATGCAGATACATTAATCCTTAATCCACTGCTATTTTTATCCTATCAGAAGTATTCACATTCTAACGAGATATTTAACTCGTTCTAACGTGATACTTAATACGTTCTAACGTGATAATTTTCACGTTCTAACGTGATACTTAATACGTTCTACCGTGATAATTTTCACGTTCTAACGTGATAATACGTTCTAACGTGAAAATTTTCACGTTCTAACGTGATACTTAATACATTCTAACGTGATAGCCATATTTTTTTTTTATTACGCCGTGGCAGCAATACGCTTCCGTAGTGTGAGTTGTGAGTTTAGGTTGTTTGAGCTCTATGTGTGTGCTTACCGATCACTTGTCCAGTGTAGATATCAATGTAGTATCCAGGGCGTTCACTGCCACACAGAATTGCAAATTCATCTAAAACAAAAACAGACATGTTCAGGAGACAGCAGGGAAAAGACTATGTAAATCATGACATTTTATCTATAGAATCCCAAAAGAACTGCATGTGCCATTTACAGTATTTACAAAATATGTACGTAAGTACGTACGTACGTTACATACGTAAGTATGTAAACACCCACACCCACTCAATGTTCACTTTAATAGAAAACCTGTATTCAAAAAAACTATTTACAGTACATTTAATAACCACTTCTCAGTCAATTGACTGATGAAGGGTGAGATCTTGTTTGGTCTATGTCACCTGACATAATGTCCTGTATGCTGTCCTGTGTTTGTGTCTTGCTATAAAATGAGAGTTCACATGGCTGATAAAAGACATAGAAATCTTAAAGAGTCTGAATAAGCTCAATGATCCTTGTTGGACACAATTAGGATGATTAACACCTTATTCTTCATTTCTGAAATACAAAATGTCTTAAGTGGGAAATACATTTCAGTTGACTCATGATCTTATTAGAGTTGGTCATTTCTGACAGAATCTATGAATTATTGAATTTAGTATGTTGTGTTGTTTTCACGTCACAGTCGGTATGCTGATGAATGATCAGCTAATGCAATGGATCATATAATCAAATGGCGGGACATCATTACTTTTAGGTTGCACATGTGCTATGTGTAACTTATCTGCTATCATGCATTTGTCAGTTCCCTCTACCCTGTACCAGTTCCTGACTAGTTTTATTGTGGTGTCCAAGACTCTGACAAAGTTACAGATCTATTTTAAAGTTTTAAAAATGGCAAAAAGTATTACACATACAGGCTACACCTAAAAGTTCCTGACTGACTAATGCATATTTCATTATGAGATTATTACTGTTTAAATTTTATTGAATGACCTTATTCTGTATTTTTTTATATCTAACAAATCACATTATAATCCTTAGTTCAGATAATACACTGGCTTCAAGTTTTCACAGACTTTACATGGAATGACTTCTCACTGCTTCTACATCTACTGTTAGTAAGGCTCAAAAATATGTTTGGTAGATGTCCTGGGCCTCTTTACTTCATATCGCAATAAATATATATTAGATATATCTGAGCTTTGGTTCATTTAAACTAGGCACTAAAATCTATCCAAACACATTCCTAAATATTTGCATTCACAGAATGTAGCTACTAGCACCTTAGCTAATGTAAGATGTACAGCTCGTTTGCACGGGAGTTAAAAACAGGACTACTCTCTTTATATATCCTGGACTCTGCCAAGGCTTTGTTTGTAGTTCTCAGTATTAGCTGTGGATAACTTGCTCCATTGTTGCTTTTCACTAAGATACTTACTTCACTACTGTTAACATTAAGAAATGTTCAGAAATTCTATGCTATGCTAGCTAAGTAGCCAGCTAATGTCAGAAAGAGAGGTTTTATTAGACAGTGTCCCAGGTGCTGGCTAGTCTGTGCATTAGATTGCTAACATGGCCTGCTAATCTGCAAAACATATATCAGCTGCATTTTCAAAGAGTCTAGAGTCAATGCTCTTTAATAGTAACAGATGATACATATTACAGTGCTTAATGATTTAGTGTTGAAAGTGTGTGTGTGAGAGAGAAAGGTTGTGTGACTCACTGGTGCTGGGAACAGGACACGGTTCACATGGTTTGTTCCAGGCTCGGCCAATGTTGTAGGAGCAGCAACACATTTTCTTTGTCATGTTTACCCCGAGCTCACCGTCACATGTAGCGTTATCAGAGTAATAATTCCTATAGCACAAACTGCGCCTCATATCTACAGGCACACACAGAGAAATATACATGTCACAAATATTAACACACAGTAAAGCACATTGAATAACACAGAACAGCTACTAGGTGCTGTTAATTTATCAACTTCTGTACACAGTCACTTTGTGTGTGTGTGTGTGTGTGGGCATGTATTTATCGCATTGTGGGGACCTTTTGTCCTCTAAAATCACTTTTATCTGTTTTTTGGGCTTTGTGAGGACATTTGAGAGGTCCCCATGAGGAAAAATGACTTTATAGAAAATGTGCTTGTTTTATTTGAGAAACTAAGAGAGGTAAAAGATGTTCTTTTGGTTACTGAGGTTAAGGTTAGAGTTAGGATTAGGTGTAGGTATAAAATTATGTACTTTAGTCATTATGGGAGTCTATGGAAGGACCTCACAAAGATAGTAATACATAGGTGTGTGTGTGTGTGTGTCTAAATGTGCATCAAACTTACCCATGCAGTTGTTTCCCCCATTGACCTGCATGTAGTCAGGAGGGCAGATACAGGTGTAGTTTCCAATAGTGTTGTAGCACTGACCTGGACCACAGATCCCAGGCCTCTCACATTCATCCACATCTACACAAACAGACACAAGAATTTTTCAACATTCACACAATGATACCAACCTATCAAATCTGCCCAGTTCAACTGAACAAACACTCACAAAACTAAAAAACTAAAACATTGTGCCCAAAATATTTAACCAAATTAGACATGATTAAGCTTAATTCACTTTCATTTTAATTAATTTAATGAAATAAATGAACTCTTCAACTACTAACGGATCCCTGCGGATGTGAGGGAACTAATTCTTTGTTTTGGAAGCTCTATGTGTCACATGTGTGATCTGAGTGGTCAGTGATGTAAGTGCAAAAGATCACTGAACCAAGAGAAGGGAGGACATAATGTAACAGGATTGGACAGATAACTTTCTACCATGAAACACCAGGATCACACCAGCAGGGAGCTGAAAAGGTACAGATGAGCATCCAGGAAGCAGATATATTAGAAGAGAGAAAGAGAGAGAGAGAGAGAGAGAGAGAAAGAGAGAGAGAGAGACATACCTTCACACACTCTTGTTTCCTCATTGAGTGCAAAGCCTTTGCGACATTCACAGTGAAAACTCCCAAAAGTGTTAATGCAGTTCCCTCCTTGACATAAGCCAGGAAGCTCTTGACATTCGTTTATATCTAATAGAGAAAGACAATACCACATAGTTTTTCACATAATTGGAGAATGACACCACATTCTTTTTCATAGTGGTGGCTAGCTGGGTGAGGTGTTTATTAGTGGTTAACCAACATGGGGTGTGTGGAGACTGATGCCGAATGTTTAGAGAGTTGGGTGTGGGGTTACTAGATCAAGTCAGCAAATTTCCACTCAATGGCAATTTAAAAGCTACCCAATTCAACAGCAAGCTTTCCAGCTCAAAAAACAGCTGTTATGCATACAATAGAAAATGTTTCATAGACACATAATAGAAGATTGAGATGTCATGTTGAGTATACACAGTAACATTTGTTTTGAATCTGCTTTGTAGCCTGCTAGCCAAAAGAACACCGGTTTCTCACCATGTAAATGTAGGTGTGAGCCACAATGTGCAATAGGGCTGGGCGATATGGACCAAAAATCATATCTCGATATTTTTTGGTAAATGGCGATATACGATATATATCTCGATATTATTTTCGGTGAAGTAATAACAAAAAACAATTCTGGGTCAAAGCCACATGTACCAACTGTCACAGGGGCACTTTTATTAAAAACAAACTAAAATATATATTGAATAAAAATGCTTTCTGATTAAAAAATAAAATGTAAATATAACAGATACAGAGCAAAAAGAATGAGTGTAAAAGTGCTTCCTCTTTTACAATAACCTGTACAAACAACAAAACTGACTGAATAAAACTGTTCAACTCCTGGTCAGTGTATCCTGTGCAATTCTCAAATAACAAGTCAAATATTGAGAAAATAAATAACAAGCTAGGGTCAAAGAAAAAAAAGGTGGTTGTCAGTTGAGTTCATGGGACGGTAGGGATTTTTTCCCCCCAGTGGCAGCAAGGGATGGGAAATTTATTTTATTTGTTATTTTCCGTTACAGCAGTGATGTTATTTTTTCATAACATGGCCTACCTGTATGGCGTCACATCAATGCCAAAACTAGAGCGCGCAAAATGGCTTGTGCAAAAAAAATTCGCGGGCGTAAATTTCCAGGTCGCGAGCGCAAATGTAAAACTCGAGAGCACAAAATTAAGAATCGAGTGCGCGGTTGTGATAATATTGCACGCAAGCTGTATTTTTCCTCTCACGAATGACTTTTGTCCTCTCGATGTGTTAAATGGTCTCACGTGCAAAGTAGATTTCCGACGAGCGGCTTTTTTTCTCGAGTGAGATTTTTTTGCGCGTGGTTTGAAAAGGGCTGGTTTTGGCAGTTTGGGGACAGACAAGTGAGCAAGGGGAGCCATTGATTGCGTGCTTATTAAATGTGTAAGACCTAACTATTAAATTATTATTATTATAAGGTCGATAAACTATAACTTGCGTTTAACCTACCTGCCGCTGTTCCTCCGTCATCTTCGGTAATCTACTTTGCGCGCAAGGCATTTAACACATCGAGAGGAAAAAAGACTTTCGAGGGAGGAAAAATATAGTTTGCACGCAATATTATCACAAGCACGCACTCGACTCTTAATTTTGTGCTCTCGAGTTTCACATTTGCACTTGCGACTTAGTATAATTTTACCGCAAAATAAATTATATCGATATAAACGATATTGTGTAATCCTATATCTCGTATGAAAATATATCGATATATTTTAAAAACTCGATATATCGCCCAGCCCTAATGTGCAATATTCTTTATAACAAACCTCGCTATCAATACTGTAAATAAAAATGGGTGTGAATACTTTCTCTAAAATGTCTGAAATGTTTAAGGTGGAATGACAACTTTTCTGTGTAGATACAAAATATCTGCCAGGCCTATAACTAAAGTATGCTGATGTGATGTGATGCAACACTAGAAATATGTTTCTTTGGTATATTTAGAATGGATTTTACCACAATCAACCACTGGCTAAAGAAACACAAATATCTCCCTGATGATCAAACAGTCCAAACAGTGAGAACACACCCACTTGGTATGGAGGCTACCCAATTAACAACGCAATCAAACTGACAAAATAAGCTGTCATTTGATTAATAACTGCAATAAAATCCTTGATCATTTAGACGGCCAACTAGTTTCAACCACTACTGTTTATATAGTAGTGACCATGAAACTTCAGTAAGATAGGATGGCATGTTATTTTTGATAGCCCTAATGAGAAAATGACAACTTTAAAAATAAAAAACTAAAGAAAATTAATTGACATAAACTTTCCAATAATTTCCAAAATATACAGTATGTGTGTATCTAGTCCATTGTGAAAGGGGGGCATAAGAGCATTTAAGATGGTCCTAATGTGGAAAAAGACCATAATTTAAGTTTGGTCACTTGGGTTAAAGTAAACAATATATTGTGTTTAGCTACAGTAATAGATATATAAATGCAAGTGCTATATAATTACATATGTCCTCATGTATGTACAAAATCCTATGGTATGGTATGGTATGGTGGTGTTTGTGATCCTACCCTCCAGTATAACAGTAATAGGATTGGGTCTGAATCCTTCTCCACCAGGGCACAGAGACTTATATTCACCTACGAGTGAAAACAGTTTTGAAAATACACTGTTATGTCACTCATGTAGCGTTTTCCACAAAATACAAAAACAAGCTTCACATCTATTAGTGGGTGCTGGGTGTGTATGTGTGTGTCTGTCACTTACTGGAGTTGAGGGGTGGACATGCCTCACATGGCGTCCCCCACCCCTGACCCAAAGAGCAACAGCAAGAAGCTTTGGACACCCCCACGCCAATCTCATTAGAACAGTCCAGACTCTCTGAGGCATCTCCACGGAAACGGACGTCCAGGTAGCAGTTTCCAGACCTTGTATCTGACACAGACGTTAACACAGTCACACTCCCAGAACAAAATAATTTTAAGGCCTTAGTTGTCACTCATTTGCGGTAATTAAACTGGAAAGTTTTGTTTTAAGTGCCAAGTTTTAAGTGCAATTTATTGGTGGTTTTAAGGGAGGTTTCTTCATTTAAACAGCTGGACAATAAATTAGCAAACAATATTTTCATATTAATCAAATGTTTCTTGAACAAGGCTTCTATAAATATTACTGGTTTTATAAAGGTTCATTTCCAGCTGGCTGAGAATTTTAATGGCAGTCAGTAGAGGACACTAAGACTCACCAACACAGCCGACCCCAGTAGGGTTGAGCTGAAAGTAGGGGGGACAGTTACAAATGTAACTGCCCGGGGTGTTGACACAAATACCACTGATGCAGGTAGTGGGGTCTAAACACTCGTTTATATCTGAAGAAGAAAGAGAATTTTTTATTCATTATTATGACATCATCCAAGACTTATTACCAGAAAGTCTCATTACTTTGAGGGTGTGTTTTTCAGCATGCATGTGTGTGACAGGAAAGGATGGCCGCTAATGAATATGTGTGGGTTTTATGGTGTTCCTTTTTCCAACCTCATCATTAGTACAGTTTTTTATTGTATGTGACAAACGTTTGACAGGGATGTGTGTATGTGTTCTTCCACTGAATAGTGAAATCTTTTTCCAGCCTTTCCACTGCTATGTGGGATTTGTACTACACCGCACAAGCTGCTTTTCCACTACACTCACACCAAAATCATCATGACCTGACCACTATCGTGCGAGGAGGGTATAGCTTACTGGAAACCCGAAATTATGCCATCCAACTTAGCTTGACTATGTCAGAAATGTTTTGCTATGTTATCAATATGAGTCAAGAGAACCATCTCATGGAATTTTTACCTTTAAATCCTAGATCCGAATTAGAGAAAAGTCATGGGGTCAAGTCTGGCTCAATCTACTACTGAACCATTGAGTTGCTCCAGGCAGACTGTCCCTGTAATTAGGACATGTATGTGGCTCTGAACAACAACATAAATAAATTTACATGCAAAAATACTACAGTGTAAAGCCTGGGCCGTGTTTCAATAATCTCTTTGTCACTGTATCGTTGGAAGGGAACTAGGGGAAGAAGCAGAGGCCACTTCTTTAAGCACAGTCCCTAGATGTATCATACATTCAATATTATATTATAAATGGTGCATACGTACGTGAGTGTGGTGTGTGAGCATGTGGTTACCTGTGCAGTTCCCACCGCTACGATCCAACTCATAGCCGATATGACACTCACACCTGAACAAACCCGGAATGTTCAGACATCGACCGTTTACACAGATGTCCGCAAATGTGCACTCATCAATATCTAAATAATGGGGGACAAAGAGGCAGAGAAAGAGAACAAGACAGAGAGAGAAAGAATGAGAAGACAATCCTGAGGTTTGTAGAGTACTTGCTGCATTAACTGCATTAAAAAATGTATATGAGAAACAATACACGAAACAGAAAAGTGACATCTTATTACAAACTGTTTTAATTTTTTCCTTTATATATTGTTTGTATTTTGCATTGTGTACAGCTCTGTTTTTCTAGTCATATATAAAGCAAAGGAAAAAAATATAAATAATTTATTAAACTCCTTTTTTGCTAAAACTCATTTGGACATCATTAACTGTTATGTATTTATTATTTATGTATTAATGACATTTTTATTTCTTTCATTTGCTGACCAAAGAGTGCGAGGGATATACAGTCAGCGAGTGTGAGAGATAAAGAGACACAGAAAGAGAGCTATAGAGAGAGAACTTTTTCTCACCTTCACACGCTTTGCCATCTGTAGTGGGGATGAAGCCCATATCACACTCACAACGGTAACCTCCAGCGATGTTCAGGCAGTGGCCGCTCTCACACAGATTAACGTTCTCTGCACACTCATCAATGTCTGACACACACACACACACAAATGCACACTCTTGAACACTCACATTCCTAGACATGAACTTAAGAATTACAGCATATCAAAGATAAGTGAATGTGTGTGTGTGTGTGAAAGTGTGTATATACCAGTGCAGTAGAAGCCATCTCCGGTGAATCCATCCTTGCACAAGCAGCGGTAAGAGCCCATAGTGTTCATGCATTCTGCGTTGGGATTGCACTGGTGTGTACCATTAGAACACTCATCTAGATCTGTAACACACACACACACACACAACAGTGGTGTTACAGAGCCCCCTTAGCCGTTCCAAAATATAAACATTGTCTTTACTCTTCACTCAGAAGTGTGTGTTGTATGAGGGGTGTGTGCTAGAGACAGAAAAAGACATACCTGTGCATACAATCCCATTCCCGATCCATCCAGGTGCGCAGCTGCACTTAAAGCTCCCGGCTGTGTTGGTGCAGGTAGCATGTCGGGCACAGTTATGCGCTCCAATCTCACACTCGTTAATATCTGCAAATTGCACACACACACATATGAAGACATTTTCATTATGATCACAGATAATGATTAGCAGATCTATTACTATTAGTCATGGTCCAGGTCTGAAGACAGATTAGTAAGAGGCCTACACAACAACAGCTCATAATCAGATCTCTCGCTCTCTCTCTTTCTTTCTCTCTTTTTCCCTCTCTTCTCCATCCCTCCCTCTCTGAGATTCTCAGGAAGGCTTTGTCTGCAGAGCCTTGCCAGTGTAATCCCTGAAGAATGCAACAAACACATCCAACTGTGACTGAGTCAGAAAGGCAGTTTAGTAAATTTCAAATGAGAAGTTTCGTTCTGAATGATTAAGAGAATGTAAGGAAATTCGTAAGAGTGAAATCAGGGGAGAGGAGAGGGAGAAGGAAAGAGAAAAAGAGAGACAAAGACAAGGAAAAAGATTAAGAGAATAAAAGAGTGAGATTAGGAATAGATGTTGTAGTGTGGTGGAGACATTCTAGTCTTTCTCTTGTCGCAAAAACAACACTACCAACATCTAGTGTCTAGAGTTTCAGTTTTAACTGAATGCGGCTCCCCATCCCAAAGCTGCCCGTGAGTGGTCCGCTCCCCCCACTCCACACATTCCCTCTCTTCTCGTCCTCAGGCTGGGCTAATTAGAAAGAAAAAGGATACTTTACAGTCCCACAAACCCACTAGGAAAGGGGATCAACCTGTGTGTCCTTCTCTCCCAAAAACATTCCCATCAGCTCCCGGGTGTGATGACCCCAGGTCTTGCATGAAAGCGGGGTTGTTACCCCAACAGAAGAGATAGAGGCAGAAGTGCTCCAGTTAACGCTGGGCTAAGATGAAAAGTTCACAAACCTCGAGTTCACAAGCGTATCACCTTCTTTTACTGAAGATAAGGCACTGAAAAAGATCTGATGAACACACTCTGGACTATTGCAGACCACTCATTAGCTGTAATCACTGGCAGTATTTTGGGCTCTTGGCAGGAATCTCCTCTATGAAATATGATTCTGATAAAAGACACACGCAGCCGTGGCGTGCGCAGAGAACATATTCAAATAATCTTCCCTTCATTAAACTGCTATTTGGTTAGGGTTGAACACTCAGTAAATCAGGCCCAGAACTGAGACTGATTACAATTGGGATAAAAACTCGATTACTATGGGAATCATGGGATCCCTTTACACAGAAAACTGGGGCAGTTTTACAACACATTAGGGCAGATATGAAAGGGAGACCATTATGGGTCTTGTTCATTTTTACTTAGATCCCACATATGTATACACAGGGTGTAAACACACACCAACACCTTACACACCTGGCCATACTGTGCACACACACACCCAAGACCTAGGTATGAGACTTCAGATTCATTACTTGCTCTGACCCTGTTTGTGTCAGTGTTAGATCAGTCTTGATTTAATTCAATTAAATGGATGTGATATTTCAGAAAATTCTGAAATAGATTCCAAAATTTCACATGAGCATTTGGGCACAGAAGTACAAGGAATATATGCTTACCTGCAACTGTTGTCCAAACTGCATTGGAGCGAGTTGCTTTTTTTATGTAGTATCACTATTAGAGCATTCAATTGTGCAATACAGTCACTGATTGCCGTGTGTTCATACTGAATACAGTGAAATGCCTTTGTGGGTGAAATACGAGCCCTAGTTGTACTACTGTTTTTGTGTCTTACGTGAGTTGACAATGAGATTGTAACTGATAGTAAAAGTTCCTGAATAAGCATTTTAGTTTCATATCTGAATTATTTATCATTAATCGTTAATTGAAAGTGAAAAGTGAGTGATTATTTGTCATTGTGAACACACCACAGCACAGCACACAGTGCACCACAACGAAATGTGACCTCTGCATTTGACCCATCCGTGAAGGAGCAGTGGGCAGCTGTTTTTGGTAATGCCCATGGAGCAGTGCTTAGGAAAGGTACCTTGCTCATGAGTACCTCAGTGGTACCTTTATCGGTAGTGTATATTGTTGTGGTTTACCTTTATAGTTCACAGCATGGCCTTATATGACCTTTAATATAAAACCATTAATATAAAACATAAATACAGTCTCTTATTTCAAAACCTTAATACACAGACTGAATCTATACTGAATTGAATCAAAACTGATGCCTTGTGAATTGGATTAAATAAATCTGGAATTGTGATGATACCAAGACCTACTCAGATCGTGACTTTTTCAGAACAAAACTCCCAAGTGAAGTGCTTTTAAAAGTGGTGTAAAGGTTCCATCAGGCTCATTAGGGTGTGGGTCCAGCCTCCTCCTGACATGGTCAGAAATACAGTCTCTGTGTGCGTGTGTATTTGCCTGTGTGTGTCCGGCAAGAGGGATCTGTGAGGAGTCCAAGCTCGTCTGACGCCTGTCTCACATGCCGGCTCAGATCCTGGAGGTTCTCCAAACACGTGGCTCCTCTTTTCCCAGCGGAGTGCGGAATTCCTCCATGTTTTTAAAAAGTCAGAATTCCAACGGCATGAGTCGGAGTGGGACTGAGCGTTCCCCGAAATCCCTCACGGGGCGCTTCCGTAGGAATCGGAAAACATGAACACTCGGTGGGGGATAGGACAGACTGTGTGTGTGTGTGTGTATGTGTGTGTGTGTTTGTGTGTGTGAGAGACTCCTTGGCTATGAGTTTGTGTGTGAGTAACACAGGCCGATTGGTAATGATGCTGCCAGAGATGAGCGTGACCTGTTAACATGCTGCTGTGCGCTCACACACACACACACACATAGACACACACACACAGATTTGTTTTCTCTTCGTGTAGTTTGATCTCTTTCTTTCTGTTTTTTTCAATGATCACAAGAAAATGTCAACAAAAAACTCAGAAAAGGCTCAGTCAAGCTCCAGCTCCTCTATTACTGTTTGTTTTGGGGGGAAGTTCTGGAAGATCAGTGATGAAGATTCTAGATATATTCTATATTCAAAAAAATATCAGAGCAAAGTCTGGATGTGTTGGATTTTGTCTGATCTAACAAATAATAAACGTGTCAGTTTTTTGTGTGTGCACGATACAGTAAGTGTGTCTACAAAAACAGTGAAAAAGAATATACATCTAGTAGTAGTACTGTAGTAGTTCTGCTAGTGTGTGTGATCTGACTGCGGTGTGTGTAGGCTGGTGTGTGTGGGTCATGGTAATATTTTGGGTAGATGCGCACCACAGCTATGACCGTCCCACACTGTGAGCATCACATTATAACCTCGCGTTAAAGTACCCATCCAGGACATGCACACACCAGACACACACAACACACACACACATGCTAAAAATGTCCAGTTTGCTAGTGTGTCCTCTTTTACAAACTTTTGATGGTTGCAGCACAACTAGGGTCAGATGAAGTAACACCCAGGTAAAGCAAGTGTGTTTGTATCTGTGAGACAGAGAGGGAATATCAGGAAGTTTACCCACCTGTGCACCCGGTGGTCCCTTTTCTGACGGAGTAACCTCGATCGCAGTGACAGATGAAGGAGCCTTTCGTGTTCTCACACTTTCCACTTAAACAGATATTGGGGTTCAGCTCACACTCGTCCACATCTTAAACACAGACACACACACACTTTAGAACGGATCTAATAGGATAAAAAAGTTATGATGTTTCCATAAATACAGTTCCTAGATGTAAATTCAGGCACTTAAACTCACGTGTATCACTCAAAATTTCTACTCAGAAAGCGTGACTGTGTGTGTGTAACGGCAAATTACCCAGACAGGTTTTCATATCTTCTGAGGTCATGAAGCCATCGTAGCAAATACACTGATACTCTCCAGGTATGTTGGTACACTGGCCTCCGTCACAGATGTCAGGACTCTCCTCACACTCGTCAATGTCTGCAGACACACACGTGTACACACAAACACACTTTACCATAAAGAAAAGCACAAACACACCCTCACACAGCGACTAAAATAAAACCAGGGACAACATGTGTGTGTGTTTATTTGTTCTGACCGGTGCAGCTACGTTGGTCTGGCATCAGTGCATATCCACGGCGACAGCTGCATTCATAACTGCCCTCCGAGTTGGTGCAGGTGGTCTCACAGCCTCCATTGAGGATAGTGCACTCATCAATGTCTGATGAGAGAGAGTGAGAAAGAGAGAGTGAGAGGGAGAAAGCACACCATCAAATGAATCAGTGTTAGTGACTGTTTAACCGCTGAACACAGCAACCGTTTAGTCTCATATTCATCACGTCAGGAACAATAAACCACCAAATGCCAAATGTTTTTTAAATGTGTGTGTGTTTAACACAGTAGCATGTGGGACTAGAGGAGATAAAGTTGTGGTCAGTCCGTGTGTGTGTCTCACCAACACATGACAAACGATCTTCAGTGGACTTGTAGCCTGTGTCGCAGGAGCACTGATAGCGTCCGATCATGTTGACACACTGGCCATTCCGGCAGAGTTTATCGCTCAGCTCACACTCGTTAATGTCTGCAAACACACACACACAAACATGACAAACACTCTCCTTCTGGAACTTGTTCAACAAAAGCGGGGACTACATATTGCTTTAACACTCATGCATGTTTTGTTAATAACTGTCCGAATGATGAGAAACAAAATTCTAGGAAATTCACCCACTGAAAGATAATGCGCCCAACACACTCAATGTTCAATTTTGGGATATATTTTGCAACTAGGCATCGACCGGTTACCGCTATACCGCGGTTTAACAAAGCCACAACCGTCCAAATTTCTGTCATAGCGCCTATGCAGTATGAGCTGTTTTTTGACGCCTCGTCAAAGATAGAAAGTGAAGGTCTCCCCATGTGGTGTGAAGCGCCAGCTGTGCGCGATAGCAGAAGAATGATAGCAGAATCACTCTTTGCTAAATTCAAGGTAAAAGACTCGAAATAAACATATGCAACCTGCTACTATAGTTAGCGCGTCTAGCATTGCTGTAATAAATACTACAGGTTTGCTACCAAGCTTAGTTTTTAATTTATCATTGCTCATAACATTTATTTTAAACTGCAAACTTAACTTTCACACAGTCACATAAAGAATCTGCTGCACAGGCTTCTTGTGCTTCGCTGAAAAGTCCAACACTGTAGTATGCGCACACAACCGGACGCCATTCATTCACTTAAGTCTATGGTGTTTCACGTGAGCACAAGGCAGCGCATTTTTATTGTAAAAATACAGAGATGCTAAGAAAAGGCTTTTTCTCCGCAATAAATGTTTATTGGAGTGTGCTCTCTCCCCCCGTTACGTACTGTATGTGTGTATCAACATTAAATAACATTGGAGAATTACTTAATATTATTCTTAGTAGTAGCAGCAGCAGTAGTCTGTGCCTTTACATTAAACAACTAGAGTATGGAGAACATTTTCTACAGCACCATAATTGGGACTAAATTAGAAATGTTTAGAAAGTTTCCAAAAACGTTGCTAAGCTGCAGGTTTAGATTCAAGGAAGTGTCTGCATTTATTTTTAATTTTTATTTTACTTAAGGTATATTTATGTATATTTTTACAGTGATACCATGACATTTCTGCATAAGGTTATCATTAGAGCTGAAACGATTATTCGAATAACTCGAATAATTCGATTACAAAAAATGGTCGAGGCAATTGTTCTAGAATGGAAGCTTCGTTTAAGTCATTTAAATGGCTACAGCATGCTCTGCTTGCGTTTCACACAGACGCTTATTAATGACGCACAATATTTTCTGTGGCGCGATCAAAACGAGAATAGATCCCTCTGTATGTGAACGTATTTGTGAGAAATTCCGTGCGCAAAAACAGAAGTAAATTCATGAAAACGCATAAATGACATTTTTGGCGATGTAAACACGCACGCTGTTTGTACGCGCCATTACTCGCTAAAACGCTCCGTTTCCGTCAAAACATCCCCTTTATTACAGACAAAACGCGTAATTTAGCTGATAAATAACCACATCAACCAGCGTTCCACTCACAATACAGCCATTTATTGAGATTTTCCCATCGATTTTTTCATAATTCGTTCCGGAACGCGCTGAACCCTTTATTGTGACGCGGCTCCAAGGCATGCGCGGGGGATTGTGGGAAATGCAGTTCTCTTCCAGAAAGGCCAAAAGCAATTCATTTTATTGGTCAAATTGATTCAAAATAACCCTTGAACTTCATGTTTCTTCATTTTCAATTGAATACAACAACATAAAGCGTATTTGACTAACTTCTACTCACAGTAGAATAAGCCTAACAAATGTATTGTCATTTTCATTTTTTTATCCGATTACTCGATTAATCGATAAAATAATCGATAGATTACTCGATTACAAAAATAGTCGTTTGTTGCAGCCCTAGTTATCATACTGTCAGAATTTCATACCGGCCCATGCCTATTTGTAACTTATTTCTATTACATAATCAGGGTAGGTCTCAGTATAGGATATACTTGTATCACTGAGTACATGAGTAATAAAGAAGTGAGAAACTTGAAACAAACACAAAAGTTTACACAACTTTAACATACAGGTCAGTGCAGGAGAATGCAGCATTTTGGATTATCATAGGGCGGGAAAGTGAGACCCACTACACTTGCTACTTGGGATATCAAATGGCCTTGCAACTGACAAACAGGTAAGGAAACTCTAGAAAATGTTAACATTCTGTCCAAAAAAATCCATTCTTTTCAACTGGATAAAATAAAATCCCATTAAAACCCTACTGGCATGTGGTCATTCTTGAATGTGCATTCTTGGACTATTTGGCTTATATTCATTTATCCCAGCTGGGGTCGCAGGGGAACCGGAGCCTATACCGGGGACTTACGGGCACAAGGCGGGGAACAACCCTGGGCAGGTGCCAACACACCGCAGGGCACACACACTCACACAATCAAACTCACATTCACACCTTACGGGCCAATTTAGAGTCACCAATTAACCTATAGTGCATGCCATTGGACTGTGGGAAGAAACCGGAGCACCCGGAGGAAACCCACGCGAACACAGGGAGACCATGCGAACTCCACATGGAAAGACCCTACGGCCGACCCGAGGCTCGAACCCAGGACCTTCTTGCTGTGAGGTGGCAGTGCTAACCACTGCGCCTCCATGCCGCCCTATTTGGCTTATATATCACTCTGAAAAAAGAATGTATTTCACCAAATATGGGATCCTTTTATGACCTACACGGACTTAAATATTACTAGTATTCTTATTAAAAACGTAGGGTGTTCAACCTGTGATCAGAAGGTCGCAGGTTCGAATCCAGGACCGGTAAAGTTACCACGGAGGTACTCCTGAACAAGGTACCGTCCCAAGCACTGCTCCCCGGGCACTGCCCTTGTTAGCTGCCCACTGCTCCTTCACAAATGGGTCAAATGCATAGGTCACATTTCGTTGTGTGCTGTGCTGTGGTGTGTTCACAATGACTAACAATTACTTTCACTTTCCATACCAGTG
Source organism: Distichodus sexfasciatus (assembly GCA_032718565.1). Classification (NCBI taxonomy): domain Eukaryota; kingdom Metazoa; phylum Chordata; class Actinopteri; order Characiformes; family Distichodontidae; genus Distichodus; species Distichodus sexfasciatus. The sequence goes on along the minus strand of JAVGVS010000317.1, from coordinate 346,068 downwards.
CATAATTAGCTATGGTTTTAACTGTTTATTTATTGTTACTCTTACGTGATTCCTGAGTCAGTATGCTGTCTGAATGAACGATTCTGTGTTGTTTTGTTTTTCTTTTTGATACATGTTTCTTTGAATAATTCACAATATCTTTCGGTTTAAAATATATACATTATCTTAATACTTAAGTGAGTGAATTTTGTCAGTGAATATTTGTCATTGTGAACACACCATAGCACAACACACAGTTCAAAATGTGACCTATGCATCTGACCCATCCATGAAGGAGCCGTGGCAAGCTTTTTGGCAGCGCCTGGGGGGGCAGTGCTTGGGGGACGGTACCTTGCTCATGAGTACCTCAGTGGTACCTTTACCAGTCTAGGACTTGAACCGACAACATTCTGATCGCCAGGCCAACCTCTTAACCGTTACACTACCAACTGCCCCAGCAGTTATCATGACTGAAATGAAGTTTAGCATACTGTATTGTTCTTTTTACACCCTGGTAGGTATATCGACTTAAATTAAATCTTCAGCTAATTAATTCTTTCATGAACAGCGTTTACTTGAGTGGACAATTCATTTGTTTGACTTAGCAGCATGAAATGGTTAAAAGGGTTTGTTTATGTGGTGGGGAATGGTGAGAATTATCACTTTTGCCCGCTGGTTAACGTTTATGGTATTTTATAAAGCCGCTCTTGTCCTTGGAGCAATTTGGGGGTTAAGAGTCTTGTTCAGCAGCCCAAAAGGCATTAAGTCAGAGCCAGACTTTTTTCATATACAAGTTTTCTACCACTAGAACACTGCCACAACCAAGAGGTTACACAGTATAAAGTTAACGTGATTATGCATACTGTTCTCAGCAACTATTTCTATACAACACAAACACATCAACATAGTACTTCAATCAAATGGATATCAAAATAATTGTGAAATTATGAGAAAATTCTCAGCCCATAAATGAATCGCATTAAGTTATTAATTTAAGTTATTAATAGCACTGGGTACCCAACGTTTAGGGTTTTAAATATGTAAAATCAAAGGGAGAAATAAAAATAATAATTAGCCAACATAAAATAATACAAGCAGAATGTCTCACACATGCAAAACAAAAACACAGACCAAATGAGACTTTAGAACTTTTCAGACGGCAATCAGGACATCAGCAAAACAGAGAGTGGGTTAAGAGAAAGAGTTAAATGTCACGGCACACACCCATACACACGCTCACACGCAAACACTTCACTCAACCAGCAGGTCCTGCTAAACATATTAGAAAGAGGTTTTCACATTTTCTCCTGTGAACTACATTCAAGAACCTTCATTCACAAACAGACACAAATACCTCATACACTTTGCCTTGAACTTCAGATCTGACATTAAAAGACACAAACATGCTAATCTGTTCAAACTACAGACCATCAGTGTTACCCAGCACACACTTCTAGACCTGCAGACTTCCAGTAATCAAGGTAATGTCATTCCGTCTTTTAACACAGACCACCCACATATAAACAAACACACACATATCCAAATTCACTGGACTCACCAAGGCAGGCCGAGCCATCAGGCGCGATCTCATGGCCTGGTGGACACTGGCAATGGAAACTTCCTTCAGTGTTGATACACAGGCCTCCTCGACACAGCAACGGATTGCGCTCACACTCGTTAATGTCTGCAGAATGAAAGATGACACGTAGACAAGTTAAAATAAACCATAACAGACACACTAAAATAAAAAATAAATAAATAATTGAGTGCTGTTGCAAATGTACATTCATGAAAATGTGTTCTACAGAAACCCTAGATGTTCATAAATTCATACTCAGATGGCAGTGCTAATGGAATTAGAGGGGTAGAAGGCATGTTGACATCAGTTGATGTTATTTTAAACATGCAGAAGCACACCCACACACTCCCTTACACACGCACCCCACGTTTGATTAAAGCTGATCTAACACGCGACATGCAGGAAATGGAAGCCACAGCACAAACACTTCAAATTAAACTTAAAAATAATGGCTGCTGGGAAGATCCTCTGTCCCGCAAAACTCTTTCACAGCTGAAAGATCTGGAAACGTTTACTGTAGGGATGCTGGAATTATACGACTTCATTACTTTGGCCATAGCTGTTTCCTGTTTTCTGGTTACATTTAGGATTAATTGTGTATCTGTGCTAGTCTGATAATTATAACTAAGCACACACTTTGTTTGCAGTTGTTTTCTGTAATGTTGCTCTGTCACAAGGTTCTCTTTGCAGTCATCCTGCACACCTTACGTTTCTGCAAAATAACGGCTTTAGACACAGGTTTATTCCATTGTGGCCTGAACTTCTTAGTCAGGGCTGAACCACAACTAATCCCTATGTGCATACCCATAATCTTCTAAGGAGTTCTGCTGTGCACACTTTCTCAAGTGACACATTTAATTGAGAATGAGAACTGAAGAAAAAGTCTGCAAGTGCAGGTGTAAATCATTTACTAAGTTTAAGTATTGAGCAGGTGTAGAATAGAGGCAGGTGTACATGTCCTGGAACAGGCCTGACAGATGTTGAAAAGGCAGGAGTGTTGAAAGGAAGTAGGTGTGCAGATGTTAAATGAGTGCAGATGCTGCAGACACGGGAATGTTAAATGGGGATGTGCAGCTGTTGACATGAGTTCAGAGGTTGAAAAGATAGAAATGTTGAATGGTGGTGGTAGGTGTATAGCCTGGCACCACTCAGTCTACGAGTGAGTGACTGTTATTGTGTATATGTGACCCTCCACGGCAACAGAGGTTTCCGAGAAAAACAACCGTTTATGTTGCGTGGGGTAAAATTTGGGATTTTTTGTTTTTAGTGTTTTGAAACAGTGGAAGGTCTATACTGTACTGTTGTGAATAAATTTGGCTGAAAAACTTACCCTTTCCATCCTAAAAACGTGACTTTCTTGAGGTGAGGAATTCAACTCCAGCAGAATGTTAAAAGTTTCTGTTTTGACCGCTCTACTTCAATATTTACGGTAAATCCACTCGTTGACTAGCGTGAAGATATTTCTCCAGAATCCGTCTCCGTCTCCCGAGTTCAGTTAACCTAACGCAGGTAGGCTATCCATGTGGCTGTGAATGCAGCGTAGGCTACCGTAAATACAAACATAGCCGCGACCGCACCAAGCGTCTGTGAGTGCTACGGCAATAGTCAACTTCAAAGGCAGATTTCTCTGTTTTCTCTGTTGGCATGACAGGAGAAACCCGACTCCTTTGAATGTTGATATCTCAGTCATATGTCGTCCGATTCATTCGATATAGGTATCGTTTTGAAGCTTGATTTATGCCCTTTCATGAAAACACAATAACTCAATTTTGAACATTTGCGACAAGCGACTGGTTTTGCCATGGAGGGTCACATATATATGTGTATGGCTGGATTGATTAATTCATAGCCTAAGTGTACTGTCTCTTTAAGAGCAGATAACACAAACTTGTTTTTTATGCACAGTCTAGTTTGATTCCCCATATTGGCAGAGTTGTTAAGTAATAGGTAATTGGGACTGTCCATCATGGTATTAGTACTGCCTATTGGGGAGAGAAGAGGAGCAGGCGGGATCCGGAGAGAGAGACGCGCTGCACTCGCGCTGCACACAGACCTAAAGAATTTTGTTGATCGGTGATATCCCGTTTTAATATCGGGAATCTATTACCTTTGGGGAGACTATAAGCCCCATAGTGCTATATACACTTAAATATAGCATGCCTTTGTTGATAGTGCGGGTCAGCGCAGAGTTTGAGCTTTTTGTAACCCACGCCATCTCATTACGTTAGCTAGGAGCTAACTAGAACTAGCATTGGGATGCCATTTGGCAGATTTTTTCAATTTCTCCCTTTTCCTTTCCTTTTTTGGTTTCTCTCTTTTCCTTAACCTACTGTTTACTTTTGGAGCTATAATTTGCTCAAAATAAGTAGTGTGTGTAAATGTAAATATTCTTATTTGGTGAGTTGTTATACAGTTACTGATGACTTTATTGTTAGGTTGATACATACTTTGTTGCCCGCCACATAAAGGGAGATCTCTTGTTTTTTTTCTTTTTGATTCTTTAGTGCCAGGGAGAGTGGCCCAGTTTATTTATTATTCTGTAAAATAAAGTTTTGTGTTTCTATTTAAACAACGTCTGTCAAAGGGTCTTTGTAACTAGAGTTAATAAGGGGGCTCAGAAAGGTGACGGCCAGAGAACCCAGGTCAGCCCATTACGTTAGAGGACGTAAAAAGGGGTTACAGATGTGTAGATGCTGCCGGTTTTGCAAAGAGGTGCAGATGTTAATAAAGGTACAAAGGTTGATTGGGGATCACCAGGGTTATGAAGAGGTGAAGATGCAGAGGTGCAGATGCTGAATTCTCATCCAAAGTAAGTAAAGACATATGGTAGTTAGGCACAGCAATTTTGTAGGTATAATATTGGAACGGGTGTCAAGCAAGAACAGGTCTTAAACAGAGTTAGTGGTCCAGGTGCTGTATGAATGCACATGTAGAACTTTAAAACCACTGAAGTATCAATTAAATACAAATGTTACAGGTGTTGAACAGATACAGGGATTAGCAGGAAGGTATTGAACAGGGAACAGATGTGGAACGGGTGTAGGAACTGAACAAGCATTAGTGTGGAGCTGATTCAACAGGTGGAGGTGTTGAACGAGGAAAAGAGTGCAGGTATTGAAAAAGTGCAGGTGTGTTGTTCTAAGGTTTTGCACTCACCCATGCAGTTCTTCATCATCATGAATCCACTTTCATAGCCAGGGAAACAGTCACACTCAAAATCTCCCGCAGTGTTAACACAGGTACCATGACCACATAGATCAGGAGAGATACGGCACTCGTCGATATCTGTACCAACACACATATAGAATCTTTGTCTGATGTTACTAAAATTTACTAAACTTTACTTTAAAACAAAATAAGTTTATACCATAACAGAATCATCACAATATCAATCTTATTTTAATTTATTGTTTACAGTCCATTATTGATGATGTGCTGACTTTCAGGAAGACTCACCTGTGCAGTTCCTCTCATCAGAGTCGAGAGCGTAACCACTGTCACATCTGCAGCGGAAGCTACCAATGGTGTTACGACACTTGCCATTGGTGCACAGGCTGTGGATCATCTTACATTCGTTTATATCTACAGAATTAAAAACATTAAGAAAGATGGACAGATGAGTGGATAGCTTTAATAGCTACACTTTTTAACAGTACAATCCCATACAGTACTTCATTTTTGTCATAGTAGCAAGTGTACCAAGTGAGCTAGAAGTGTAGAAGACACATCAGTGCTCTTATTTGTGTACACTGAAGAAGGGGTAGAATTGGGCTAACACAAACTGCCCGACTTCCTAATTGTGTACACCATCAAGGCTCTTCCAAATAGGGTTGTTTTCAGAGCCATGTTTGTTGAAAGTATATACAGAAATGTACAAATGGACACACGAAGGGACCTTTGAGAAAGGGTTTTCCGTTGATGAAGTCCCCACGGTGAGAGAAACCAGGCCCACGTGGACACAGCAGTTTAAACTCAGGCGTCCCATTCTCAGGACACTCGTCACACTCGGGACCCCATGCAACACCCACAGAGCAACAGCAGGCGTCCACACGGTGACGGCCGGGAATCGGTGCTCCACATCGCTCGTCCACATGGGAGAGATAGCACTGCTCTGTACGCAGATCTGCATGGACACATTTCACACGCATCACTTAAAAACATACATATTTAAAGTTTAAATTCCATCAAATTAACAGACTGACTAGATTAAATCTACAAAAATCTGCTGTCTATGTGGTAGCAAGGTGCTGTACACACAACATCTGCACTCCCATCAGGTACTCACGCTCTGCAGTTCATTCAGTTCACACACACACACACATACACACACACACACACGATCAGACACACTCCTATTACACACTGTGTGCGAGCCGCACCAATGCAGGTTGTTCCAGATGAGTCAACGGTCATTCCAGTGGGGCACTGACACATAAAGGATCCAACTGTATTCACACACTTCCCATTGATACAAACACCCGGAAACACTTCACACTCGTTCACATCTGCAAAGAATGAGATATGAGCAGAGGACACTATGAGAACAGTAGACAGTAGACCGTATGTATAATATATGGGCATGTATGTTGTTATGGCATGATATTGTGTGTGTGCTTCTGATGGTTTTACCTTCACAGATTGTTCCTTTAACTCGGGCATGGCCTTTTGGACAGAAAGGATCTGAAAAAGGAGACAGGAGAATTGACTGGCCTGCTAAATGAGGTACTTTTAGAAACAGTGTTTATCTGTCATTAAAAAGTGTGTTTACTACTGTTTGGAATAATAAAAACAGTGCAAAATAAATTTTCTATCAAGACTGAATTCAAGATTGACAGCTTTGACACTGAAAAGGACATAATTTGAGAATCTCCCCCGTGTATGAGTGTATTTGTGTGAAAACTGGTTTAAATTGCTTTGTGAGTACATGTTCACTGGGGAAATTACCCCAACTAGTGTTTGGGTGTGTGCACACTCTGGTTTTTAGGTATTTGTGAGTTATTTGTCCCTTGAAATTTCTTATGAGGACCGGCCCTCATAAGGAAAATGCTTTTAGTGAAGTTCCACAAACTAAAACAGTTAAAACAGTAGCGTAGAGACTGTGTATGTCTGGCTGTATGTAAACAAGAGAGAGAGAGTCTAACCTGGTTGGCAGAGTGTACATGGTGAGCCCCAGGCAGCCCCCAGTGTAGCACAGCAATGAGATTTGAGTGTAGCTCCATTGATGTTTACCTCACACTGCCCATTCACTGCTTTCAGCCAGCATGTTGCCTTACTCGTCTCTACACACACATACAGAAAGAGAGAGAGACAGGCATATAGACATGAACTATAATAATTCTAGCTGTTCAACATGCTACTTAAACAGTATTACAGTACAAAAAACAAAAAAAATGTGAACATGCCAATTTCAATTAAAAAACAGGACAGTGAGAGATCTGTGTGTACGGCTGAGCCAAACTGCCTACCAACACACTGCGTCCCGGAGTCGTCGAGAGTGCTGCCCGCAGAGCATAAACAGGTGAAGCTACCCGGAATGTTCTTACAATCCCCATTAACGCAGGGTTTGGACTCACACTCATCGATATCTGCATTACCACATACACACACGTTAACATGCATAACAGCTCAGACATTGATATTTAAAATTAAACAAGATGGTATTCAGTTCGAAGATTCTTGGGGCATTCTTAAACATAAGTGTCTGAACTCCAGATTGCTCAGAGATTCTGATTTTATGGATATATCGTTGTGAACCTATTAAAAGAAAGACTATATTTTAGGTTTTGTATTGTTATCTTCCCCAGTAGTTGATCCGTAACAACCTAAAAGAAGTTCTGAATGAGCATCTGTGACCAGTGGTTCTTAATCTAACATTTTCTAATACCGTAATTCTTTGCAGTTCAGAGGATTTTGCCAAAATTATGATGTGAAGAAAATATCTGATAATCTGATGTGAAGAGAATCTGTTCAATTTTACTAAACACGATTTGATGTGAGTCCCCAGAGGGATACTTTCTCTTTTGGTCTCTATGTAAATCTCTACGTCTCCCCCTTTCCTTTGAGATTTTCTATGCCAGTCTCATTGCTCATTAACATAAAGAATTATAAATTTTAATTTAGCAGAAAAGAATTTCCTTGGTTTTGAAATAAGGTTCCAATTTCTGACTATTACATTCAGGCTCCAAAGGTCTCATGGTTTAGAAGTTTGCTATTATGGAGAGATTTGAGATTGTAATATTGAGCTCCTAGATTTTGGTTCTGGGTCGTAACTGCTGCTGACTGCGTTTAACGTCTCAAGGTTAGGGTTTAGTGTAAAATCCTAGATTCTATGTTCTGATTTGTATGTTCTGAGTTCAAAAAGTTTAAGATTCTGGGGTCTAATTTGTTAAGGTTCTAAATTCCGGCATTCCTACTCACCCTCACACACTTCTGTTTCTGGCTGAAAGACGAGACCCGGAGGACAGTGACACGTGTAGCTTCCAGGAGTGTTCCGGCACAGGCCGTTATCACACAACAGGCTGTTCACGGCACATTCGTCAATATCTGATAAACATGCACACTCACATCAGTACCACCACTCAAAATGAAATAAATTCAGCTGAACTCTTTAACAGGGAAGAATGTCATCATGGATGGTGTTGACATACCCACGCAGTTTTTGCCAGTTGTGTCTACCTCGAAGCCCTGATTGCAGTTGCATTTGTAGGAGCGAAGCAGGTTTTCACACACTCCGTTTTGACAGATGTCAGGATTCAGGGCACACTCATTTATATCTGCCAACAGAACAGCAGAGAGATGTGAAAAGAGGTCAGCATACAGGGGAGTGTGTGTGGGAATGAAAGAATCAGATGGAGGAAGGGAGGAAAGGGGAGAGTGAGAGTTTTCTTACCTCTTCCATCGGTTGTGGTGCCAATTCCAGACGGACACAGAGCTGCAAACTCAGCTGAAACACACCCACACAAACACACACAAACTCATGGCTTAAGGATCCAAATGAATTTGTCACGCACACTGCGTAACACGACCGGCACTAGGACCCAGAAGTGGTCGGTCATGGTTCAGGAAGTATAAAAGGAGTCATTTCCTGGTGGTGCATCGCTCAATCATGGCCCAACCTGGCCCAACGCCGATTCATTTCGGCTTCAGCTGTGAGTACTCCAGTTATTTGGTCCATCTTCTTGATTGAGTGTGTGTCTTATAGAATGCGGTTTCTTGTGGGAAATCTTGCTCTTAGGGTATACAGTTCTTATATCAACTCACGTGGCCATCCTACCTACTCGCTCTTCAATCCGCGTTTGGGTTAACCACCACGCTACACAGGCTAACGGCTAACTGTTAGCATTTCTGCCACATCCTTATCAGATCACTGACAGAATTCTGATAAAATACTGAGATGCACTCATAGTTCACATCAGTCTCTATAACTTTTCCATTTGTAAACATGTGAGAATGTGTGTGTTGTTACCTGAAGTCTGAGGTGGACAGGGCTGGCACGGTTCACCAAAGGCGTTTTCCACACTGGCACAGCAGCATTCAGACTTAGTGACTGCTCCAAAGAAGGGACGGACACACTGTCCTCGCTTATAACCTCCATAACATGTACTGCGCATGTGTGTGTCTGGGAGAGAAAGAGAGAGGAGGGAGAGAGGCATTTTAACCCTATGAACAAACTGCAAAACTATGTTTTTGAACAAATGTGACAGGCGTCACATGTGAGGTTTGAACGTGTTTCCATCAGAGATATGCGAGTCTCACAAACAATGACTCGAGACTTCTGACTGTATTTCATGTAATTATTGCTTCTTATCTTAATTTATTTCATTCATTTCAGTTTTTCTATTGCATTGACGTTAGGGAGATCAATGTCGAGCTAAATATAACAGGGAGGCTTTATTGGGGGCATTGCTGAAGCATACATTAATGTGTGTTCTGTGACCACTATAATCAAAGGAACTGGCTACTCCTGACGCCACAGTGGAGCGCAAGTGCTGTGTACAAACGCTCTAATAATGCAGAAATAGACTAATCTTCTAGTTTTTCACTGCACGTTGTACCTGTATAACTATGCATGTGACAAATAAAGAATCTTGAATCTTTTAATGCGAGGTGTGCACTGCCCTTAACGGAACGCACCCGGTGTTGCCTTGGTGTAATTCCCTGATATTACGCGCAACGTCACACATGCATGCAGCTACAGATATAAAAAACAAACTCAGCACCCTGGATCCTGAGAGAAGTTCGTTTCAGTCATTAGAGACTTGACACTTGACTTGGACTTGAGCACAAAGATTTTAGACCTGACTTAGACTTGGAAAAAATGGCTTGTGAACATCTCTGCTTTCCATATGGTAACAACATGGAAATCTTACTTTAAAGATATCGAATCACCGAAAGTACCAACTTCCAGAATTGTGGAAAAAAAACAAAGACCTAAAAACTAGACGTCTGCCAATTTAAGTTTTGCTCTATTGTAGGGGATAGAAAAATTCAGATCATACCAATAAAACAATAAAACATGCAGTGTGATAAAAAGTTATGGTTCGTATTTGGGCTAAACGGAACATTTCAACACAATCTGCAGTGAGTGAAAGCAGATCCATGGAGAGCTGGGGTGAGTCCAGGACAGAAAAACACACAGAGCGACTATAAAACCGCAACATGCAGAGAAAAGAGAAAACACTCAGACTCCGCATTAATCATGAAGACAGAGAGAAAGCAAGTGTGGATGTGTGTGTGAATAGAGAGAGACAGCACCCACCTACACATGTCCGTCCGTCCAGTCCGACAGCGAGGCCTGCCATACAGTCACACCTGAAGGAACCCTCTGTGTTAACACAGCGTCCATTCAAACATATCCCCGGAGTCTCACACTCGTCAATGTCTAAAGCAAACACACACAGAGGAATTTCTTGAAGATTTGATCCAGAAATCTTCACACCAATCCAGTGCTTTCAATCCCAATACCGATACATACTGTATACCAGGTATGTGGGTGTCTATATAAATACACACATACACAGAATGACTTATTATTAACTTAGTACATAATTATTTTGCAAGTGTATGTGATTGTTTGTCATTGTGAACACACCACAGCTCAGCCCACAGTGCACCACAATGAAATGTGACCTCTGCATTTGACCCATCCGTGAAGGAGCAGTGGGGAGCTGTTTTTGGCAATGCCCATGGAGCAGTGCTTGGGGATGGTACCTTGCTCATGAGTACCACAGTGGTACCTTTATCGGTCTTAAAATAATAAGGAATCACAATTCAAATGATGAGCATTTAGTGAAGCACTAAATTATAAAATAATTTAAATTACATATATTGGTAAGTAAAGCATGCTCCAGAATGACTAAGAGTCAAAAATCTGAATTTAAATTCAAGCATTTCTGCTGGTTTTCATGCATTAACTTAAACACTACTGTGTTTTACTGCTTTGGAATAAAAGCCCTTCTTATGTTCATAGTTTGCCCACAGTTGTGAATAAACCATGTCTCTCTATGGTGGTTAGACAGTTATGGCTACCAGCCACACCAACCTGATGGAGTTTGCATATCTATCAGCAAAAAATGTAGCACATAAAGGCAGAAGTTCAAACCACATGTAATTGGGAATGAGTTTTAGTTAGGTATATTCTGTCGGATTTGTGTCAGCATTTTATCATTAGGAGTTAATGAATTCCACTAGGATTAAATTATGTTAATCAATAGGGTTCATAGGGTCCATTCCATGGTATTTCTCATCCTGATCTCCATCTCTTTTTCTTTTCCATTTTTATCTCTTTTGCTTTCTTTTTCTCTCTCTTTGTCTTTGTTGAATTCAACTCAGTCTGATTTAGTGAAGTTTATTACAAAGGGATTACAAATCTTCATGATGATGAATTTGACTTGATGGTAACAGTTACAATAATGGTGATAATAAAGCTGAGCTGGTTATTAATAGTGAAGATTTATTAGAGGTTGCGTTCCCTTATGCACACATACCAGATCAAACAAATGTGCTAGTTCTCAGACTCTATCACAATTATAATAATCCAAACACTATGTGTGTTTGTGTTATGTCTAATCTCAGGGGATGGTTGGTGAATCTGTGTGTGCGTGTGTGTGTAGTTTGGTTTCCTCAGTCTTAGACACGGGGAAGGCCAAATGCTGCACTAGACTATACAAATCATTATTGAGAGAATACATCAACCATAAGAGCCTGGCTGGCTTGATGTTAAGGTCTGTGTGTGTGTGTGTGTGCTCCTGAGTGTGTAGATGTGCATATCTGTTAGAGGTTAATAACTTTTACTGGTCTCATGATTCAATTCAATTACGATTATCATGTCAATGATTCGATTCGATATACCAAAGCATCACAAGGCATCCCATCAATCTTTCTACATTAGTTACGCAAATTGGGCATATCGCAGACCGAGATGTTCTTTTTAACTAGGATTTTTGTGCCACAGCCAGAAGATCACCAAGCAATGTCTTTATAATATAATCGATTATGGTCTGCCATTGCATCTATGCAGAATCGTCCAGGTCTGGAGCTAATGCATTTGTTATGTGGTTAATTTCAACACCCCTATTATCTATGTGAGGGTCTATATTTGTGCATATGTAAAAGTATGTGTGTATATTCTACTTGTATATATTCTACTTTGGGTATGTGTCTTTACAAGCGTGCATTGTGCACGGTTGTGTATGAGTCTTATGTTTGTGCACATGTTCGTTTCATACCTATGCAGTAACGTCCGGTGCCGTCCAGCAGAAAGCCAGCTTTGCAGATGCATTTAAAACTGCCATCATCATTGATACACATTCCATTCAAACAGATGTTCCTAATCTGACATTCATCCATATCTGATGGCATCACACACAAACACAAAGAAAAAAGAATTAATTTTCACATTAACTCACAGCCCTTGTCCCATTTGTTAACAGAAGAAAAGATGAAAGTCACAAACTCCAACTCTTCCTGTCATTTTTCACATCCTCTCTTTCCTAGTGTGTTTAATCTATTCATTCATTCATTTATTATCCGAACCACTTAATCCCAACTGGGGTGGCAGGAGACCGGAGCCTATTCCGGGAACTCACATTCACACCTTAAACGGCCAATTTAGAGTTGCCAATTAACCTATAGTGCATGCCTTTGGACTGTAGGAGAAAACCGGAGCACCCAGAAGAAACCCACACAAACACAGGGAGAGCATGCAAACTCCACAAATAAAGACCCTTCTCGCTGTGAGGCAGCAGCGCTAACCACTGCGCCACCGTGCTGCCCGTGTTTTAATCTAGATTAATATATACAGCAGTAGCTGTGGTACTTATTGATATGTATTCAATGCATGCGTGTGTTCTAAAAGTGCAACACAATACTAAGTAAATGTATCCTGAAAAAATGTGTGTGTTGGTGCATGTGTGTTCTACCTTGGCAATTCTTTCCATCAGAGCTGAGCTCAAAGCCGGCATTACACACACAGTGGAAGCTGCCATCCGTGTTCACACACCGTCCATTGTTACAAATACGGCCATTAGCCACACACTCATCCAGATCTGCAGAGCACAAAGAAGTAACATGAGCTTTTGTGTGTCTGTGTTAACGTGTGCATATTCAGATTGGTGCATGTTTCCTACCTCTGCACTCAGTTCTTGTAGAAGTGGTCTGGAACCCAGGTGGACACTGGCAGTAGTACGAGCCAGGAATGTTCATACACTGGCCATGCAAACATGGGTTAAGCTCACACTCATCATCATCTTGAAGACACACACACACACACACACAAACACGCACACGTTCACTGTTAAGGTAACTCAGTGACAATCATGTTAAGTAAATGCTTACATTAGACATTACAACAATGCATACATTAGACTACAACAATGCTGACTAAGTGTGTAAGCGCACATATACCAATCAGCCATAACATTATGACAGTTGAAGTGGGCAGTCATAATGTCATGGCTGACGGTATGGCAGTATGTGTGACTGTACTGACCGATACACTCCCCACGGACATCCAGCCGGAAGCCCATGTTGCACTCGCACCGGTAGCTCCCAGGAAGCGGAATGCAACGTCCATTCAGACACAAGTTCCTCACAGCATCGCACATGTTCGTGATGTTTTGTGGGAGAATATCTGGCAGAGAAAGTGGCAATGTTAATTGTTTAAGTGTGTGCATGAGCAAGTGCATGTGTGAGTGCACATCATGCATACCATGAATCCGTGGCCGCGATATATCTGGAGGTAGAGGTTGAGGCTGTTGTGGAATGGGATACGTTGGAACTCCAGGTACTCGAGGGACTGTCTGTGGTACCTCAGGGATAACCGGGACTACAGGACCAAATGGACTAGGAAGCCCAGGAACGAACGGACCGGGAATTCCGGGACCACTAGGAACTCCCGGAGCGACGGGCTGGACCTGAAGGCAGAGCGCCTGGTACTCTTCTAGAGAGGGATAACAATCAGAAACGAAAGTGACTCAGAAAGTGACTGTTTTTCAGTTGATTTGTCATTTAGTTCACAAAGCATATAAAACTGAGTGTGTCATCCAGAGGTGAAATGCTGACTCCTTAAGGATACACTGGAGTTTCTGTATAAATTCATCTGAATGAAATGTTGCCTTCATTCTTTCTCTTCTGCCTCAAGTTCAGGAAGAGCACCTCAGAATTTGGAAAAACACTGGAAACAAAATGTTCTGAGTGATGAATCAGCATTTTATATTATTTTTAGCTGACAATATTATTTTGGTTCAAATCTCCTGTCTGAGTTTGTAATAAAAATACTAATTGGGAAAAAAATGGCAAATAAATTTGCAATATACGCAAACAGCATATATGTATACTATATGTACTCAGCAGGTATACTTTTATATATATGTATATATATATATTATATATATATATATATATATATATATATAATAATATATATATATGTATATATATATATATATATATATATATATATATATATATATATATATATATATATATATATATGTATATGTATATATATATATATATATATATATATATATATATATATATGTATGTGTATATGTATATGTGTATATATATATATATATATATATATATATAATATATATATATATATATATACAGTATATAGGAACTATTCTGCATTTACTTAGGAGACACATCTAAAATAGGTAGCTGTGTAAGTATGGCAGATTCCGATCCTGCATAGATTATCAGGAAAGGTCACGATGAAGAATTCCAACCATTTTCTGTTAATTATTTGACCATAGAACTCTGTGAGCTGAAAATATACACTAAGATCAGCCTACAAAGCACATCTAGTTCCGGCAGGTGAAGAGCGGGAAACCACAGTCAGCACTACTAATGGTCATTACAAGTATCACATTATGCTGTGTGGATAGGTCAATGCTCCAACTGTGTTTCAGCCTTTTAGAAATGATGTATGGTAAATTGTTTTGTCATTGCCTATATTAATGTTATTTGGATTCACTGTTGTTTGCTTGAAGAACACATGCAACACATACAATGCTTTGTAGTCCACGACTGTTCTTTGATCTGTAAAGCTTGAAATCACGTTTAAAAGTTTAAAATCAAGTTACCGCTAAGTTATATACTTTAAAACAAGTTAATGTACACACAAACATACATGTTAGTGGTTTTTGAGGGAAAAAACAAAGTAAACATGAAATGAATATGAGGGGTAATTAGTCCGCTAGATACTCCTTGAAGAGGTGTGTCTTCAGACGACGTTTAAGACAATAAGGGACTCAGCAGTTCTTATGGGAAGAGCAAGTTCGTTCCACCACTGAGGAGCCAGCACTGCAAAGAGTCTCGATGCGTGTCTTCCTCTTCTTTTTAAGGTGTTTTCACACTTGATCCGTTTCAGCCCTTAAAGCGATTAGTCAGCATTTTTTATGTATATGTGAACACGCCAAAGGAACTCAGACCCCTCTAAAACGAACCATCTCCCGATGTGGTCTCAGTCCAGTTCGCTTTAAGTCCGCGGCATGGTTCGTTTAAACTCGCACCCTGTGAACACAAAACGCTCCTGGTTCACTTCGACTGAGTTCGGTTCCTTTAAAGAGAACTATATGTGAAAATACCCTTAGTATTGGTGGTTAGAGACGAGCAGAGCTTGATGCTCTGAGAGGACGTTGCTTAATCAGCGCTGATAGGTAAGGAGTTGCTGTTCCAGTCTTGGCCTTAAAGGCAAGCGTTAGAGATTTGAACCTAATGCGCTCAGCCACAGGGAGCCAGTGCAGGTTCCGTAGCAGAGGTGTGGTATTTAAGAATTTAGAGACATTGAAGATTAGCAGCTGCATTCTGGATCAATTGAAGTGGTCTTGTTGGCTTCAGTGAAAGTCCAGCCATCAGAGAGTTGCAGTAGTCCAACTTAGAGGTGACCAAGGACTGGACGAGTAGCTTCGGTGGTGAGAAAGGGACGGATTCTTCTGATGTAAAGAAGATATCTGCAGGACCTACCACCACCAGTGACAATAACTTGTGACAGGGATTGTCTATCCATGTCTTTTTCCTTGTTTTTTTTACTGGCACATTCATAATATTTCTGACCTGATGCTTGTTGTTTGATCACTGACTTAATGTCTTTATTAGGTTCATCTGTCCCTTATTTCCATTTTCCCTATTTAGGTTCAGCTGACTCAGAAGCCACCTGTTCATCGGCCCTCATATCTACAGTATGCTGTCTGTGTGTATGTGAATGCAACCCTGACTGCTGCTGCACCAGAAGAGGTTTCCTCTTGTATTGTCAGCCACCACAGATACAAATATGTTATAACATATGTACTGTATATTGTACAGATTTTTAAAATAATGTATTATATTTATTTTTGGGGAGCATATTTAGTTACATATTTTTATATATTTTTTATATATTTTTTATATTTTTATATAGTTAATATTTTCATTTTCTTTAATGTATTTGCATGGTTTAGTATATGTTGTACTTGTATAATTATCTATGTGACAAAGAATCTTGAATGATATTTGTAGGTATGTGGGCACACAAGGGTACCTGTTCCACGGATTGGGCACATCTCAGCAATGGTGGATCCAGTCCAGCAGCGGCCCAAGTTGCAGCAGCACTGACGCTTGGTCATGCTCTGAGCGTTCGGGTTTGCGCAGCGCCCATTGACAATGCTGTCATAGCAAAAGCCTGATCGGGCATCTACACAAGATGAGGGGAGAAGTTAGAAGACAGGGACGTTTCACGTTACACCGACACTGCCAACTGAACGCTCTCCCACACCCAAAAACGCGTACAGTGATAGCAATTACCTCCCTGCCTAACTACTCAGTAACTTGTATAGGATACTGAATACTGCATAGCTGAAGAGAGAGAGAGAGAGAAAGTGGAAGGTTTAAGAAAGAATACGTTCATAGCAGAAATTCCTTCCACACAAACATCCTCCTGAAAACTCAGAGCCAGACAACATCAGCTGAAGGTCCCTGACCCACTTTAGCTTCGAGGGAGACGGGCAGAAGGAGGGAGAGAAATAAGGCCATTTTGAGGGGGGCGGTCTGGCTGCATGTTTGGATAGAAACCTTGGCTGGAAAATCAGTGCTGCCTCTGCAGAGGGAGTCAGAGAGTGGGAGAAAGACAGAACCTGAAGACGATTGGCATCCCCCAAGTCTCAATCACAAAAATTATTTATCTGGTCAAGGACATGCAAACTGAAACATTCCACCCAAATGTCCAGAATTTCAACCTACTTCCTGTCCAGTTCAAGCAAAGTTGGATACACTTTCCTAGCTGAAAGGTTATATTTACATTTACAGCATTTAGCAGATGCTCTTATCAAGAACAACTTCAATTGTCCTGATTTCAGGGACAGTCTCCCTGGAGCAACCTGGAGTTAAGGGTTTTGCTCAGGGACCCAAAGATGGTAGTACGAGAGATAGGATTCGAACGCACAACCTCTCAGTCCAGAGGTGAGCATCCTAGCCACTAGATCACTAGAGGCATGAACCTTTACTGGTCTCACAATTCGATTTTGATTATAGGCCAACGATTCGATTCAATACGATATCTCGATGCATCACAATGCAGCCCATCAATTTTTCTAAATTACTTCACAGTGCACACAGATTGGGCATGGATCACAGATCGTGCAACAATGGGTTGCTACCGTGATGTTCTTTAATTTGAACTAAGTTTATGCCGTAGCCAGAAAATCAGAAAGCAGTGTCATTCTGATATAATTCAGGGCTTTTCAACTGCTTCTGTCCCAGGGACCTCCACTCAGAATAAGCAGTCTAAGTGTAGGGGAGAGTACTTTTTAGATATTTTTAGATATTTGCATTAAATTCATTATTCATAAATATGGCCAAATCATCTGGAAACGTTCTGAAAAATGAAAAAGGGAATAATTTAAAAAAGTGATTGCAGTAGTGAAACTGGATTGTATGTTACAGACCACCTGCAATTCCGCAAAATCAATTATGGTCTGCCACTGCATCGATGCAGAATCGTCCAATGCTTTAGACCACCATCACCTCAAAATAACGGTTATACATTCAAATGTGTTTAAACTGACCAGAAACAAGTGTCAATTTTACTCTAAATCTATCTTTTCATGCCTCTTGTCATTCTTGCCTCCATCTCTTTCTCTTTTTATTGATTGACTTTTTGCTATATCTTTCTCACACACAGACACACCGGTGATACAATTATCCACAATTCCCTATCTATCTTTTCAACTCCCCGTCTCTCTCTTTTGCTATATTTCACCTCTATCTTTCTCTCTCTCTCTCTCTCTCTCTCTCTCTCTCTCTATTGATTTGGATTCTCCTTTGTTTTGTCTCCCTCAACAACCCCACTCCCCTCAGCTCATGAACAGAAACGAGCTCATTGTTTTGGAATAACCAACGCCCGACTACTGACCTAAATTCAGCTGCATGACACTGGAAAGATTTCAGGACAATTCTAACCTGTATGTGTGTGTGTGTTGAGTTAGAAAGTTCAGGAGATAGAGGAAGTGTGGCTGATGGATTCGCCTTGTATAGACTGGCCTCCACGTGGCCTCCTCTTCCTACCTGCCGTCCAACAATAACACAGAAAGGGGAGCTGGCGGGGGGCTCACAATTCCTGCTCTATTAACTCTATCTTTCTATTTTCTGCATAGCTCTCTCTCTTCTCTCTCTCCCACTCACCAAAACATAAACATCAAAAGCCCTATTATCAACCGTGAATTCCTCCAAGCTGTATGGAGTTCTCTCATCATACACTGTTTACGCTTCTCTCATTTTGCTTAAGCCCAAGGGCAAAAACCTGGGAGCAGATGACCAGCCCCAGCTGCTGCCCCGAGGAGGTTGTGCTCAAAAAGCTCACCAATGCAGCGCGAGCCGTCCAGCGCTGTGTCAAAGCCCACTGGACACCTGCAGAAGTAGCTGCCAATGGTGTTGGAACATTCACCCCCACTACACAACCCTGGGATGTTGGAGCACTCATCGATGTCTGGCACAGAGAGAGACAGAAAGAGGACGGGCATGTTGGAAAAAACTATTACGTTTCATATGATTTGATCAGTTTAAGGATTCTAGGATGTAAGAAATAAACATTCTGGAATGACTGATAGATCATTAACACATTTGTCTTGCCAAGATGGCCAAGGTTTTTATTCACCATTTCTGGATATCTATTGACCATTTTTGTTACTTTTATAATGCTACAATGCATTTGAACATGACATTGATTCATGTCACTTTCTTGCTAGAGGTAAGCAGATAGTGAGCTCAGGCAAAATGGATGTGAGCCATACAAATCTCATTGTTTCACAACTGTTTGGAAGCCTGGAAATATTAAGCATTTCTGAAAAAAAGATTATAATTATGAAAACCATGAAATGCAGAGTATGGGGTAAGAGGTGTTAAATTATGATTATCATTTCAATTTCATGAACAAGAGTATTTTTGTGTTTTGTTGAAAAATCATTTGCTGTTGGTTGCTATGACTAGTTTGTGTTTTAGTTCAAGTGTCATATTGTTTATAACAGAAAAATCTAATTACACAATAAAAAATTTGGAACTTCTTTTATACTGTTCAAAATGTTCTCCTTTGTGAAATTTCTGGTTTTCTCTCTTCAACCTGACCAACATCTACAGTTCCAATGACCACCATTGATGTAATGCACTGTATTTAGGTTGTTGTAACTTTATATTAACTGTGGTCAATTAATACAACCACGCACATATCTATCAAGTAGTAGAGACATGTTTATCCACTGTGGCTAGTACACATTCTGACCTTCACACACCAACCAACCCACTGTGGGTAACATTACCAGAATTCTGCAAAAATAAAGTTATAATTTCTGGGCAGAGCAAAGCAACTAACTCATCACAACACACCCTGAATCCTGTAAAGTGGATAATGGGTGGATGTGTTACAGCAGCATGTGTGAGGGTGTGTTATGGCTGGTTTGCTCCTCTGTGCCTCTTTTGAGAATCCACAGCCTTCGTATTTGTGCTGGATAAGACTGACTGGACTGTATGTGTCTTTCCTGGTCTTAGTGAAACCCAGCTTCAGTAATGAGCCTTATAATTCAACCGGGCAGTGCTAAAAATAGCTGCGCTCTCTGTTCTTATAAACACACTCAAACTGAAGAGAAGGAGTGTGTGTGTGTGTCTGGCAGCTTGTAGATGAACGTTGGGCTGTTTCTCCCATGCACACCAGGAGAACTCTCACAGTGTGAGGCCGGACGAAGCCAGACGCTTCACGTCGGGAAACTGCAGGGTGTGTTTTCTCCTGCGGAACACTTGGACTTTTTCTGGACATTGTCCAATCCAAGCTTTGAATAGTAGACAGGTCTGGCAAATAAGTGTTGCTGAACACATCTAGAAAAGCATTCTAGAAAAGACTGGTGTGATGGTGCGAAACACAACAGGTAAGTTGGGACTATTTAGCATAACACTTAGACTGGTGTGTAAACTCTCCTTTTAGCTTGTTAGCAGTCCAAAGAGGCAATGAGATGTTCTTCACAGCTGCAATGTCAAATTAAACTTGAGCGCAGATGGTTGATTAACTAGACAGCAACGCTGCCTTAAATAAGCTTAATTTAAGATCTGAACGCGGCCAGATCAAACCCAAAGTCACTCCGTCAGCTCCAACCCAATCATTAAACATGCAGGGCAGCACTTACAATAAAAACCACTTTTTACAACCCCAAATCAGAAAAAGTTGGGACAGTATGGAAAACGCAAATAACAAAAGAAAACAGTGATTTCTAAATTTACTTTGACTTGTATTTCATTGCAGACAATATGAACACAAAATGTTTCATGTTTTGTGTGGTCAACTTCATTTCATTTGTAAATATACATCCTTTCCTGTCATTCAGACCTGCAACACATTCCAAAAAAGGTTGGGACAGAAGCAATTTAGGGTTAGCAATGAGGTAAATTGGTTAAATAATGATGTGATTTGAAACAGGTGATGTCAACAGGTGATTGTAATTATGATTTGGTACAAAAGCAGCATCCAAGAAAGGTGTAGTCCTTTAGGAGCAAAGATGGGCCGAGGATCGCCAGTTTGCCAACAAATACGTGAGAAAATTATTGAAATGTTTAAAAACAATGTTCCTCAAAAATAAGATAGGAAGAGATTTGGATATTTCACCTTTAACAGTGCATAACATAATTAACAGATTCAAGGAATCTGGAGGAATGTCAGTGCGTAAAGTACAAGGGCGCAAGCCTAAGCTGAACAACCATGATCTTCGATCCCTCAGATGGCACTGCATCAAGAATTGTCATTCATCTATAAGCGATATCACCACACGGGCTCAGGACTACTTTGGCAAACCTTTGTCAAGTACCATAATACGTAGTTACATCCACAAATGCCAGTTAAAACTGTACTGTGCCAAAAGGAAGCCCTATGTTAACGTCCAGAAGTGCCGTCGACTTCTTTGGGCTCAGAGGCATCTGGGATGGACCATCACACAGTGGAAATGTGTACTGTGGTCAGATGAATCAGTATTTCAGGTATTTTTTGGGAGAAATGGACGCCGTGTGCTCCAAACCAAAGAAGAAAAGGAACATCCAGACTGTTACCAGCAACAAGTCCAAAAGCCAGGGTCTGTCATGGTATGGGGTTGTGTCAGTGCCCTTGGCAAAGGTAATTTGCACTTCTGTTCTACATAGAGATTTTGGAGCACAATATGCTGCCTTCACGAAGACATCTTTTCCAGGGACGCCCATGCATATTTCAACAAGACAATGCAAAACCACATTACAAAGTCCTGGCTGCGGAGGAAGAGGTTACGGGTACTTGACTGGCCTGCCTGCAGTCCCGACCTGTCTTCAATAGAGAAAGTATGGTGCATTTTGAAGCGCAAAATGCGACAGCGAAGACCCCGTACTGTTGCCCACCTTAAGACTTGTTTGCAGGAAGAATGGGACAAAATTACACCTGAAACACTTCATCACTTGGTGTTTCAGTCCCTAAACGTCTTTTAAGTGTTGTGAAAAGGAAAAGCAACATTACAAAGTGGTAAATGCTTTACTGTTCCAACTTTTTTTGAAATGTATTGCAACAACCAAAATTGGAATATGTGTTTATTTTGAAAAAACAATAAAATTTATGAGGAACACATCAAATAATGTGCTGTTGTATTGTTTTCAATGTAATACAGATCAAAGATAATTTAACAAAGTACTGTTTTCAGTTTGATTTTACTTTAACATACCGTCCCAACTTTTTCTGATTTGGGGTTGTACATGCCTTCATCTGTGTCTAGAAACAGATAATACAAAATTCTATCCAGTCATGACTTTAGGGAATGTACTTAACAGTACATATTGTACATACTAGGTGTGTGTGTGTGTGTTTGTATGTGCATGTATCAATGAAGAATGACACTTTAAAAATAATGTAACATTTTTCAAATGTAAAAAATACATAATTCTTACATTTAAAACTGGTGTGTGTGTATACAGTAAATGTTTGGATAAGTGGCACATGCATTCTGAAGGGAAACAGTCACCTCAGTGTGCAATTCAATGTGTCTCACCTTCGCATTTCTGGCTGACCTCATTGAATCGGTGTCCAGCAGGGCATTTACACTCGAACGAGCCCACAGTGTTGATGCAGTTACCCCCCTGGCAGAGACCAGGAATGGCCTGGCACTCGTCCACATCTACACACACACACAAACACAAAGACCAGCATAATTTAAACAACTTTTATACACTTACTCCTGGGTTTACAGTTTGTACCTAAGTATGTGTTCACATCCTCTCTCTCACTATACACATCCCAAACCTGTGGCAGTCAAATTAACGTACGCAAAGGAACGCAATCCTGATTCTCTCTCCCGTTCACGTGTATGCAAGGTGATAAATAAGAATTAGCAAGGTGGGGAGTGCAGACACATAAGAGACAGAGATTAGCAGGCAGACAGTGAGGAGAGAAAGAGAAATGGAGCAAAGAAAGAAAGATAAGAACAAGAGAGAGGCCAGAGAAGAGAGTGAGAGTAAGAGAGTGAAAAAGAAACTGTGAGAGAAGGGAGAAAGGAGGGGGCGTCTGCTAACTCTCCTCAGCATGGATCAGCCAGCCAGACATTAGAGGAATTTACCCAGCTGGAGAAAAGGACGTCAGGGCCAAACAGAGCAGCGAGTGGCCCTCTCCCAAACCCGCTCAGGAAAGGCCTCAGACACAGCCCACAGTTTGGCTCCACATCACTCTTGCTGATATGCTGATTAAAGCTTACTGTCAATTCATTCCAGCAGGGTGGACAATGCAAGCCAGAGCATCAGGTTAAGTACCACACTATAATCTAGAAAAATGGTTGTAAAAATCCTCCTTCTGGAACACTGTCTGATAATATTACAGAGGCTTGCAGTCTAGGACCACTACTGTACAAGTATTTCCATTTACATTTTGTAACAATTACTAAGTGGGCCCAAATGCAGAGGGTTATGCACAAAATCCAGTAGAAATAATTCGCAAAACAAACAGAATAATCCAGAAACATGAAACAGTAGTCTGTATACAAAGAAAGCAGAAAGTGTTCAGCAGAAATCCAGGACATCATGTGAAAAATGAAGGAAGTCAAAGGCGGTGAATCTCAGGTGAATCTGATCTAACAATTAAGGGTCTTCGTCAAGATCTATAACGAGAATACATATCTGCAAGTCTATCCGGCTAAAGGTGTACCATAAACATTTAAGACATTTTCATATGCTTTTATCCCATTTTTTTCATTACACAAAGAGCCTACCTTGAGCTACTTAGGGTTAAGGGTCTTGTTTGGGTGGTTGTGTTCTAGTGGTTTGGACACTCGCCTCTGGAACAAGAGGTTGTGTGTTTAAGTCTGGTACTACCATCGCTGGGTCCCTGAGCAAGACCTCTAACCCCCAAGTTATTTTCAAGGAAATTCTCATTGAAATTAGGAAATGAAAATCTCTCTGGATAAGAGCGTCTGCTAAATGCTGTGTGCCTATCCCAGGAACTACGGGCGCAAGGCAGGGACCAACCCTGGGCAGGCGCCAGCACATTGCAGGGCACACACACTCACACAAACACACTCTCATTCACACCATACAGGGCCAATTTAGAGTCGCCAATTAAACTATAATGCTGATGCCAAGGAGCACTAGAAGCACAAGTCATGTGTTGTAGAGGAGCACTGGCAGCTCAAGTCCTGTGACTATAACAGTCTGTAGCAATGGCTTTAAATACTGTGCTTTAAATACATTAAATACTGAGCATTTCAAAATGTCTATATAGTTCCTGAAACTTGTCATCCTTGTACGGTTTTCATCTTAATTGCGGTGCCACTCAAGACCCAAATTTAGCACAGATAAGGTGGAAAATTAGGACTGGGACCAAAGCCAATGATACTCTAAAGAAGTGAGGGCTTTAAGGCAAAGGAAGAGGGAGAGTATTATAAACTTGTAGTACTTACCATGGGTGGAAAGCTACACTACACTGGATTGTAGTGTTCTACCTCAAAATAGGCAGTGATCTAAGTGGTTGAAACCCTACATTTTGGGGAACTGAAGGTTTGGCTCCTTGGTGGCCCAAAAAAAGTTGCAGTTGGAAAAGTAACAGTACTGGCTCCACTGGACCACTGAGCAAGACTTCTCAAGTTGGTCCAGGGAGCCTGTCCCAGTTATAAAAAAATGCAAGTAACTCTGGATTAGAGCATCTGCTAAATGCCATAAAGGGTCAGTAAACTCATCTGACAGTTACCCAAAATGGAAAGAGGAAAAATACTAACCTCTTGAATGCTTTAAAGGAGACTGCACCAGAATATCTACCACTAAAGTAGCTGTAAAAGGCAGCACTTCATCATCACAAATGTAATGTGTATGCTTTTTGTGTGCATGGAAACAGAATTAGCTGGGATGCTTTTTTAATGTCAAGCCTGCAACAGCAGCAGCCGACATAATGCCACCAAAAGACAGTTGGACATGATCTACACACTCCTAATAATATAGTTCAGTAAGACATCAGTCATAAAAACAAACTTGACTAAGCAGCAGTGTGTGTGTGTTGTCTTGTGAGCAATGTGTGGTGTGGTCTGGTTCGCTGAGGCATGTGTGTATGTGTTCTGACAGTGCCTCCCATCCTGCCTTGCCACTGGCATTCCACAGGCATGTGGAAAACTAACGGGAACCAAACCCAATTTAACCCAATTAGAGAAGATCCCTGTGAGAGTGTGTGTCTGTCCATGGAGACTCTGTGTGTACCCAGCCAAGTTCCGGTGTGTACCTTTGTGCTTGTGTGTATGTGAATTCAGAATTATATACATTTACTCAAAATATTTAAAAATGTTCACTTCCCGCGATGCTTGAAGCACTGAATGATGGATAACACAAAATGTTTTGGGCAACAGGTGAGCAGTCTAGCTGCATAAAAAGTGTTTCTGTTAGTTGTATCTTAGTAACGAAGTTGTCTGTGAGTAAAACTGTCTCAAGTTTATGATCAGATTCATATTCATAATTAATTATGTCATTAATCAGCTGATAATGATGAATGTTAAATGATTACACTCATACTTGCCAATGGCCTGAGTGCAGGGTTAATGGTCAGTACAGATCAGTTCTAATTGTTTGCAGTGTGTCACTTACTTTGAAGATTTCAAAATCTGACATTCGACAGCCTTTGTAAAGATATTTTTATAGGTGAGGACTGGACCTCAAAAGGAAAAATGCTTTTATAGAAAAGGTCAAACATTTATTTGAAAAATTAAAGAACCAAAATATTCACTTTTAGTTATTGAGGTTAAGGTCAGGCTTAGGTGATGTATTATTTTTTTAGATTACAGTCATGGCCAAAAACTTCTGTTCTTCTTTCAGAATATTTATCACTTCACCCAGAAAACTGTTACAATCACAAAGCTCCATACAGAAATGTATTGTGGGATTAAATCCAGATTAAAGAAGCATCAAATTAATTAATAAAAATTTTGTAAAGGTGCAAATTAGAGATGCACCGATATCACTTTTTTACAAACCGATACGAGTATGAGTATTTTTATTTGTGTACTTGCCGATACCATGTACCGATACTTCTTAGATTCTTAGATGTAATTAATTGGGAGGCAGATTTTTTTTTCTCCTTTGCAGATTATAATAAGGCTATAATCAGGCTAAATATCAAATCATTAACACAAGGCTATTCCGCGCCATAAACAGATCTTTCTGGTTGTAACAAAAAAGTGTCATCACATTAGACAAAACGTAAATATAAGCAGATAAAGGAAATGAAATGTACTGCATAGTTAACACAGGCAACTCAAAAGTCAGCAAAACTTAGTCTGTTGACACATTCAGGGCTCCAGACAAAAGAAAGAAGTTAGGATCCTGGCTTATATTTACATTATGACTAACACTTCCTCGATTTTGATTGGCTAGCAAGAGAGAAGTGATATTGACGAGCAAAGCGCTGTTCTAGAAGTTGAACGGATTTCAACTTGAAGCACTCTGAGCGCTGCGGTAAAAAAAAAAAACCTGTCCACCAAACGCTTTTTTTTGCGTTAAGATTGGATCAAAACCTCACTTCCAAAGCACTTTCTTAGCGCTTGTTGTTGCTAAGTTACAAAAAGCATCGTGAACTTCCGCGTTCGCTCCTATTTCATAAAAACAATGTAGCATCTTCTTTTGAGTTCGGAAGTTTAGATGCCGCTATTCGGCTTGATCGTAACGCGGTCTTCTTTTATTGTCTATAGATACAGCAGGATTTTTATGTTTATTTATTTATTTTCCCCGCAGGGGACGTAGCCACGACAGCCACCTTAACTAACTTAACTGAGACTATCTGCGCATATTTAAAAGCCGTTTCTTGCTTCTTTAAAAAAAAAATCCCTTGGATTGAGAGACAGTTGCCATTGGCGACTGGAAAGAACAAACTAGTTGGAAAAAAAATCCAGTCGCACTGGCAAACAGTGTAGTCGCCATCTGGAGCCCTGGATTTCACACAAGCTTGTGGGCAGGACCTCTGAACCTAAGTTTCTGGATGGTTGTCTCCCCCTAGACATTGAAGTCAGGTAGGACAACAAATTGCATCCGCCGACTACGACCAGTTAGTTGTAGTGAAATACCATTGAGTGGTATCGGTGCGTGGTATCGGCAATTTATTTACAAGTACGAGTACGAGTATATTAATGAAATATCCGCCCGATAGCCGATACTGGTATCGGTATCGGTGCAACCCTAGTGCAAATGATTTGTGACTCTGCACGGCAAAAGCAGTCGCTTGTCGCAAATTTTCAAAATTGAGTTATGATGTTTTTATGAAAGGGCATAAATCAACCTTCAAAACGATACCTATATCGGATCGGATGACATATGACATTCACAGATATCAACATTCAAAGGAGTCGGGTTTCTTCTGTCACGCCAAGTGAGAAATCTGCCTTTGAAGTTGACTATCGACGTAGCACTCACAGACGTTTGGTGCGGTCGCAGCCACGTTTGTATTTACGATAGCCTACGCTGCATTCACAGCCACACGGATAGCCTACCTGCGTTAGGTTAACTAAACTCGGGAGACGAAGATGGATTCCGGAGAAATATTTTCACGCTAGTCAATGAGTGGATTTACCGTAAATATTGAAGTAGAGCGGTCAAAACAGAAACTTTTAACATTCTGCTGGAATTGAATTCCTCACCTCAAGAAAGTCACGTTTTTAGGATGGAAAGAGTAAGTTTTTCAGCGAAATTCATTCACAACAGTACAGTATAGACCTTCCACCGTTTCAAAGCACTAAAAACAAAAAATCCAAAATTTTACCCCACGCAATATAAACGATCATTTTTCTTAGAAACCTCCGTTGCAACAAGCAACTGGTTTTGCCGTGCAGAGTCACATTTTTTAAGCGCTGTGAGTAATCAAATCACATTCGATTTTTTGTGTTCTTCCTGTGCAAACAAAAGAAACAGGTTAATACTATAGCATTTGTAACTGCAACAAGTTTCTGAACCAAGTGAATGTGGCGATGACTATATGGTAGCTTTCTGGAAGTATGTCAGAAAATAGCAAGATGTGCTCGTAGGGTGTGTTTGTGTATGTCTTTACCCTGGCATGCCCCGGTGCGGTGGTTGGGTATAAATCCTCTGCGGCAGGGATGCGGCTGGGCGGGGCACTGCTCACAGGGATGCCCCCAGGCCCTGCCCACTGTAGCACAGCACAAGGTCTTAGTGCAGACGATCCCGGTCAACTGACCCTGACACATCTGGTTACTCACTGCTGCAAAACATGGGCCTGTCCGGTAATCTGAAAAACACACACACAGCACATTACGGCAGGAAAGCAACTCTGCATAGAGAAAGCATTGTACGTGAGGATTTTTTCAATCAGGTTTTTCACTGAGGTCATGCTGTTTTCTATGTGTGTGTGTGTGTGTGTGTGTGTGTGCTAAAATGGGTTTGGGAAATGTGTGTAAAATACCAACTAGCACAAAGGAAATGACATGAAAAATTATACTGTGTAGTTCAGCTAAAACCACACATTTCGCATTTTGCCTTGAAATTTTTAATTACAGAAAACTCTGCATACACATTATCTAGTAAGCGTTTCAAGATGCACACACTTCAAGACACACACTTGCACAAATAGACTTCACTATTACGTCAAATATTTTACACCAAGACACCTCAACAGAACACTGTGTACTTCTGGGAGTTGATACTAAATCTTTTCTCATCAGACAATCTGGAGCCTCTGTGATGGGCAATAAAGTCATGATCTGATTGGCCATTGCTGTTTTCAGATCAAGGTACATTATATTTTATTGTTCCCTGACTCTCTACAATGTCCTATTTGGACAGAAACAGAACACAATGATGGGGTAGAAACAGCCGGAATACAAGCATCTCTTTGAATCACAAAGATACCTATCTATTTCATTTCTTTTGCTAACAAAAGGTCATTTTCACAATGTATAGCTTATTTGCACACATTTCTCATGAAATGTCCTTATTATGTTATAGTCTAAGCTAGTTGAAATTAACATTAGCAGAAGACCTTAAACAATATTAAAGCAATCTACTTCCAACTTAACACTTAAATACTTAAATCTAAATCTAAATGTCAAAATTAATAGTTAATAAAGAACATTTTTTTTTATCAACCCTCACCTCAAGCACAACTCACTACCATCATTTGAGATGTTCTTGAACTAACACTTCCTTACTTGTTTGTCTGTGAGTTGTTGAACCAGCTGATCATTACTGTTAAACCAAAACCATATGCACAGCTAACATTTCAGAAAAATTGAAATCACTTCTGTTCTGTCAGTTCACAACCAAGTCTTGGGTTTGAAGAATTTTTGTACTTGTGTCAATAATAATGTTCTAGCAAAATATTAAATTGCAGATTCATGATTAGTACTTCATTCTATTAATGTAATTCATTCATTCATTCATTCATTATCCGTTATCTTAATACCCATCAAGGTCGCGGGGACCGGAGCCTATCCTGGGAACTACGGGCAAAACTCTGGGCGCCAACACACACTCACACAATCACACTCTCATTCCACTTTACGGGGCCAATTTAGAGTTGCCAATTAACTTATAGTGCATGCTTTTGGACTGTGGGAGGAAACCAGAGCACCCAGAGGAAACCCACACAAACACGAGGAGAGTATACAAACTCCCCACAGAAAGGCCCTACGGCCAACCCACGTATTAAACCCAGGACCTTCTTGCTGTGAGGCAGCAACGCTAACCACTGTGCCACCATGCCACCTATTAATGTAAAAATATCATTAAATACGTGCAAGGTATCCAAACGATCCAAATTTACAGGGCAATTTTAAGAAATCATTAGTAAACTGCACATTTCTTACATTGTAAACACAGATATGTACATATACATAATGTTTATAGGAACAAATAAAAGATATGACAGCAAAAACAAGCTTTGTTTCAAAGCATAATTCGAAGTCTACACACAAGTCAACACAATTAAATTTAATCTAGATAAATAATTGACATGAAAATTCATGTCAAACCTGCTTCTCAGCTAGTATGGGACTTAAAAAAATGAAAACAGAAAAACAAGATTACCACAACTCTGGAATAACAATATGTGTTTGTAAGCCTCCTCCTCATTGTCCAATAGTTAGTTTTGGGCTCCAGGATATCATTAACTTGACATCGGGGTCGTTCTCATCACAACAGTGACACTGGATATGGTAGGGCCAGATAGTGTGTGGTGGCACAAATGGCTAATGAAGCTGTCATGAAGCTGTATTTTTATACACATTTCACTGCTCAGTTAGGAGTGGTCAATTAGTCCATAAGCATATTGGTGGTCAAGAACTGACCATTTATTATCTTCTTCTTCCTCTTTCAGCTTTTCCCTTCAGGGGTCGCCACAGCAAATCATCTGTCTCCATTTAGTCCTATCTTCTGCATCCTCCACCCTCACACCAACTAACTTCATGTCCTCTTTCACCACATCCATAAATCTCCTTTTTGGTCTTCCTCTCAGCCTCAGCATTCTACCTATGTACTCATTGTCTCTCCTCTGGACATGTCCAAACCATCTCACTCTGGCCTCTCTGACTTTATCTCCAAAACATCTAACATGAGCTGTCCCTCTGATGAACTCGTTCCTGATCCTATCCATCCTCGTCACTCCCAAAGAGAACCTCAACATCTTGAGCTCTGCAACCTCCAGTTCTGCCTCCTGTCTTTTCCCCATTGGCACTGTCTCCAAACCATTCAACATGGCTGGTCTCACTACTGTCTTGTACACCTTTCCTTTCATTCTTGCTGAAACCCTTTCATCACACATCACACCTGACACTTTTCTCCACCCATTCCAACCTGCTTGCACACACTTCTTCACCTCTTTTCCACTCTCTCCGTTGCTTTGGACCATAAACCCTAAGTACTTGAAGTCCTCTACCTTCTTTACTTCTACTTTCTGTAACTTCACTGTTCCACTTGTGCCCCTCTCATTTACACACATGTATTCTGTCTTGCTGCGACTAATCTTCATTCCTCTCTTCTCCATCACATATCTCCACCTCTCTAGCCTTTCCTCTACCTGCGCCCTGCTCTCACTGCAGATCACAATGTCATCTGCAAACATTATAGTCCATGAAGATTCCTGTCTAACATCATCTGTCAGCCTGTCCATCACCAAAGCAAACAAAAAGGGGCTTAGAGCCGATCCTTGATGCAGTCCCACCTTCACCTTGAACTCCTCTGTCACTCCTACAGCACATCTCACTGCTGTCTCACAGTTCTCATACGTCCTGCACCACTCTAACATACTTCTCTGCCACTCCAGACCTCCTCATGCAATACCACAGCTCCTCTCTCGGCACCCCGTCATATGCTTTCACTAAATCTACAAAGACACAATGCAGCTCCCTCTGACCTTCTCTGTACTTCTCTGACCATTTATTATGAGTTGGCAAAGAGTAAGAGATGCCCTCTTACTGTACAACAAAAGGAGCTCAAACATATATACTATGCTAATTTAAACTAAAGCCCACAGCTAAGTCAACTCAGATAACCCAGACAAAAATAAGAATGTGGCTCACAACTTCTTACCAAAAACATTTAGCTTCTCAGACAGTCCTGAAACCATGTCCGGTAACACAAGAACTCAGTTGAGCATAATTCATTATGTTTTTGAGTGGGTCTAGCCGAACAGATTTCTGAACAAGGAAAGAATAAAACTCTCTCTCTCTCTCTTTCTGGATGCCTTTGTAATGAGGTGCAGCACATGTAGGAGATTCATATCAGAACTTGCTGGTTTCTTGCATCCTAATCGAATCTGGCCTGAATCCAAAGAAACAAATTATTCCCAAGCTTTGCAGATGGTGGAGAGCAAGCAGTAAGGGCCTGTTCCGCCCCCAGCATGGACCAGAGAGCAGTTGGAGAAAAAGCAGCACTATTCTTCCCGTTTCTCATGTTATCATAATAGCAGATCAGAAACATATTGTCTTATGTTGGAGTCTGAATTGTGCTTTGCTCTTTTACACTGACATAGCAGAGTATGTGACTGTGCCCTACTTGCAAGTGATGAAGAAACTGTTCCCTGGCACATCATGAGATTCAATCATTCATTCGTTCATTTTCTGAACCGCTGAATCCCAATCGGGGTCGTGGGGGCGACCGGCGCCTATCCCGGGAACTAACGGCGCAAGGCAGGAACCAACCCTGGGCATGCGCCAACACACCGCAGGGCACAGACACTCACACAATCACACTCACATTCACAGATTACAGGGCCAATTTTTAGAGTCGCCAATTAACCTATAATGCATGCCGTTGGACTGTGAGAGGAAACCAGAGCACACGGAGGAAACCCACGTGAACACGGGGAGAGCATGCAAACTCCACACAGAAGGGCCCTACGGCCGTCCCCGTGAGACAAAGCGCTAACCACTGCGCCATCATGCCGTCTTTACATCATGAGATTACAACACGTAATGAACATCTACATTTTCCCTATTCTCTGGCACTTTTTACACAAACTATGACACAATCTAGTTCATAGGCATCACGGCCATTATATTTGAGGGAGACATGTCCCCCCCAAGTTTCAAAATTATTTCTTTGGACCTCCCCACATTTACCATGTAAAATATTATTCCACCCAGCGTTGGTTCTATTGCTTCGCCAAATAATCCATTCCACTCGATCAATACGAGAATACCCATACCACTGAAAGTCCACTCCAGGTATTCCTGGTTACCTACAACAACTCACAACACGCAAGCATAAATGACCGAAGTCTTAAAATAATCTGTAAATGTTACTGTAGTACCACCATTACATAGGTTAAATAACACTTGTTCATTGTGTGAAGTCATTTTTTGTGTATCAGAACTGCTTGACACAGTTTCAGTGTTATGAAGGCTGCTTGATGCAATGTCACGTTTTTGTTATGAGTATGACTAAATCAGAAAAAGTAGAATGGGCCCCCCTAAAGTCACATGTAACAGCTACGTGTCACCATTGCTTGGCACAATGACATGGTGTGTTACAACTAAAATTAAATCAGAAAAGAACGAATAAAATAAAATAAAATAAAATAAAATGCATCCCCGAAGTCATTGTTGGTGATAAATTATGTCAAATAAAAAAATTCTGGGGGAGGACCACCGGACCCCCAGTATCACAGTATCGTTAGTTAGAGTGGGAAGTGGTCAAAAGGGCACAAATATTAAGTCATACAGATTTTCTGTGCTAAGGAACTGCCCATTGATACAAAATAAAATTAATAATGGAATTAAAGTAAAGGGTACATTACCAAGATAAAACTTGAGAAACAGCTGGTCTATTCTCTTGAATGTGCAACAACACTGTGGACCTACAAGGGATGTCTATTAAACAGACCAGTGAGTGTCTGAACAGTGTGGGGTGTGACACACACAGGTGGGTGAGTTTGATTACCCGATACATCTATTTTTACCAGACCATAAACTGACCACAAAGTGCTTGTGTATATCTCTAAAATGAACAAAACACACAGCGAGGACAGAGGGTAAGGCAGGTTGTAGGAGAGCCAGTGAGTCAGAGGCGGCTCCAGAATATCTTCATGATGTTTATTTGAGGGGTGTTTCGGTTTGGGTTCCAGTAAGAGAACACTGAAAATGTGTGAGTGTGTGTGTAAGAGATCCAGATGAGGGAAAGTACAAGAAGAATAGAGAAAACAAAAAAAGAGACGTAATGTAAAGGGAGGGTTTTGCGTTTGAGGGCAAGTGTGATGTCATCCATCTCATTGCATGGACTCAGCTGTGGGACACTCCCAATAGCCCAACATCTGGGAGTAATCGAATCCCCCTCTCTCCCCGTTCCGTTTTTACCTCCTTCCTTCTCCATGCACAGGGACAAGGATGGGGACAAACAACAAACATCTTGAATGCTTGAGTATTAAAAGGTTTGGTATCAATATTCTTTTTTTCGCAACTGTGTTTCATGTCTGTGCCTCCATGAGTGTGACAATAAGTCTGCGTTTGAGTGTGTATAATAGTGTATCAGCGCATTTAGATGAATACAAAAGAAATGGCAATAGAATAAACAGGGCTCTGTGACTAAGGGTCACTTCCTATCCTGGATAATATCAAGAAGTAAGGAGAGAAAGTGAGAGAGGGAGAGAGAGAAATGAGAGTGAGAGAGTTTAAACCAAAACAACACTACAATCCACCAATCCATATTCAAATATCTCTCTGTCTCTGTCTGGCCCAAGGACCTCTTCCCTCTGTGGTGTGCAAGCTCTACAGATTAGGGCTGGGCCATTCTGTTGAGAAACAGCTCCTGGCTCTCACGCTGCCAACTATCTCTGTTTATTAAGAGCTAATGAAATATTTATCATTGCACAGCACTGCCAAAATTCCCTTCGGAGTGTGCAGAGAAATAATTGGCGACTAATTCACCAATCGAAGCTGTTGCTGTGAGACCCCCGAGTTCCAGTCACAGGCTCTATAGTCTCCCCACAGCTCTAGGATTTGGACCCATCGTTCACTGCCTCCACTCAGATAAGCATCTGCCGCCAGTCTGCTATCTACGACATGCTGGGAGGAACAGAAAGCTGACGGACAGAAAGCTAAGCAAATGTCCATGCGTTTTCCATCCTGCAGATCTGCAGAGTGTCAGATTCCTGACGAAAATTCAATTTCAGAGCAGCTCTGGGTAATCTGATTACAGCATAATCTCCATCCTGAGAAAGAATATATCACTGTTACCCACCTGGGCAACCCCACACACTCCCATTCACAGATCTCAACACATTTTTAACAAGTAACGAAATAATAACTACCATTGTGTTTGTTTGGTATTTTCACTGATTTATGTGTTAATCTGCCTAAAAATCCCAACCTTAACCCCATTAATGAAATGTCAAACTGCTATGTTTTCAACATGGGGACCCCTATTTTCAAGTGAAAAAGTGCGTGTAGTTAAGTGGAATTTAGCAAATTGTGTGAAGTCTGTGTGCTATAAACAGCAGAAGGAACAGAGAGGAGAACAATGCTGAGGCCGTTTTGGGAAAAATGGAGTCCAGCCAAGTAAATCTAAAACTCTGCACCCAGCCTGAACAATTGAGACTGTCGCCCCAGTCACTGCACATACAACTCACTGGCACACATACAATTTTCACGCATGTCATACTCACACATAATCATAATTAAAGTAGAGATTGCATAATTTCAAAGGTCAAATTCCCATTAACAAAAAATTACCCCAGTACCTAACATCACACAATACTGACATAATACTGACACAACTTACCACAACCCTATATCTCATTAACAAATAACGATATTAGCTTACATACACTGTAACACACAAAACTACCTTGTATAACAGCTACGTACTAGACCTAAACTACTATTCAAGTTTAAAGCAGGGTCTTCTCACACAGAACATTCCAGGTGCAGAAATCACAGTGGTACTGCAATCACAATTACATTCCTATTGTGCCTGCTGCTGAAAAAAAATGGAATTTTATGCTTCACTAGCGGCAAGGTAATGTTATCTTACCAACCCTAAAGAAAACCATTAACTCCTGACTGAAAATTACTTAATGAAAGCTTGGGCTGCAACAACTAATCGATTAAATCAAATTTGATTATTAAGATAGCTGGCATCTAATTTAATAATCAATAAATTGGGTCTAAGTTATTACAATGTATACACATACGTACAGTGGCTACCCTCTAATGTGGAGGCAGTAAGCTAACCAAAGCCACAGTGGCAGTAAAGCACCATTAAGCTGGATGCCAACCATTATAAAAGAAGGATAAGAAGGAGAGGAGAACCAGCGCCATGCACTGCCGTCAGAAAAACTGAAGTAATTGCGTAAAAACGCATAAATGGCATTTTTTGCGATCTAAACACATGCGCTGTTTGTTAGCGTGCACGACTCTCTTAGGGAAGTCATTTACTGCTCAGTCATTTTTAGCTGATAAATAACAAAAACAAGCAGCGTTCTACTCACAATACAGCCATTTACTTGTTATTTCCAGTGATTATTCCGAGGCACGTCCACCACGTTATTGTGACGCGACTCTCACGTGGAACGCCGTCTTGCACAAAAATGTAGTTCTCCCCCAGAAATGAGTCAAAAATGAGTTATAGGCCAAAATGAGTCCAAATTTGCTAAAAATGGCCAAAACTTCATTATTTCTTCATTTTCAGTTATTCTGCAAACATTATTTTTCCATTTTATAATGTTAGAGAGTAAAAAATAGATATAAAAAAATAGAAATAGACAGTTTGGTTTATAAAAAATGCTGGAAATGAAAATGTTTTTTTTTCTCTTTTTCATCCGATTAATAATTGATTAATCGAAAAAATAATTGACAGAATAATTGATTAACAAAATAATCGTTAGTTGCAGCCCTAATGAAAATCATTACAGGTGAAAACTAGAGATTGCATGATATCTCTTTTGAGGTTTAATTAAAGTACCAATACCAATGAGACATTCCCCCTTATCAACTATTAAGCATTGAATGAGATATTTACACTTTTCCTTTAACATATGTTAGTAACTCCATGTATTTAGTTGGTAACTTTTAAAAAAACAACATCCAAAGTTTTGGTTATGATTTACTCACTGAGGAGTTTACACAGCACAACTACAAAAATTACATTAGCAGACATCGTCCCTACTACAGCTCAATAGCCTACAGCTCTACAGCTCATATAGACACACACCTTGTACAAAGCTTAAATGCAAGGCTTGTGGCTTTTACACCACGCCGTTTTCTGGGGTACCAATTCTGCAGACTAGGACCAACTCCAACTGAGGAGTTGCATAATAAATGAGTTAGGACAACTTTACCATGTAATAATTTTTCCCTGCAGTACGGAACCCATGTAAGAAGATGAAGATTAGATCAGTGTCTTACTTTCATGGCTCTACAGTTTGTGTATTTTTTCTCTAGGAGCCAATCATCAGTACACATCATACCCAAATAATCTCCAATAACTCCAATATCAAGTTCTAAACGCACATTATCCTGAATGTTCTCTTCAGAACACTGGCTGGAAGACCTCTTCCATCGCCAAAAGTTCAATGTGGCATTGTGCTGCACAATGCAATCAACAAAGCCGTAATCCCACACACATCCTAATTACTGTTTAACAATCCTAAATGAGGTTAAAGATTGAATGAGGACTCAAACGTGAGAGCTTCTCACATTGCCTCAAAAGGGTTCTGTTCTGTTTGGGGGCATTTCTATGTAAATATGTATTGTAATGAAAAGCACCTGGCCCCATGCAAATACAAAACTACATCCCTCGTTCACACACACTGTTCCAGATAGAATGTTCCGGCACATCTGTCTCAAATATAGCCTTTATGGAGGGACAAGTCCAAACACATGACAGAGCACAAAAAGCAGCTTTTAGAAGAAAACAAGTTGGGATAAAACAATAATAATGAATGACTGTGCCATGCCTCTCTTCCTCTTTCTTTCTCCCTTTGACACACATATCCATACATGAACATACAAAATGGCAGACTAACATCTTGCTACTCAAGTTGAACAAACATGAACAAAACACTATAGGCAGCCGGTATCATAACGGTTAGGGAGTTCATCCCGTGATCGAAAGGTCGCCGGACCAGTAAAGGTACCACTGAGGTACATATGAGCAAGATACCATCCCCAAGCACTGCTCCCCGGGCACTGCCCATGTCAGCTGCCCACTGCTCCTTCATGGATGGGTCAAACTCACTCTATTTATAAGAAGACGCTGTCTACATGAGCCACACTGAACCATACATGATCTAGAAATATCTACACAAGATTATACTCTATGATAACCTGAAACTGCAAACTTATGCAGCCATGTCTCAGACAAATTACTCACTGGATCCATTATTTCATGGAACAGTTGTATTAGTCAACTTGCTATTAGTTATGCACAATCACAAAATGACTTTTAGCAAAGGGGTAAAAAACCAGACACACAATCAAGCATCCAGGCTCTCAAAGCTGCTTTCAGTTTAGTCTTAGGATAGCTTTGTTTCCAGGCTATAGTATCATCTGGACATGTTACACCACCAAACTGCTGAAAGGCAGCAAGACATGTTTCAGACAGTCATTTCTCTGCAGTCAATCCTCTAGAGGACTTTAAATTTGTCAACAATGTCTCTTTTGAAAAACCACAGTGGATAGCACAAATCGAATACACTCATGCCACAGTAAAACTAAGGCAGATCCACACATACTTATATATTCTCTGGTCACTTTATTAGGAACACCTACTTTACACCTATAGCCCACGTGTTTCAGCGTACAGTTTGTTTTAGCCATTTACTAGCCCTTCAATGACCTATGGACAATTTGGCCATTGAGTTATTCTTCTCTAGATGTTTGTAGGTTGATGAACACACTCAGTCTAGCAATGTGATGAAAAAAAAATTGGGCATACTTTGCCTTTTATACCAGCAAAACGCACTGCCTTGTCACAACTATAGCAGGGTTACTGCTATGCTCTAAATAATAATGTCAACTAGGGTGAGGTGGTTTAGAACTGTGTTAGATGTTTTATATGGCAATAGATGGATTGCACATGGATTGACTATACACATAGAAGTGTTGCTTTATGCTGGCACTTTTCCAAACATCAACAGACTGAAATGGCCAACTTGGAAGATTAATGGCTGCTTATCACTAAGCTGGTCCATTTTGCTTGTGAACATCGTAAACCACTAGGGATCATTTTGATCAGGATATTTGGTTTCCAGCCCTAGTTTTTTTCAGAAAGATGCCCAGTTATATTTTCTAAAGATTCTATAAGAAGAGCGTCCATTTTAGCACACTGTGCCCATCACCGCCATGTGGCTTTGAGATCATTGCAGATTACAAGATGGTGCCCCCTGTTAGTCCCAACAGCACCTCTTCAATCAACAGCCAGCTTTAATTAGATGGGCTCCCATTCAAGATCTGGGCAGGGTAAATCTGACTAGCTTCAGATGGATTACCTGGACTGAATTGCAGCTGGTATAAACTTAACTACAGACGATAAATTGTGTTTAAATTGTGTTTCACATCCATTCATAGTACTTCTGTGCTCCCATATATAAGTATGGACCTATATATATATAGTAAGTAAGTACTTCCGGTTTGTGATATGTTAATTACATACAGCACCGCAGATACAGCAGCAAATCCTGTTGAATTTATAGTGCTACAGACAACAGTCTACATCAGCACCATGGCAACACACTCCACCGGTCGTTCATCACCAAGGCAAAAATCTACATTAGCACCACAACAGTGTGACTATAATCTGTGGTAACGAAGCAAGGGTCAGTGACTTACCTCGTTCACACTGAGCACCAGTGAAGCCGTACGTACAAACACAGCGGTTTGGAGCGACACACCTTCCCCCGTTGAGACAGCCTGTCTCACACACCGCTGGACACATGTAAGGTCAAATCAGTGATTCATTTATCATCAATATTATTACTATAGTATTAAAGATATGAAAAATAAGGCAGCAATGGAATAATGTTGATACAGTTTTGATTCAGAACACATATCATGAAATAAATTAAGTGGTTGTGGTTTGAGAAATGATTTAATAGTGGAGTGGGACTCGGAGTGGTTGATCCGTGTTCCTTTTTTACTAGAATGCCAGATTCCTCCTCATTGATGATCTCTCAAGAACAGATGACAGATGAGGAGGTGGGTGAAAAAATAAGGATGAGATCAGTGTGTTTTTGGTGTGACTCTTTTTCCAAACTTCATTTTCAAACTCCAACAAGTCTGGGAGCAACCAAGCATGTGTTTAGATTTACATGCTCTAATGCTGTTTGGGAGTGTTTGAGAGATATTTTAGCTGCAAAACAGATACAATTTAGCAAAGTACCAAATTGCAGTCTCCCTCTATAAAGCCAGTCTATAGTGCTATACAACAACTACCCATTAAATCTCTGCAATTTTTTGCTAGTGATGTGTTGACCTTTCTTTGATTCTGTAAGCTACTTCTGTTTTTATTAAATTTATCACTCTAATGTTTTAGCTCAATTTCTAAACCATCAAAGAGTAGGGATGTAGCAATCCAATACTAATATCAAATATTAGATTAGTATGCAGTATTGGCTGATACCTAAATCACAGGTCTCCGTAGAGACAGTATCAGAACTGAAAAGGCTGGGTCATACATCTCTCTCAATTAGGTCTCAGGTGGCTGAAAGTAGTGTAATTAATGTGTATGATGCTAAAGTACTGACTTCACTTATGCCAAAGAAGTGACGAAAAAGTAATATATAATATTTTGTATTGACAAAAATGATTTTGTCAATACAAAATATTATATATTACTTTTTCGTCATTTCTTATTTAATGTTGTTTAATAAATTTTCCTTACGCTGGCCACAGTGGCTTCCACTGTAACCCTTCTGACACAGGCAGTGGTCCTCGGCACAGGTTCCCCCATTCATACAACGTATGTTACAATGTTGAACTAAGAAAGAAAGGAAAAACTGCATAATTTGCATAAAAACACATACAAATAAGTAATGAAGTACGTTGTCATTTTTCTTTTCCCCTAATTAAAAAAATGAGCTGAACCACATGAGTTACGGCAGGGAAACTGTGGTGTAAAGTGTATGTATTGGTCATGGTGTGGTTTTGGACTTAGCCCTCAAATCCCAGCAACACAGAAGCCATGAGGCAATGGAAGGGAAATGATATCACACATGAGGCAAGAATAGAGATTAGACACCAACTTCGTAAGCAAAGGGAGGCAAAGCCTGAAACACAGATCTGGCAAACACTCCAACAAAGAAACATAAACACTTTGCGCCATTCAGCTGGTCAACCACATGTGCTTTACACACACACACATATATATATTTAAAGCCCAAGACGGTGAGTGGGTGAATTCCATTACCTGATTTTGAGCCACAGGATGGTGCGATCTGTCCATTTGGGCAGGTGCACATGTTTGGCCTGGAGCAGAATCCATCTCCACACGAGCTGCGACAGATTGCTGGATGACATAAACACACAAACAGAGACACAGAGAAACAAAAGAGACAATGAGTGGAAGAGATCTTGATAAACCGTACAAAGAAATGATTGTAAGTTGTATGGAACTATAGACCCTAGGATGGCCATTATTGGGAGCAAAGGAAATGGCAGTGGTGCTCAGCGCTAGACTGGCTGGCACACTGATCTCACTCCTCCTTTGGCCATTCAGCCATGTGGTAGAGCATGACCCCAGACTTCCTCAATTTCAGCTGCTAAACAATATCATCAGCCGTGCTCAAAGCAGGCTGGCGGCCAACATGCAATCACACAACACAAAGCCCACGACAGCCTTCCTGAGGAACTTGGCAAGATGCTATCCAGTCATGGAAAGGGAAAAACAATACTACAGATCCATCCTAAAAGCTTAAATCAGATAGCCAGAATTTGCAGTCTTTGACATACTTCTCACATGCATCTCACATATATTTCACACTCTTGTTGACTGAGAACAATTGCACTAGTATTTTACTTCTACATCGCCTAGCTGTAGTTAGAAAGACTAATAAAAGAAACTGAGTTCCGACACTTACGGACAATACACTGGTTCCCGCCGGTCAGTGTTTTCCACCCAGGGCAGCAGTATGTTTGATGACGTGATCCGCACACATTGGGGCTGGAGGGGGTGGATAATAACCATGTTTCATTCAGGAAATGAGTCTTTCAGGGTCAATTGCAAATGTTTATGGTAGAGAGGAAAAGAGAGTGTGGCATTGGTCTATTCTCACTGTTTTATCAACAAAAGTGTTGCTATTTTGCCTAATCGGAATGACACAGATTAATGTGTCCATATTTGTGTAAAAGAGGAATAAGTATAGCATACATCTGGGACAAGCAGTCTTGGACCCCTGTTTTCCTGCTCATACCAGAGAATACAGATGTGGGCCAAGAGAGGATAGAAGGCAATTTCTTCCCCATCCCACTCTCTCACCACTTTCTGTATGAAAGGAAATAGGCCTACATAAACATATCTCCTCCAAGTTGTACTCTGTGGCTGTAAGCAAGCAGAACCTACCACATAGATAAGGCAATATTATGCTACCAAGATGGTTTAATAATTGTAAAAATGAATTGGTAAGACAATTTTAAAGTGTTAGAAAGAACTGGAAAAAGAAATGTTCTGGGATAATTATAGAATATTATTTTAATTATTAAAAGGTAACAATAACTGGAGGAAAGAGCATTGAATTTTATTACTTAAGAACAGGTAAGAAGAAGAAGAAGAAGAAGAAGAAGAAGAGATCTAAAACGGTCTCACTACAATCATATGGCTAAAGTGGCGACTAACAATCACATACGAACACAGGCTTGTAGGCATACTCTCCGGAGCCCCCGGAGAAAACCCACATGAGAGAGCATGCAAACTCCACACAGAAAGGCCCTACGGCCGAACCGAGGATCGAAGCCAGGACATTCTCGCTGTGTGGCGGCAGCGCCAACCACTGCGCCACCGTGCCGCCCTAAAAGTAGATTACGTACTTTAATTTGTACTCAAGTACAAGTAAAATTACAGACTTAAATATTTACATAAAATGTATTTATATGTATATAAAAGTACAAGTACCTGAACAAAAGACCCTATCCCTGCTAATAATTCACAAAATATTTATATTCGAACATAGTATAATAGCAAAAATATTGCTTGCCGTTCTGAACATAATTGTATATAATAATTGTTCTGGTTAGTTAACAATTAAGTATGAATCTTGGTTAGTTAACAATTAGCTCTGAATCTCACACAAAACAAATACATTTCAGCGAATTTAGACTGATCTCATGCCACAGATATCAGACCTGTATTGACTGGTGATGAATAGTGTTAATAGTAAGTGATGGTGATGGACAGGACTCACCCTTTAAGCACATCCTGACCCCCGCCCCGGCGCTTGGCTCGGCTCGCGCGTGGCTCCGCAACTTTGTCCGTGTCAGCGCGCGCGCCACTCAGCGTCACGAGACACACAAGCAAACACAGCAGCCGCGGCGGCCACATAGTCCTCTCCAACACACCAAATATCCACTTTTTAAAGGCAAAAACCGACCGGAGACTGAAGAAACCCTAAAGGAAAAATGCAGATCTCGTGTGTTTAAGGCCGATCCAGACCAGATTTGGATGAGGAAATAATGGCGTTAATGGGTTAAATAAAAGTGCGTTGCAAACTTGGGAGTGGAATAATGTACGCCAGTTCATTTATTTTTTAGGTTGTTTATTTATTTATACAAAAAGAATGAAGAAAATGCTACATATACTGCAAGAAATGTCAAAATTCTTACATTAATGCTAAATAAGTATTACAGACACCATTTCACACTACTACTTTATACACTATCATGCGTCCCACAGCCCTCCGCCCCCCAGTGCAATAAGCTATAAGAAAAGAGTTCTAAAGCAACGTCGGTCTCAGATGTGTTATAATAAATAAAAAGCGTTTTAAGTTACTGTACCTTACTTTCTTCCTTTGCAGCAGACGCTGCTTGATGCCTTTCCAATGGAGCGAGCAAAAGTTGCAGCAAAGTTGCAGGACAGGCGAGAGAAAAAAGTGAAAGCTCCGGTGATCAGCTCTAACGGAGCTTTATTAGATGGATTTAATCATCGTCCAACACCGAGCACGTAAGTGGCGAGAAGCTGTGCGAAAAGTGAAGCTGCTTAAAGTGTTTGGGGTATATTGTGTAGGATGCGTTTCTCCAGCCTTGCCTCGGTCCCTCCGCTAGACTTTTCTTCCATCTCCAGCCCTCCTCCACAATCCAAAAAACTTCTGCCCTCGCTTCTGCTCTCGCGATACACAAATTCCTGCGCAAATTAAGTGCGGTGGATAAGCAGCGGAAAGCGGCAGTCCGCCCTAACGCAAAGAAACCATCACAGCGACAGGTTCTCACACAGACCACTTTCCCCACTCTTTACCCACAATCACAAACAGCTGAAGTACGAGTGTCACAGGCGCATGCTGCTTATATCCGTCTATAACCGAGGAAGGTTTTGGATTGATAAATTGCATTATGAAACTGTAGGCCATAACAGGCACAGAGCACAGATCATTCATTCATTATCTGAATGAATGAATGAATGAATGAATGAATGAATGAATGACCTGTGCAGGCACCGTGCACAGGTTTGACAGTAAAATGAATCATGCAGTATTTCTGAGTTTGCAATACAATAGTACTTTGTAAATAGCTAATGTTTGACTTCTGACACGTTTCTTTTTGCTTGTGGGCTCACTTCATATCATTATCCTCTGGAGTCTGAACTGTCTAAGCGCTGACAGGTTTATCTCGCCGCTTTTTCTCTCGGGGCACGTGTGCGCCCCTTTATAGGGTATCATGGAATCGTGAACGCGCGAAGAATGCGCGCTCCCTGCATACTTTTTGCCTATCTTTATTACAGCGTTAGCACAACTCAGAAACAGAGAGCATACGATTTTAACCGTCTAACCAGGTGAAGAAAAAACTGGAGGGAATGGGAGAGAGTGCAAAAGAGACAGACAGAAGAGAGGCAAAGAAAACGGACAAGAAGGAGCGATATGCTGGGGAGATATAGGGACAGAGGGACCAAGGGAGGAATTAGAAATACAGGAATGAGATATAGGGACAGAAAGAAAGACAGGATGAAGACAAAGAAGAGAAAGAGATAGCGTTGGTGTATGTGCAACAGTGGATGTGTGTGTGCATGCATGAAGGAGAGAAGCAATATACAAAGCCAGACAAAGGAAAGCAAACAGTTGGTGAGTAAAAGAAAGAAAGAGATGAGATGAGATGTAGTGACACAGAGACAGAGACTGACAGGGATGAAGAGCAAGAAAGTGTGAGAGGAAAAGAAAGGGGCAAAGAAATGCAGAAAGACATTAAAGAGCTCGTTTCAAATGTCTTTTTCTCCTCAAAATGTGGTTATGCACATTCAGGGC
This sequence comes from Distichodus sexfasciatus, assembly GCA_032718565.1. Classification (NCBI taxonomy): domain Eukaryota; kingdom Metazoa; phylum Chordata; class Actinopteri; order Characiformes; family Distichodontidae; genus Distichodus; species Distichodus sexfasciatus. The sequence goes on along the minus strand of JAVGVS010000317.1, from coordinate 301,129 downwards.
AAGTTCAGACCGTTTTTGATCATCATACACTATGTGTTTTGATAAGAGCCATTGCTACATTGTGTTAAGAGTCTGTAAGAAAAACTTGTCGGAGCTGCCGACAGCTGTTGCCCACGAGCAGAATGAAAGTCTATAAAGCTGTCTGGGTATCTCCCAGCAGGGAAAAACAAACCAATGCAGTTAAATTGAAATGGCTCTTGTAGAACAATGGCTCTTAGAGAAGGACAGGGTGGAAGAGGGAGGGGGAAATTAACTTTTTAATATAGTAGTGATGTGTATTGTGAGCCACACCCAAGCCTTGTTGGGAACTGTGTAAGGGTCAGACTATTGCCATAGGCCATGTATTGGTGTATAATGCTAAACACTAGAGTATGCGTCTCTGAATTTGGATATAAAGCACATGTCTAATCAGTGCAGATGAATGACATTAGTTTACAACCTTTATTACTCAAAGTTCTCAATTACTACATGATAAGTACATATCTTTTTAAATAAATAGAGATACAGTATATAATACATGTTTATTCACCATTAATGTGGAAAATCTACTTTGTTGGTGTTCTGTTATAGGCTATGTACAGTTTTCATGCACAGTTTGTATTAGCCAATCTCTAGCTGTTTATCATTTTCTTTGATCACATAACCATTTCCGGTTGGATATCTATGTATTTGTTGTCCAACCTAAACCTAGCAATAAAACTGATTTGTAAACCCCCCATCCCCCAGCAATCCTGCTGCACCTTATATTGCAATCACAGAACATACGCTGCCATGCTGCCACCATACCAGTGTCATTATTGAAATAAGAAACTCCGAGTTCCTACAAATACTAAGTCCACTGATACACATTGTATGAAACTGAGTGGAATAGAGGGTGACTGACACACTTTACACAACATCAGATGGCTCTGACTGCACAGCTTAAAAGAGTTTTTTTTAAGGTTAGTAGGTATAGCTGCAAGGTGCTACATTTACATTTTAAGCCATAACCAATTTTATGAAAGTGAGTGATTATTTGTCATTGTGAACACACCACAGCACAGCACACAGTGTACCATCAACGAATTGTGACCTCTGCATTTGACCCATCCATGAAGCAGCAGTGGGCAGTTAACAAGGGCAGCACCTGGGGAGCAGTGCTTGGGGACGGTACCTTGCTCATGAGTACCTCAGTGGTTATTTATCAGACACATCAGGCTGTAACCCACACCTTCCTGGTCCTTTAAAGAAGAATCCTACCACCAGGCTACCACTACCCCAGTGTGTTTGTGACAATGTAGTTTTGACCCTTCATCATGTCAAGAACTCTGTAGAGCAGTAAATTCGAGCTGAAACGGAAGAATATTGTGTGCTCGCAATGTGCTTCCAAGGATCCAACTGCTGCTCTCCAGCTAGTTCTGAAGCATATCTTAGGTGGGGAGACATTTCCCAGGAGAGTCCCATATTGCAGTCTGCACCCTGATGCAATGTGTGCACGCAATGTGAAATATAGCTTTAGACATTTTAGACTAAACCAGATTAAAAAAAAAAAACTTGGAATGTCTAGGTTATGGTGTGTGGGCCATCAAATGAGTACCTTAATGTCTCAAATTAAAGTTAAAATCAAGAATTCATTGGTTTGGTTCAAATCCAGCTTTATTTTACTGCTATCATCATTGGGCCCCAAAGTAAGGCCCAAGTTACTCCAGGGAGACTGTCCCTGTAATTAGGAAATGGAACTGGCTCTGTATCTGATTAATGCTATAAATGTAAAGTGATGCATAGCTCTATAAAAATAGTTTAAGAACTGAGTATATTATATTTTTTTTCTTCAACTACAGAACAGTTTAGGACCAAGTAAATAATCCATAAGACCTACACTTCAGAATAAGCAATTCAACTCAGTTGAGCAGGTTTGGGTCTTGCAAGATTAACTAGGAAGGCTGGGTTGCTTCTGACAGAGGTGTTGGTGTGACCAACAGGGGGCACCCATTCTGTGGTTTGTGTATGGATTACAATGTACCAGTGACACTGCACTATAAAACTGGTGTCCTTCATCAGGTCCTGTCTCTCTGAGGCCATAAAAAGTCACTTTGAAAAAAATGTCCGACATAGCCCTTTGAATTATGGTTATCTAATCTTCCAAATCACAATCTCTCTCCAGCCCCTTCACCAACTCATAGCTAATGCGTGAAGAACCATTTACAGGATATCTTGGACCTGAAGGTATTCTATATTAAAAAAAAAAATCATATCTCAGATCTAGAGCTGGGGGCGGCACAGTGGCGCAGTGGTTAACGCTGCCGCTTCACATCGAAAAGGTCCTGGGTTGGATTCCCAGGTCGACTGTAGGGCCTTCCTGAGTGAAGTTTGTGTGCTCTCTGGGTGCTCTGGTTTCCTCCCACAGTCCAAAAGCTGTGGTTGAATTGCAAAATCTGAAATTGGCCCCATAAGGTGTGTTTGTGTGTGTGTACCCTGTGTGTACCTTGTGTGGATCCGGCCCCTATGACCCCGATAGGGATTTAGTGGTTCAAAAATGAAATTTCTAGAGTTGAATTAAGGGACCCTAAGGTTGGTAAACAGCATGATAGTTATCCTACAGACAGTTCCTAAAATGTCCCATAGAGGGCCCTCATGATGCTGTTCAGCAGGTACTAACATTATCCTATGGATGGTTCTGGGAGCTGATCTGTAGAGGGTTGATAAAGGCAGGTCTGGGAGAGAGAGAGAAGCATTTTCCCAGCGTTCTTGTGGTGGGAGCCAAGCTGATCAGATCTCAGAGCAGCATTCAGGCCTCCACAGTTGAAGTCTCTTACCTCCGCAACAGTCGCTCTACCGGCCCTCTGCCTGTCAGAGTTGCAGGATGGAGAAAACAGATGGGTCTGCCTCTAAATAATGTGACCTACTTTCATCAGGAATGTTCCCTTTTTTTCCCGCACGTGACCCAAAATGGCTTCCTCTTCCAGCCTCCTGCACAGGATACAGAAGGGAGGAAAGAGAGAGGGGAGAGAGAGAGAGAGAGAAGAGCCATTTTGCAGCCATTTTGCTCAACTTTCTCACACTGTTTATTATTCTTGGCATGATGGCATGTGTCTCATTTCGTTTCCTTTTGTCTCACACAGTTTCTCTCTCTGATGCACACACAAACGCATCATCGTTACACGACAGTTATATCCACAGTTCATCATTATTAATCATTCTTGCATTCCGCTGATGCTAAGAGCAGACAAGCTCACAATACAGTGACTCACCCACGCTTGCAGTGCCAAGAAGAATTATTTCAATATGTTCAGCACTGCTTATGACTACACACACTTCTGCATACAAAACACAACTCTTTAGCAAAGCAGCTGGTCTTAATAATGCCACAACCAGTGAATACTTCGCAAAGAATCTTAGCAACTGACAATATCTTCAATTTGTGAGAATTTATCAAGCATTTTGAGAGACTCCCAAACATATTTTAAGAAATCATGTGATGTATTCCCTAAATCATAATCTTTACATCTTTCACACGTTAGATGTTATTTTGCTGTGTAAGAAACAATATTCACGGATACAAGGCTATGTATCAAAATTTTATGAGTTTGAGTCTGACTGTATCTCACTTCCAGCACTACCACCATTATGCACACGAGTAAGGCCCTTATTACCAAGGAAGTGCCAATGAAATGAAACTAAAGCAATACTAAGATTCTTAGGTTAATAAGGCACTCCCTAGATCGCTAACACTGAATACAACTTAATAGGAATAGTTTGTGTTTGTTCCTGAAATTTTATTCAACTCAATTGTAGAGCCTTACACTTTCTGTTATAGTTTAGGACGGGACTTCCCTCTCTCCCTCCAGTTACCCCTCCACACATATTGTACATACACACAAAAATATATGCACACACACTCACACTTTCTGTTTCTCTCTCTTTCAAGGATTTTAGCTTTGGGACTTAGAGTGTCCCTTCACATTTTTGACCATCTACGGCCTGGAAAACATTCTGAGTTTGCCCCATGGTCCTTTACCCAGTCCACGTAGACACATACACTCAAGGACAGAGTTAAGTATCTGTTAACACTTGCTGGCTAAGTAAGTGTATATGTGTGTTGTAAAATTGGAGCATAAATAAGGGGTGAGAGAGAGGGAGAGATGGACTACAGGTTTAGGGCTGGTTGTGGTTTCATAAAAGAGCATTACATTACCACAGATATGTCCTGTGAAGTCCATAAGCATGATGGTCTGTCCCTACATGTGTCCTCATACTTGTACACAGTCATGAGACTGTTGCAGTTTGGCTCAGGAAGAGTGTGTTTCATCTGTGCTTCCCGAACTCCATTCGCCCACTCGTCTGGTCACTTCAAAGAATCTTGCTAGCGCTGCACACTCTCCTTTTCTCATTGCTGGAAAGCATTAGCTGCAACTCTAAACCGTACCTCCTAAGCACATTGCCCTTAGTCCAAACGCATCTTTCGACTGTTACAGCAGATTCATTTTAGCTCTAACTCACACCACTACCCCATAAACCTGAAAACTTTCTGTGACACGGCATTCTCTCGTATTTGAACATCATCCTCATTTCCACCCCCAAACTACCTTTAGAACAAGTAGAGCTTTTAAATTTGTGTTTTAGAAACTGCTTTAAGGCAGAATAATCCCAACTCTGTATTTTTTTCTGAATATTACAGAGCAAAGGATCTTCACTGAAGTAAATTACAGCTTAATAAAGCGTGACAGTGGCATAACAGTACGGTGTTCGCCCTGTGATCGAAGGGTTGCAGGTTCAAATCCAGGACAAATCCGGTAAAGTTCACACTGCTCATTCATGGTTGGGTCAAATGCAGAGGTCACATTTCGTTGTCGTGCACTGTGTGGTGTGTTCACAATCACTTTTTCACTTTCATGGCTTGTAGGGGATAATTAGGACCTCACAACCACCTGGTGCACACACACGGTGTTGAGTAGCTCAGTAAAAAGTAGGGCTGGTCCAGCTACATCACAGCCTCTCCATGTCCTCTCCTCCACAGTATACAGAGTGAGTCACACTGGACTCACCCAAGCCTCTTAACCCAAGATAAATAATGACCTACTGTATGATCTCATCGCAAAACACACACACACACAGAGGTTCTGAAAGAGACGGGGAGGCTCATAAGATAAAAGAGAGAAAGAGAGAAAGTTCAGAATCACAATGACATTTATAGAAAGTGCAAGAATAATCATAGTTTACCTGTATAGAACCTGTATAGAACATAGCACAGAATGAGATGAGGTCATGACATGAGTGAAAGTGTCAGAGCTACGGGGTGTGTTCAGCGTATTTGCAGAAGTGCAAAGGATGGGGAAAAGGTTACATATTGCCCTGCGTTATTGCAGGTCATCTACTGTACACCAGGAGATGTAAAACTACAACAACCAGGTGTCACGGCCGCGCCTCCCTTGTCGGCCGTGCCACGCCCACGATCACCGGAGTACTGACCTGGGGGTGTTTGTTCTGTCCTCTGGGCTAACCTTCGGTGACATTCCTATTGTGTCTGTTACTCCTGCTGTGTCTTCAGTTAGCTTAGCTTTTCCCCACTAGCTTACTCCCCACTTCCGGGTTCTCGATGTCTTCACTGCGTGCCCTCGCGAGTAGTTTAGGGAGCACTCCTGCTTCCGCATTTGTCATCTTACTTCGTGCTTCCTACAAAGTAGCTTAGGATCTTATTAAGCTACTTAATAAGATCCATTATTCCGTTCAGCAGCCGCTTATAACTTTCGGTTTTGAGATTGGGTCGTGTACTGATTTGGTTTATTAGTTTGTGTTATTTAAACCGGTCGGCCCGAGTCCTCCCTGTCGGTCACCCTCATTGCTTCGTGTGGTTTGGTTACGTTGGCTTTTTGTTCCTGATTTTGCTCGTTGCTATTTTCACATCCGTTACCTTCTGGATTATTTTTTAACTTCGTTTTCATTCTGGATTTACTTCATGCTGTTCACGCACCTCTCTTGTGTTTCTCCCCAGGCTCGTGACTCTCAGTAATCTCCCCTCCAATCAGGCTGCCGTTTGCAGAGTCTGGATTGTCTCAGTTTCAGTTTCGCCTCGTGGGTCTTAGAGCGTCAGAACATCACTGTTTCGGTTTACTCGTGGAGGTTTTCCCCGTTACTTGCCTTGTAAGAATGGGAGCACAGGCCTCGTCTTTCATTTGTTACTTTTTTCCTGTTTTTGATGGTTTTTGTCCTGAGTGTTTCCGGCGTTTTTGTTTCTCTGCTTCTGTAACGGCAGCCAGGCAGTTAGGGGACAAAAGGTGGACTGATGGTTACGAACGTTTATTTGATTTAGAAAAATAAAACATAAACAAGCCTTCAGGCTCCGGTGTACAATGAACATGCAGCGTCCAATAGAATGCAGTTTTTTCTGATCGGGTATGGCAAGCGCTTAAGGTCTGTCAACTGGCTCTATAATGCGACCAAACCTAGACCTCACCTGCGTGGACAAACTGGGATTCTCAGACTGTGTAACAGAAGCTACTGTGTCAGCACTCTGTGTGTGACTAGTGCTGCCTGTCTGTGTTATGACAGTCCCCCTGCCCATCTGTGTATGTGTGAGTGTGCCTACCTCACAACTGACAGTCTGTCCATCCATGTTACTAACATCTCTAGTAGTGTCAGTATCAGTCACAGGTCGGAAGTCAGAGGCAATGGACTGGTCACTTGCATGATCTCCAGACTTCTCTGGGACACTCTGAGAGACAGAGAGAGCTTGATCTTGTGCATACAACATCAGTTGACTCCACCAATACATGGTCACCAATAGCAATGTCGGGTCCTTTCACTCTCCTGTTGTAGAGCTCAGCGTAACGGCGCTGTTCTTTTGTGGCATGTTCCTGGGCTATCAACATGGCATCCTTTAGATCTTTCTCAAGAGACTCAACATAATTGTCATAGCTGACCACAGTTGGATCATTCAGGACAGTGCAGAAGAGCACATTAACAGATAGACGTGGAGTCCGCCCAAACATTAAATAAAAAGGTGTGTAGCCCATTGTCTCATGAACTGTACAGTTGTACATGAATGTCAGTGTCTGAAGACGTCTTGGCCAGTCGGCTTTTAGGTCTGGAGTGAGTGCACGGATCATATTACCAAGGGTTCTGTTAAAACGCTCCACACTACCATTACCCATGGGATGATATGGGGTGGTGTGTGATTTCCTTATACCAGACATCCTAAGAAGCTCGCTGACCAGTTGACTCTCGAAGCTTTCTCCTTGGTCACTGTGGATACGTTCTGGGAACCCAAACACACAGAAGAACTTGTCCCAAAGGACTCTGGCCACCTGCTTGGCTGACTGATCTTTGCAAGGAAATGCTTGGGCCATTCTTGTAAAGTGGTCAGTCACCAGTCGTACATCGACTGCCTTGTTCCTAGCATCCTCCGCTGTCCAGAAGTTGATGCAAACAAGCTGGAAGGGTCTGGTGGACCCCAAGGGTGCCCTGTCAATGGGTTCAGCTGTCTTGCCGACGATACACCTCTTGCAGTTGCAGACATGGTCTCTCACATCTCTGTCAAGACTGAGCCAAAAGAACCTCTGCCTGGCCAATCCAAGGCTTCTGAACTGACCCTGGTGACCAGCATCATCATGAACACCACTCAGTACAATTGCTTTGAGTGACTCAGGGACCACATACTCGTGATGCTTTGACTTTGTCACTTGGTCTCTCGAGACCCTGTAGAGTATTCCATCACTCAGAACAAGCTTCTCCCAGTGTTTCAAATATCTCAAAACTGCAACTGATTCTCATGCTCGCTCTCCCCTGGAGGGTCTGCGATGCCTCTCCACATAATACAAAACTCGGGAGGGGGCCCAGTCTTTAAGCTGCTCATCACGCAGTTCCTTATCTGTGTAAGCAGGCAGTGAATCTTGGCCGCCTGGGACCAGCTGTGGCACATGGCACAGAACTGCGACCACACAGGTCCTTGCTCCAGTATCCCAATCAGTGTGTGACTGCAGGACAGCAGATATCTGATTCATCTCAATGGATTGGACATGTACAGGAGCAAGGACGATCTCAGCTTGACTGTCAGTTTTCCATAGATTACAATGATGGGAACTGGAGCAGCGGAAGACATCCTGAACAGAGTCACTCGTCACACCTCGAACTTCAGAGACAAGGCTTCTGTACGGTTTTTGAAGCAGCCTGAGACTGACTCTTTCCTTAACAAAAAGCACACGGCTAAGGGCCTTGGCGACCACATTTTTCAGACCTGGGACATACTTGATATCAAAATTGTAGCTGGCTAACTTCACCACACAGCGTTGCTCACAGCAATCTAACTTTGGCTTTGTCATGATGTGAGTCAACAGATTGTTGTCGGTCCACACTGTGAACATATGGCCCTTCAACCAGTGGCTGAACTTATCACAAACAGCCCAATTTAACGCCAAGAATTCCAACCGGTGTGCTGGGTAGTTCTTCTGGGACCAAGAAAGTGACTTGCTGGTGAACACAATGGGCCTTGCCCTGGTTTCTCCTTCCTTTATCTGTGACAGAACAGTGCCAATCCCATCAAGGGAGGCATCTACAGACAGCATGAAAGGGTGTGTGAAGTCAGGATGAGCCAGGACAACTGTCTCAGCCAGCGATGATTTCAGTGTATGGAAAGCCTGCTCCATGTCAGGAGTCCAGTCAGCAGCAGCCAACTTCCTGCTCTGAGACCTGGGTTTGGCCGTTTGCTTCCCCCTATTCTTGAGCTTTTGGCCTGCCAGCAAAGAGAAGAGCAATGGGAGAATAGTTGGGCACAAAATGCTGGTAGTAGTTGACCATCCCTAGGAAAGACCTGACCTGTCTTGCTGAGGGAGTGACAGCATCTGCTTCCATCAGGTCAGCGCTTGTCATCTTCATGATGCCCTCAATCTTACTGGGGTCAGTAGACTCGCCAGCTTCATCTACTATGTGCCCAAGGACCCTCACAGACCTACGCAGGAAAAAGCACTTCTTGGGGGCCAGCTTCAGATTGTGGCTACGTAGCCTGCTGAACACCATCTCCAAGTGTCTCTACACTCCTCAGTCACATCACAGTAGTCTACATCTATCCCACTCAACCCAACCAATTTCAGTCTTTTGTCAGCAAAGCTTGCACCACTTCCAGAGGGACTGGTTAAAAGAGAACAACTGGCCAGTGGGACTTCAGTGTGTGTGTCTTCAAGAGCAATACAGGGAAAAATGTCTGCTAGCTTAGCATTACATCTTACTAACACTGGCCTGTCAGAAGTGTTGATGAGCTTTAATGGAAGCCATCTGTCTTGCCACATTGAAGTCACCATTTTCACCACCAGGATTCCTCTTGGTGCTGAGCGGCATGATGTGAGCTCAATCATCACAGTGCTACCAGGTGACATGGCTGCAGACTTAGGTAGCTTCCCCCATAACAAGTACTCACGTCCAGGCTCAAGGCACACAGCTGAGTTGCTCCTGACAGTGCCTATCCTGTGGGGGACTTCCTCACCTGTCCAACAGTCCAGACCAGCAAGCATAGACAGGAACTGCTCTGATTCTGGATCACCAGCAGGACAGGGGACTGACACAGCTTTCCAATAGGCATCACCCACATCTTGCAGCCATACACTTTCATCTGCAAATAGAGAGCCAACTTGGGAATGACACAGCGACCACCACAGCCAATGAGAACAATGTCTGTACTGAACTGATCATCAGCTGTCACTACTCCAGCTTCTTTAAGCTTCATTTCAGCAGTCTCATTGGCAAAACACAACCTCTCTGACCTGCAGTGAGTGGCGGTGGTGTGCTTGTTGTCATTGCAGACACAACAGGCTTTCTCACGATGACCACCCTGGAATCATCCACCACAGGGAGCACTGCTGCGCTGCTGCACTTTATCCATTATCTGTTCCAACATGGCCATCATGCGGGAGAGAATCCTGTCCTCCTGAGAGAATCCTGAGAGTTGTGTAACACAGCTGTCACTGGGGAACATGGGGTGGGCAGAGGGCTTGTCGTATGCCATGGTTCTGACTGGCAACAGTGATGGAGGGGGAATGGAGGGGTGTGTGATGAACGGCGTTAGGAGCAGCCGCAGGGAAGAAGGCAGGGCACTGTGTGTAACACTGATCAGACATGGGCTGACTGCATGACACTGGGTTGGACTGCATGTCAACAATGGTGGTGGTGTGGCTCTTTACCTGCACATCTCCACGGGCTCAACCAGAGGCTCTCAGCTCTCTCTGGTAGTCATCAATTCTGAACTGTATGTCACGTGCACTCCACTTGCGAATAGGCCTACACTTGAAGACAGAGGAAAGTTCTGGATCAGGGAAACACTTGACAAACATGTGCGCCACCTCCTCACTCTGGTTCTCCATCCACCTACCTTGCCTGCGAAGGCCTTTATCCGCCAGCTCAGTGGCTCTGTTTACCCTCAACCAGTAATCGACTGGGCTCTCTCCAGGCCTGGGCAGAGTGGAGTAAAAGTCTGCCAGTGGGAGACATGACGAGGTGTCACTGAAATACTGAAGGAGAACATCATAGATGAGGTCGGGGTTCAGTTTCACATCAAGAGTCTGATCGCTGTGCAGGGCAACTTTCACAATGTTTCTTCCTTTGCCCATCAACCTCCCCATGATCTCTTCAGCTTGTTCATCCACAGGACACCTCTGCTTTCTGAGATAAGCCTTAGTCATGTCAATCCAGTCCTGGACTGGGTACTTGTCAGAACGTCACCTCTAAAGAACTTAGGCTCTTTGTCTGATTTTACATGTACTGTAACATGTGAGTCAGTGTGTCTAACTGCGCCGGAGTCAGTGCTTGTCTGTGTAGGCGATGTGCTGAGTGATGCATTGCTATGGTGTGCACTGCTGGCATTAACTACACCAGCAGACATCACTTTAGCTACAATGGACTCACCAATCTGAGCACCCAACTGACCTACCATATCTGTGAGGTGGCTAGTAGCAGCAGCATTTATGCTGCTAGGTGTGGATGTGAGAGGTCCCTCCCCCATAGACTGGCCAACAGGAGTACAACCTGAGTTCTGACCTAACCCTGTACCCCTACCGCTGTCATCCAGTGACTGGGCATAAACCACCTCCCCACTATCCAACCCATGCCCAACAGCACCACTATAAAAACGCTGCCATGGACCCCACGTACCCCTTCCTTTGGGCAAAACTGGACTGGCAAAATTCTCACCCATATCACTGCAGTCTGCTTTCTCAGCCATAGTGGCAAATATCTGCGTTGTGTATTACCAGGTGTAAGAAAGAAAAATAAAAAGATAATAATAATAGTATCAGGGTAAAACGACCATATGAACTATATATACAGAATAATGATAAACCCCCAATACTGGAATAATATAAGCACTGCCCTACATTGCCTAACCATTTACGAAGACAACACTAACCCCACTTGATCCTGCACACTTGAGCTGGACTTCAACCCAGCATTCACGGCGATCGGCGTCAGGTTGATCTTGAAGATCGACAGGTCACGGCACCAGTGTAACAGCAGTCAGGCAGTTAGGGGACACAAGGTGGACTGATGGTTACGAACGTTTATTTCCTTTAGAAAAATAAAACATAAACAAGCCTTCAGGCTTCGGTGTACAATGAACATGCAGCATCCGATAGAATGCAGTTTTTTTCTGATCGGGTATGGCAAGCGCTTAAGGACAACCCAGCAGACCTGCAGTACACCCCACCCCAAAAGGAGGCGCCAAATCCCAAACACAGGACTAGGCGAAAATAATATCGAATAATAGCGAAAATCACACAAACACTATAATACACTATAATACTATATAAACACGTGATCAGCTACATCATGACACCAGGATTGTAAAAGACTTGTTTCACCCCAGTAATGGACTGTTTCAGTCTCTGCATTTAGGCAGAAGGTTCTGCACAATCATGGCCAAAACTGAGAGACTCAGGAGTTTCTATCCTCAGGCCATTCGACTCTTCAATCAGGATATGCCCCCCCTCATAGTACTACAATCATGATCACGGTACAGCAATCCATTGTTATATCTCATTGCCTGTTACATTATGTTGTCGTCATCACTTATTACTTTGTATCATTGATTACACTGTTCAGGCTGTTATATTGTCATATGGGTTTTACACTGACATTGCGCAATGTACACTACCAGTCAAAAGTTTGGACACACCATCCCATTAAATGTTTTATTCTTTATCATAACTATTTACATTGTAGATTCTTACTGAAGGCACTATGAATGAACACATGGAATTATGTAGTAAACAAAAGTGTGAAATAACCCAAAACTAGGGGTGTAACGGTACACAGATGTCACGGCTCGGTACGTACCTCGGTTTTGGGGTCACGGTTCGATACGGGTTCGGTACAACAGGAAGAAGCAACAAATTCCCAGTGCTTGCTTTTTTCTGTTTATTTTGAACAGGCAGTAGTATTCGGTCACAATATGTCATCTTAAAGTACAAAATAATAGAATAGTGAAAAATAAAACTTTTTAATTAAGAGAGACTGTGTTAAACTTTCAAAGGTTAAACCAACCTTTCCTGAAACAAATAAAAAACATTAAATGTGCATTAAGATTCAAGAAACTTAAGTAACAAATACTCTTTTACTGAAAATGCTCCAAAATAAATAAGGCATCAAAAAAAGTCTTCAGATTTATTGTATTTTTAAGTTTTTCTTCAAAAATATCAGTTGGTCCACATTTTCACCAATGAGTGAAGATCACAATGTCACCTGCCGTTGAGAAAACCCTCTCGCTTGAGACTGAGGTTGCAGGTATTGCCAGGTAACACTTTGCGAGCTTGGCTAGATTAGGATACACCGACTCTTGAGCCTTCCACCAGGCAGCGTCTGGAAGTGTCTTAAAACGCGGATCAAGTGCAGTGCACTTGTGAGGGAAGTCCTCAAGACCAGGGTCAGAGTACCTCGGTTGCAGATTTTCACTGATGGCTTGCTTGATTTCCCTGGCAGTAGGAGTATCATCATCATTTTGTTTCATGGATTACAAGATCATTTTTTTTATGGTAAGATCATGGAAACTGATGGTGTTGTTTCAGTGCTTAGTATTGTTGTGACCATCTTCAGAGGCTTCATAATCTCAAACACACTCTCTGCAATGCTCAGCTCATGGTCAGTCAGATTGGCAATATCCTTATTTTTATGGTCTCTTTCTGTTAGAGCGGAGTAAACAGCAGATTTCTGTTCTAAATACCACTCAACCATCTCATAGCTGGAGTTCCAGCGCGTGGGCACGTCATGTATCAAACGATGTTTTGGCAAGTTAAGCATCTTCTGCTTTGCCAACAGTTTTTCTGATTTTTCCCAGCCGTCGAGATACCTGGCTGACTGCTATTCCTTTCTGTGACGCTAAGTTCAATGTGTGGGCAAAGCATCCAATGTGTGGACCCAATCCTGCATCACTAACAGCATTAACAATGTTTCTTGCATTGTCAGTGGTCACTGCAACAGGCTTAAGCTTCCATTCTGCCACAGCCTCTTGGAGCTTCTCAGCTAGGTGAGTGCTTGTGTGCTGTTCATAGACTGGCCTCGTTTGTAACACTGGGCTTTTCATTTCCCACTCAGAGTTGATGAAGTGTGCTGTCACTTGGAGATAGCTTTCAGTAGCACGGGAGGTCCATCCATCTGTTGTTAATGCAACAGCGTGTGCAGTGGACAGCTCATGTTCAATCAGTGCTCTTGTGCGCTTGAACAGAGAAGGGACCACGGACTGGCTTATGAGCGCACGAGATGGGACAGTGTAACGTGGCTTGAGCACTTTTAATAAATACATGAAGCCGGGATTCTCTACTACTGTATAAGGGTGCATTGCAGATTAAATGTTTACTGCCTCCGTAATAGCTTTGGTCCTGTCTGCTCTCGCATCTAAAGGTTGATTAAAAACTGCAGGAATTAGCTGCTGCACTGCTGCAGTCTTTTTCTGACTAACTCCGCTGACTGGCATGTTTGGATGATGTCGTCTGATATGCGTTAGCGTGTTGGTCGTATTTCCACTCACGCACCGTACAGCTGCCTTACAACGCCGACGCACCGTAATCGTCCTATCCACAGCTCGCTGTCCTTTACTGTCATACTTAACAGGAAACCCGAAACTTTCCCACACTACAGATTTAAAACAAGCAGGCGGGTCTTCGAGCTCTTGTGTGCTGTCTGAACTTTCCATTCTTGTTTTGGATTGGCGTGCTCTTCTTCTGCTTTTCCTATTGTGACAGTTAGCGTTGCATTATCACGTGCGCCCCCTTCTGGACGCCAGGGAGTGACTGTATTCGGCATTGGAGTACATGAACCGAACCATGACACGTGTATTGTGACGGTTCGGTACGAATACATGTACCGTTACACCCCTACCCAAAACATGTTTTATATTTTAGATTCTTGAAAATAACCACCCTTTGCTTTGCACACTCTTGGCATTCTCTCCATGAGCTTCATGAAGTAGTCACCTGAAATGGTTTTCCAGATGCTAAGCACTTGTTGGCCCTTTTGCCTTCACTCTGAGGTCCATCTCATCCCAAACCATCTCGATTGGGTTTGGTCAGGTGGCTGTGGAGGCCAGGCCATCTGGCGCAGCACTCCATCACTCTCCTTCTTGGTCAGATAGCCTTTACACAGTTAATTCATAGTTTTGATGCCTTTAGTGAGAATCTACAATGTAAACAGTAATGAAAATAAAGAAAAAACATTGAATGGGAAGGTGTGTCCAAACTTTTGACTGGTAGTTTCCATTAACTTGAAACTTGCAATTGTAAATCTGTTCATATCTGCATTATACTGTAGTTTAACATATTTGATCTATTTAACTTGTATTCCTTGTTTTACTTTTTTATGGTTGCACAGTCAAGAAACAGCGGTTCAGGATACATTTCACTTCATGTACTTGTATAACTAATCTACTACTTGTATAAAGAATGTAAAAGTTAGTCGCATCAAAAATCAAAGCCTGAAGTCTCTTGGTTCTTTTGACCCTAAGAAGTAAGTTTTTCTCCCATCTAGGGATAGATGGAAAGGAGGGAGGACAAAAAAGGACAGAATGACCGTGTAAGAGAGAGAGAATTTGAGGTCAGATGAGATGAGGAACCAAGGAGAACTTCAGGGAAAACAACTTTCCCAACGCTGTAAACATTACTACATCTCTCCTCTTTCTCATGCACTCAAGCTCAAGCACATGCGCACACACACATGTACGCACGAGGGAGCTGGAGAGAGAGAGCACCAAGGATGTGTTTCACAGGAATTTCTAATTAATCCCTGCAAAATCACATACAAATACATTCATACAACAACAATTTGCACACACACACACAACGGCAGCCGTCCTCATTTGTCAACAGCATACTTCATGCATTGTATCAGTCTTGGCCTGACATGGTCATAACTCATTATGCATCAAAACAATGTGTTTGCTTGTTGCCCCTGGGGAAATGCCTGTGAGAAATGACCTTCAGGAGTTCACACTTCTTTCTCACATTCACACTCCGAACACAACCTCTCTCTAGGTATATATTGTGACACTTTATGGCAAGGGCAGAACATTAGTGTCTTTCTGGTGAAAGGAAGAAATAAAAAAATACTTCAAGCTGAATTATAAATGTTGTTTACTCCCTATTTCTAGTTTGATACTGGTCAAACTGGTCTAGCTGTGTGAGTGGGTGTGTGTGGAGTTGTGGGAAAAGGCATCAACTGTCCATTAGGCCTGGGACATTCACACCTTCTATTCCATTTTCTACATTAGTAGCTACACATTTGTTCTTAAAAGCCACTTATGCAATTTTCACAAAGATTCTTACATTCACCAATGTTTTATTATTTATTCCTATGCAAGAACAGAATCTGTTGTAGAGCACTCTTACGCTAATTTTATTGCATGCATGTTTGTGCAAAATCTTAACTTGCTGGTTTTATACAAGTTTATTACAATTGTATAATAATTGTATTGTAATTGGTTTTATTACAATTGTATAATAACCTATTTAAATGTCTTAACTTTATATTAAGAAAAGGCTTAGTGTGTTTAGTGTGTTTTAGTGTGTTTCAACTCAACGAAAGTGTATCTCAGAGGCAGTAAAAATTGACTTCTTCAGGGCAGTTTGAGCTACATTTTCAAGCCTAACTCCTTTAGGGTAATGTGTACTGACTGATTTTTTATTAGCAGTGCAATTTTTGCTTCATCAGGGTAGCACAAACTGAATACCCTGGAGGGTTTTGCACATATTCCTTTGGGACAATGAATGCATGTTCTCTTTAAGAGAGACACTCCTTTATGGCAGTTTGACCTGTTCACTGAGTTTGAGTTGTCTCCTTTGGAACAGTGTGAGGTGACTCATTTAAGGCAGTAAAAAGGGACATTATCATAACAGCATGGCCTTGCAGATAGGGATCGAAGCAGTGCAAGCTACGGAAAAAGCTTTCCCCGGTGGAGTTTGGTTAAGATGAAAGTAGGCATGCTAATTAGTCCTTAGATGAACGGTAACGAGAGTGAGAGAGAGAGAGAGTGATGGCGAGTGGGAGGTAGGGACAAAGAAGATGATATTTCATGCTGAGTCCTTCCAAGAGAAACTTACACCTCTCCTCTGAGGGAATGTGTGCACATGGGAGGGAGGGACAATGAGAGTAAGAGGCAGAGGAAGCATTTATCACTCAATGCTCATTTACTGTTGATCAGTTTCTTTCTTCAAATGATTTTGAACATCAGTGAAGCCAAACAAAATCCTCTCAGTGTTGACAGTGATGAGCAGAGGGCATGTGGTCATAGCCAGCTTTGGTTTAGTTTCAATTTTTTATGCTAAGCATGCACAGATTACTTGGGAAATAAGGTAGTGTTTTGGCCACAGTCTTCATCAGTTTTCAAATTAAATGGATTAGCACTATTTAATGGCTAACATTTATTAACAGAAGTATAACATTATTTCAAGTCATTCAAGTAGCATTCTGATGGGTGACTTTGCAAAGATTATTTACTGTTACTTAAGTAAGGGTTTTGGGTGCTCTGTACCTCACTGGTGATAAGAATCTTATACTAGTCAATCAATCTAAACATCCCTACTTATTAGCAAATGTTTTGGGCTGGTTTCTTGAACATGGATTAAACCTAGTCTTGGACTAAATTGTACTGCCAATGGAGGTTCACATAAAAGATAAGATAATTAACTCCAAAACTGTTTGGGATTTTGAAATAAGCATGTTAAAGTTATAAAATAACATTTACTTGTATATTTTACACAGACACACAGCCAAAAATGATAAAACCAATGAATCAGAAATAAAGTGATGTAGTCTCTTATTTTTTTCCAGAGATGTATAATTCTACAGTTAGCTGTCTAATTTCTAAAGAACCTGTCTATGTTACCTAATAGCAAACATTAAAACTTAAACTTTGTACAAAAACATCCAAATAGAATTTACTCAGTAGGTGTGCAATTACAGACTTTAACCTACTGAATGTACTGGTTGCATTGAATGGTTATTGTCTTCCCACTGGCCCCCAATTTGTCATCAACCTCTTATGTATTCAGCATAAGACGAACCGCTGATAAAAGCAGAGTTGTATGTTAACACAACTGTGCCTTCCAACTTGTCTGTAACTAAACACTAACAGGGAGTAACCACAAATTCAGTTTCCTAATAAGGTGGCTTATTTGTGTAGAATGTGAATATTTTACTGAAATTCCATTAAGGGATGAAAACCTAATAGCTGGGATAATTGATGTAAAGTAAGCTGATCATCTGTTCCACGACAGCAGTTCTAGATTTCATCTTTACATTAATGGGACTATTTAATGGTATTATGAAGGCCATAGATATCAGCTCATCTCCTCTCCCACAGTGCCTGGTCTCTTTTATTGCGCTCTACTGACCTGCCAAAAGTGTCTGAATTGCAGCTGAGGAATCTTGGAGACAGGCCCTGCACATAATTTACTTTCCCACCCCACTGTCCTGCACGTGCCAACCAACTTAACTGTGACATTTCACTGGAGCGCACAGACACCTGCTTCCCAGCATTACGTATTAGGAGAAGGGAGAGGAAGACTGAGAGAGGAAAAGAAATAGAGGGGGAGCAGGGAATGAGAGGGAGACTCACGTGAAACTCTTGGGCGTAGTTTGGGGTCAGAATGTTGGAGAAGTGGATGGAATGTCTCCCTCAGGGGTGACATCATCACTGCAGGAGCCTCCTCACGCTCTGTATACAGACGATCCTCACGTGAGCCATTATACTCCACCCAAACTAAACACAAACTCGGCTGCAGCTTACCCTAGCAGCCTTCTTTGAAGAAGTCTCTGCTTGGAAACCATTTTTGATGGAATATTATGAAGGAGAAAAGAGAAAATAATTTGAAAATGTTTTGTATTTTCAACATGTAGCATCGATCTACTCTGAGCCAGGATGTTGTCTCTATGCAAAGTTGAAGTCAAATGTTTACATGCACTTATGTTGGTCATTAGAACAAATTTTTAACTACTTCACAGACTTCATATTAGAAAACTGTGAGCAACAATTTTTATTATTTAATGTTTATTGGCAGATTATTGCCGTTTGATAGACTCCATCATAACTCCATTAGATTATAAGTTATACTTTGTCAGAATTTGGAGGAAAGTCCCTTATAATTGTTTTACTTGGATCAGACATTTAGTGTAGCCTTCAACAAGCTTGTCACAGAAACTTGCTGGTATTTTGGCCCATTGCTCCAGACCAAACTAATGTAACTGAGGCAGATTTGTTGGCCAGAACTGACAACGCGTATGGGAGCAAGGGAGTTTACAAATCTAACTTAGTTACCAGAGTTCTGTATGTAGGAAGGAAGCCACGCAGAACAATTGACACGGGTATCACAATTTAAAGGCAAGACTACTAAGTAGTGAAGGAGTGATTGTCATTGTGAACACATCACAGTGCACCAGAACGAAATGTGACCTCTGTATACTGTACATAGTTTGCTTATACAATTAAAATCAGATGTTTAATTGAGTGAATTTTTTAAGTAAGTGATTTATTTGTTAGTGTTAAAACAAATTTGACCCATCCGTGAACACACAGTGGGGACGAACTGGTGGCCTTCCGATCACAGACGAACTCCCTAATCGTTACGCTTCCAACTGGTCCGAAATACGAACAAAGGCCATGTAAACTGTACCCGCTGGAATCATATATATTATGCCAAAAGTGAAATAATCTGCCGATGAACAATTGTTTGAAAAAAAGTCCTAAACAACTTGAAGAAAGTATAGTTTGCAAACATAAAATCTGTAAAGTGATTAGAAAATGAGTTCTAACAACAGTTCAAGTCCTGAAGCGGTAAAGGTACCACTGAGGTACTCATGAGCTTTCAGCTTAATGTTGCTGAGAGGGTCCTGCAAGTGGCCCATCAACAACCCGGGATTCGAAATATCCCTTGGACTATTTTTGTATCTTTGCTTCTTTAAATAACTAACAACTCATCTTGATCTATTGCTTGTTGTACATTAAATGTTCGTGCGCCCGGTCGCCCAGAGGAGGATGGGGTCCCTCTCCGAGTCTTGGTTCCTCTCAAGGTTTCTTCCTACTAGAGGGAGTTTTTCCTTGCCACTGTCGCCTCAGGCTTGCTTGTTGGGAGGTTTAGGCCGGTTATATGTAAAGTGCTTTGTGACAATGACTGTTGTTAAGAGCGCTATATAAATAAATTTGAATTGAATTGAATGAGCATGGTACCGTCCCCAAGCACTGCTCCCTGGTCGCTGCTGGTCAGCTGCCCACTGCTCCTTCATAGATGGGTTAAATGCAGAGGCCAAATTTAGTTTTCACAATAATAAATAAATCACTTTAAAAATTCACTCACTTAAACATCTGATTTTAACTGTATAAGCAAAATATATACAGTATATATTATAACGTATATATTATATTATATTATACACAGTTCCCATCAACAAATGCAGCATCATAGAAAAATGCCAGTACCACACTACTGAGCTGCTGTAACTCCATAAAAGAGTAAAAAGACACAATGAACAGTCCACACAAGTGATTCGTGTGACTGGTCATGAATGAATACTAAGCAGGACAGCAAAAGTCTCATAAACATTCATTCTCTATTATCAACATGTGACATTGTGAGCAGTAGCCCATAAAATAAAGGTTTGAAGGCAAACCTGGCAGAAATCTTACTTTCCAAAGCCAGGCTTTTTGCACCTGCATTATAGTCAATGCAACCTAAGCATTTTTATTTTAGGAATGCAGTTCAGTGCAGTCAAAACCCTGAGAGAAGCAAAACCCAGGAGACTGTCATGTCCACTGCAGCCAAAACTCCACACAAAAGGATCACAGGGAGATGAAGGTTATTTCCTTTAGTAGGCCTAGCTGTACCTCAACCCCTTTCTCCACACTCATCCGCTTGCCTACCATGACTGAAAGTTACTACTGAATTGTGCATTAAATTCTTAATAATCCACAGTCAAGATTTTATGTTTCTATATTGCAAATCTGATTATTGTACAGTTCTTCTTTTCTGCCGTAAGAAAATTCTACTTGTCCCTAAAAGTTTTAATATTATCAGTTAAAAACTGGCTTCAAGATTCAACTTCAAGATCAAATGTGTCTATTGTAACTTAGGCAGGCTCTTTGCTTTTTGTCACATTGTTGACCATTATTGTCCTGACATTTGCTTCCATTTGAAGCCTGTCACATTCTATATTCTTTTATCTAACCAAGTAATTTACTATGATATAGTATGGAATGTCTCCTGAGGACAGGGTTTCAGGAATTAGCAGGTTGTGCCCTAGATGATGTGATTAGAGAATATACACCAGTACCATTACAAAAATGTTAAGACTTTTGGCAAACAGTTGCCATTAATCTTTGGCAATGTTGCCACAAACAACAACAAGGTCATATTTTCACATGCAAATTAGGTTTTTGGCAAACTTGTGGTGGACTTCTAGAAAACTTGTACATTTGTTACCAAAAGTTCACTACAAGTTTGCCATTACTGGCAAATTCATTCATTCATTCATTATCTGAACCGCTGAATCCCAAGTGGGGTTGCAGGTAACTGGAGCCTATCCAGGGAACTTATGGGCACAAGGCGGGGAACAACCTTGGGCTGGCGCCATCACACCACAAGGCACACACACTCACACCTCACTGGGCCAATTTAGAGTCGGCAATTAACGTATATTCAGTGTTGGGGAGTAACAGAATACATGTACCGGCGTTACGTATTTAGAATACAAAATATGAGTAGCTGTATTCCGTTACAGTTACCGTTTAAATAGGTGATAATTAGAATACAGTTACTTTGTTGAAATAAATGGATTACACGGCGGTCTTTTCCTGTTTCATATGTTAGGCTATCCCCTCTCTAATTTTGGTATTTCCACGCATTGCCGGAAACCCAAACAAAACACGCAAAAAGTGTACTGATGAGTGCCACTAGGGGGCACTAATGTTTTGAGTAATGCAAGACGTGTTGTGTTGACGAATAAAAGTAGTATGCTCATCGCACAAGGTGTTCTTGTGTCATGATCTGTTCAAAAGATAAATGAAACATGGTAGCAGGAGAAATAGATAAAACATTTACAAAATGAGTGTGAATAGCATCCGACAGCAAAACGAACTGAATTGGAAATCCTTCAAGCAGAGCTTCGAGCTGTACCTGTTAGCGACGGGGCTGGAGAGGGATAATGACCGTCGGAAGATTGCGCTGCTTCTCACGGTGGCGGGCCGATCTGCGATGGATGTCTACAACACGTTCCAGTTCTCTGAGGAAGAGCAAGATAAGTACGATGTCATTATGGCAAAGTTTGAGGACTATTGTACACCAAAGAAGAACGAAACACACGAACGTTACGTTTTTCGTAGTCGGATGCAGAAAGAAGGAGAGACTATTGAACAATACGTGTGTCACGGCCGCGCTGTCCTCGGCGGCCGTGCCACGTTCACGGTCCCCGGAATACTGAGCTGGGAAAGTAAGTCTGTCTCGGGGATCATGTTTCGATGTCCTCCCTTCGTGTGGATTAGATCACGTTAGGTTTTGCGTAGCTGTGCACCGCCCCGTTAGATCGCTCCCCACTTCCGGGTTCTGCGTCTACACTTTGTGCGCCCTTCCTAGTAGTTCACATCCCGATTAGTCCGCTCCCACTTCTGGGTTTTTTTCTACACTTCGTACGCTCTTCCCTGAATAGTTCACGGGTGAATTACATTGCGGCCTTACTTTCGGTTTGATTACTTTCAGCTGCGTGATTATGTTGTTGTTTCACTATTGGTTTGTTGTTTGATTAGCTCGTTTGGTTCGCTTTATTTAAACCCAGCCGATCCGAGGCATATTTGAGTTCTTCTCCCTCATACCCCTGTGTTATGTGGTCGTGTTTTCGTGGAGCTCGTGAATGTGGAGTAAGTCTGGTTTTTGTGTTCTCGTTTGGTGTTTTTCATCATGTTTCTGTCTCCACCGCTCCAGGCTCGTGCTACCCGCTGAGAATGGCGTTGTTTATGGACTGCTGCCGCCTCGGACTTTCGTTCTCATTGGAAGACGCCTGCGGATCCGTTCTGGTTTTGCCCACTTGGGACTTTGGAGTCTGCTGCGTCTGTTCCTGGTGGAGAACCCCCCGGAAGAGCTCCTTTCGTCGGATTGCCACAGCAGGGGCACGAGCCCATCAAGTCCTGGTTTTTGTTCCTGGTTTTTTCCCCGTTTTTTTGGATTATTTTGGACATTCAAGACTGTGCTCATTTTTCGTTGGATTTGTGTGGTGGCCTGGGGTAAATGACCCCAACAGCTAGTATTTATTTTGGTTAGTTCAATTTAAGTAATTTTTTTTCCTACCCCTTTGGGACCTCCTGGAGCACAGTCAAATAGGTTGGAACATAGCGCAAGTTGATGTTTCATTTACAACACATTTATTGAATGCACAAGGGAGTCTACTGCTACATTTGTTCACCCACCCTGGTCTGGGCCCCCCTCCCGACACACCCGTGACGACACAGCAAGTCCCTTAGGACACAAAACACTTCACAGTAACCAGCACTACAAAACTAATAATAATAATAATAATAATAATAATAATAATAATAGCAATCCTTTCCCACACTACGACACTGCATACATATGGAAGCACACCACACTATATAATAGGGGCAGGGGAAACGGTGAAGAGGGGATTACAAATGGCAACTGACACCCACATTCAATGAATGACACACTTACAGCGTAGCAAAAAAGAGGAGGAAAAAAAAAAAACTTAACAATCCCAGGGCCTCCGTGCTCCCACCGCGAGGCCCAACTAACCAAAAATAAACAAAAGGGGGAAAAAAAAGGAAAGAAAAAAAAACAAAATCACCGACAAACCCCTCTGGCAGCGCCCACGTCCCTCGTGCTCCAAACTGCTCTGTCCCGGGAACTCCGCGTCCCAACTTCCAGTGCCGCGCTCCTCAGCAGCTCCTTGCCAGCATCCGATCGCTCCTCGTTGCCAACTTCGTCTCCGCCTTCTAGCGTTGCGAACCTCTCTGCAAAAGAGCCACAAGAACTCAGACCCGTCTATCTCCCCCCTCGGCCACACAGCTAAATGTAAACACACACCCGGTAAGCTTAGCCGCTTCCCTGTAAGCTGGCTGGGGATCGCGGTGGTCTGAGTCGCTCTTCCTCTCGTTACAGTTCGCTGTTGTTAGCGTCTTCAACCTGGAATCTAATCCCCTCGTCCTCCATGTTGCCCAATAAACCTCGGTGCCTCGTCATCAGCCACAACCGGACACCTGCAACACAAAGCCGACAGGGACAAAAATCCCGCCGCCGCCGCTCCCGCTGCTAACGCCGCTTTTCCTTCCAAACTTGGACCATTGCACTGTAGTCCACTCTCTTCAGGTCCAGCAGCAAAAGTTCCCGCAGCCCACAGCAAAACGCTTCCCAAAGCCCAAACGTTTCAATACTTTGCGAACATACTGGTCCACGTCCTCCCCGGGCGAGCACACCAAACAAATGGGGGCAGCCATCTTTAAATCTCCCACACCCCATCCCCGATCAGCATGTCAGCAACCGGCCAACCAATCGATCGCATTCGGGGTGAGGCCAAGCAAGACCTGCTTAGCTGTCCGGGGCTCTGCCAGAACATAATAAATAAAAAAAACATACACCAATAACAGACAATATCCAAATGACAGTCAAAACAAAAATCAATAACACCCATCGTGCTGGGACACAACACCCCCCCCACTAAATGGTAGCTCGTCCCCGAGCTCTATTCTCGATACCGGGTCGGTTTCACCCCCAAATTGGTCCGTGAGGACCGGTGCACAACCCTCATCGGTGGAGCCGCCTCCACACCGTCCTCATCACTCCAAATGCAGCCCTCCTTGGCCCCTGTCGCTGGGGGGTCTCCGACTTCCGGACCCTCCTCACCAGCCCCTGTCACTGGCTGAGGTACGTGCTCACCCTCCCCAATTTCTAACCTCAATGGATTTACCTGAGGGTCAGGTCTTTCATTGTAACAGGGACCTGGTACATGCACCCACCTACCGGGCCAACCCAGGGGGACAGATGGAATTGACTGAGGGCCGACACCAGCCCCCCTGCATTTATTCCCCGTCTCTGAGGCTGCCATCTTCCACTCAGCAGGGCAAGGACGTAAATGCCGATGATGGATTGTTTTAATTAGGCCTTCCTTACTCTCCGGCCTTATTTGGAACACCGGGGTTGCGGAATCCTGCTGCTTCACCACCACCCACGGGCTGGGCTGCCAAAATGGAGCCACCTTACCCCCAGCCTGCCGGTGGAAGTTCCGCAGCAGGACCCTCTCCCCCGGTGCCAATACCCAATTCCGATGGCCAGGGTCTTGGTAGCACACATCTCCCTCTCGGCGCTGTTGTCTTCTCTGCTCCACTATATCCTGAGCACGCCACAATCGTCGACGGTGCAGCTGCATCCACCCACCTTCAGGTCCGTTAGCCCCCACATCACCCATTTCTGGTCTACTGGCAGGCGAGGCTGTCTCCTGAACAGAACCCAGAACGGTGACAGACTGGTGCTGCTATGGGGGGTGCAATTATAGACCTGGACCAACTCGGGTAGGTGTCTCCTCCACTGATCATGCTCGGCAACAGGCAGCTTGTTTAACAGTCTCAGGAGGGTCTGGTTCCATCGCTCGCAAGCCCGTTCCCCGGGGTCGTCCTCACTTTAGTACAGCCGTATGTCTTACAAAGTTCGCGGAGGACTTGAGACTCGAAGGCTGGCCCCTGATCTGACAACAATCATTGATGGCACCCATACCTCCTAATCACCTCCTCCCAGATAACACGTGCCGCCATCTCTGCTGTCTGGTCTCTGGTGGGCACTGCGAACAAGAAGCTTGAAAACAAGTCTATGGCTGTCAACAAATATGGATAGGGGTCCCCAGGTCAACCCAGCGACAGGAAGTCCACTGTGAGGACCTCCCAGGGGTATGATGTAGAAATACCCCCAAGGGGCACAAACTCACCCTTTCCCGGGCAGCCCACTAGGCACTTGCCGCACTCCTTCTGCCACCTTTCGACATCGTGCCATAGGCCCGGCCAATACACTCGCTCCTTCAGGGCCCCATCATTCGTCGTCCCCGTACATGGCCCAAAGCCTTGTGGTATTCCTGTCATACTCGCTTCCGTTCGCTGCTAGGGACCACCACCCGCCACCGCTCCTCGCCTCCAAGCCAAAGCCTAAGTTGTAGCACCCCCCAGATGACCCGTAGGTCATTACACTCTTCCCACAGCCACTGGCCTGCCCCAGAGAGAGCTCGCCTGTCCTCTGGTGATGGTTGGGCCGAAATCTCCACCCACCTCCGGACTTGGGCCACCTCCGAGTCATGTCCCTGCCATTCCACCCACTCCTCATCTGTCCCGACCTGCGCCACTCGTAATGCCCCTGGTTGCCTAGACAGGGCATCCGCATTCTGGTGCTCCTTCCCCGGCTTGTAGTACATCTTGTAGTCAAATGAGGCTAGCTGACCGGCCCAGCGTTGCTCCACGGCCCCCAGTTTTGCTGTTTTCAGGTGCAGGAGAGGGTGATGATCGGTATATATGTCAAACTTGGCCCCCCACAAGTGGACCTTGAATTTCTCAACTACAGCCCACTTTAACGCCAACAACTCCAGCTTAAAAGTACTGTAGTTTTGATAATTTTTCTCCGTATCGTGCAGGCTCCGGCTTGCATATGCTATCACCCTCTCCTGCCCTCCCTGCAACTGGGTCAGCACTGCACCCAGGCCCTGCAGGCTGGCGTCAGTGTAAAGGCAGAACGGCAGAGTGTAATCTGCATAAGCCAAGACTGGGGCTTCCACCAGGGCGCACTTCAACCCTTCAAACGCTTGCTGGAACTCTTCAGTCCACACAATCTTCTGTCGGGACGCTGAGCCCACTCCCCACAGGATTCCATGGAGTGCCGCCGCCCTCTTGGCGAACCCTGGGATGAAACGCCGATAGTACCCCACAAACCCCAGAAAGGACCTTACATCCTTCACGGTGACAGGTCTGGGCCAGCTCTGAACCACCTCCGTTTTCTCTGGGTCTGTTGTTACCCCCTCTTGGCTGACCACATGGCCAAGATAGCGCACTGCTCGCTGGAACAACTGGCATTTATCAGGCTGCAACTTGAGTCCATGAGCTTCCAACCGCTGAAATATGTTCTCTAGATTGCTGTAGGTGAAACCGAAAATCACATGAATACACAATAATATCACCTAGATAGATTAGCAAGTAGTCATGGACCTTCTCACCAAGGCATCGTTGCATGAGCCGCTGGAACGTTGCCGGTGCGTTACACAAGCTGAATGGCATCCGTTCAAATTGGTACAGTCCCAGGGGAGTCGCAAAAGCTGTCTTTTCCTTATCGTTGGGGTGCACTTCCACCTGCCAGTAGCCACTCGCCAAGTCCAACATGGAATACTACGCTGCCTTCTTCAGCCCGGTGAGAGACTCTTCAATGCGGAGGAGGGGATAAGCATCCTTATGGGTAATGGCATTCAACTTCCAGTAGTCTACACAGAAACGCCACGAACCATCCTTCTTCCGTACTAGAACTACTGGAGCTGCCCATGGACTGGAGCTTTCTTTCACTACCCCTCCTTCCAACATTGACTTTAATAGCTCCCATAGTTCAGGGTAGAGGCTCGGGGGAACGGGCCGATAACGCTCCCTAATCGGTGCCGTGGTTCCAGTGGGAATGTGGTGGTGTACTACATCTGTCCGCCCATGATCGTCCTCATCTCGGGCAAACACCCCTCGCCACCTCTCCAGCAGCTGCTGCAGCTGGCGCTCTTCCTCGAGGGTCAAACCCTCTGCTCGCTCCACCAGCTCACTCAGTTGCTCTGGGAAGGCCCCGATCACTGGCCGCACCTCCACCTCCACCACTCCCCCCTCCTTGGGAGGATGAATTACTAGCTCTTTGGGGGGGCTGTATGCTGTCAGCATCTATCCGGGCGACCCGCGCCAGGGGGCATCGGGGCGGGAGTTCAACGAGGTAGGCATGGAGGTTGCACACACGGAGAGGAACTTTGCCGCCTCGAACACAGGCCACCGCCCAGCCCACGCACCATTCTTGATGGCCCCCTCTATAGTCCTCCACCAGCACCCACTCACCATCACATAGCAAGCCCTGGGGCACGTCCGCCCAAATTACTTCCTCCATAGCTGGTTTCAACTCATGGGCCCTATCTGTCTTCAGTCGGGCCGCTTGCTCCACTGGGGTCCGCTGTACCACTGCCTCAAGGCGCCGGCACACCGAGAAAGCCTGGTCCCATGCTCGCCAGTCACTCTTAGGGAGGGCAATACGAAACAAAGACACCTGGGCACTACCCTGGGCCTGCAGCACCTCCCAACAATGCCTTATCACATTCATCCCTAGTATCCCATATGGGGCTGGCAGATGCCGGACCTCCACGATCACCACTCCCCGTTGGGGAACCTCCACCCCAGCGACCGTGAAGTCCAGCACTGCATAGCCCACATATGGGAGAGACAGCCCATTCACCGCCTTGAGGGTCAGCCACGGGATATCCCCCACCTCCTTCACTTTGGCATGACCCACGCAGCGAGCGAACAGGCTGGAACTAAACAGAGTGACCTGCGAGCCCGTATCCAAAATACATGGGACCGGCCTCCCGGCGGCCAACACCTCGAGAACAGGGCTTTCTCCCACGATGGCCTCACGCAGACCGTCTGCTATGGGCCCTGGTTGTACTTCGGGCCTCACACCTCTGCTGCTGGCCACCGCAGCCCCTTGACGGGGGCACTCCCTCATCATATGGCCCACCTCACCGCACTGGAGACAAATAGGCCGGCCTTGCTCATCCCATCGTGGGCCTCCAGGCCTTGCAGGTCTTGGGTTTCGGCGCCGAGACGGCGGGGGGGACAGGGCTCTAGCGGGTCATGCCATTTCTCCGGGTGGCATTCGCAATTCGGCCAATAGCGTCTCTCGTAACCCCCGCAGCTGCTCGCCTATCTCCAGGCGCACTTCCTCCCTCACGGACTGCCTCAATGTCTCCGGATCCATAACTGGCACTGGAGTGGGCTCTGGGGCTCTCACTGGTAAGGGTGCCGTGGTGTGCCGCGCCTCAACCCCTTCTGTCTCGCTCAAACCACCGTCTTCCTCCTCCATTTCCTTAGCCTCCTTACAGGCCTCCTTGAAGGTCAGCCAACTCGCCCGCCAAATCAATCGCTGTAATTCCTTTCTGGTTTCGTAGGGTGACGTCATCATCCTCCCCCTCCCTCACAGGTTCCTTCTTCTGCCACCTGCAATGACATTCTCGGAGACGAAGGATGAATGACCCCACCCTGCTGCTGGCAAGTAAAAAAATCGGCCCTCAATCTAGCCAACCCGGTATCTTCCCCATAAAGCGCTTCCAAAAAATGCAAAACTTTTTCTGCTGTGTCCTTCTCCCCACTTGCTAAAAGCTCCACTTCCCGCTTAGCGTCACCCTCTAGGGCACTTAGCAAAAAGTCTACCTGCTGTATCGGTGTCAGGGTCTGAGCTCGGATGCCCACTTCAATGGTCCGCTTCCACTCTGGAAATTTGACTTTTGCTGACCCATCGAATTTTGCCACCCATGAGCCCCCCAGAAATCAGGGAAACCACCCAGTAGAACTCCCCCTACCATCTGGTTCCCTTCCATTGCTGTGCCCGAGGAGGTCCTGTCGACTACGCCAAAAGAAGCTGTGTGGTGGCCCGGGGTAAATGACCCCAACAGCTAGTATTTATTTTGCTTAGTTCAATTTAAGTAATTTTTTTTCCCACCCCTTTGGGACCTCCTGGAGCATAGTCAAATAGGTTGGAACACAGCACAAGTTGATGTTTCGTTTACAACACATTTATTGATCAGCTAACCGTCATGCTAGCAACATGCTAATATAGTTAGCATCATGCTAGCCACATGCTAATATAATTAGCATAAAGCTAGCAACATGCTAATATAATTAGCATAAAGCTAGCAACATGCTAATATTGTTAGCATAATGCTAGCAACATGCTAATCATGTTAGCATCATGCTAACAGCATGCTAATGAGATTGCTAGGGGGCATGGCTTATGAGCATCATGATAAATGCGAAAGACTGATTGGTTGCCTGAGTTAAATGAGCCGCCCGTGGGATACACAGTTAAATTCAGTTTCAAAGTTCCTATGGAAGTTACCAATGTATGTTAATTGGAGTGTAATGCGGAGTGGAGGAGAGGCTGTTCTCGGTTCTTGCGTCACGTCACGTCACTTCCTGCTTTTGCCGGTGCAAGTCGGCGTCTCTTGCCGGTGCAACTCGGAGTCTTTCACTCCTTTTTTTTCCCTTTTATACTCAAATTGTATATATTCTGTCAATTTCTTACTACGAACTTTTTATATAAAAGGACTAACGACTGATTAGACACTGCTTGGCGTGTCATTTAATTTTTTTTCGCGAGGAACCGCCAAGCGTATAGGGCTTCCTCCGCCCAAAACGCACAGCGTCTTAACCTTAATTTTCCTTTTATACCTTTCCTTACGCTAAGCGATTTAAGTAATATAACTAGCGGCTAAAACCTAAAATATAGTTTATCTCCAACCGCGGCGGGACTGAGACGCAAAAACCGACGGCAACTTCTCAGCGATCCTGCTCAACTAATAACAACGTAAGTGATATCTGTTCTTTTAAATAAGATGCCTAACGGTGATGTTGTTTTCTGTAGTGAGTGTAGAATGTTTAGCCTTAGCTCCTCCGTCAGCAGTGATAGGTTAAGTAGTGATAACTTTATCTGTAAAAGGTGTAAGATGGTAGAAGCTCTGACGGAGAAGATCATAGAACTAGAGACGCGCCTCCAGACGTTAGCACAGTCGCCAGGTAGCCTTTTAGCTGCAGGTTCGCAGTCAGGGAGTCTGGGGGCTTCAGGTTCAGATTTAGAGCGTTCAGGCCCAAAAACTCCGGCATTAGGGTTCCCGCAGCAGAACCAATGGGTGGCGGTTCGGCGACATAGACGGAGAGCCCGAGCTTCGGCAAAGGCTACTCCCGAGCACCACTCTCCATCTATCAGCGTGTCGAACAGGTTTACCCCGCTCAGTGAAACACCCGCTGAGACGCCTGTTGAAAGTGCTCTGGTGATAGGTGATTCTATTCTACGGCACATGAAAATAGCTAGACCCTTAGCGGCACCAGCAGTCGAGGTAAATTGTTTACCGGGAGCCAGAGCGCCGGACATCAGGGCCAATCTTAAGGTGCTGGCCAGTAATAGACGTAGATATTCCAAGATAGTCGTCCATGTCGGCACCAACGACGTCAAGCTCAGACAGTCTGAAGTAACCAAAAGTAATTTTATCATTGCTAATTGAAAATAACAAAAATAATCCTAGGTTTCTATTTAACATGGTATCCAAGCTGACTAATAGCCAGACTACTACTCAAACTGTACCAACATTGTTTTCTAGTGGCGAATTTATGAACTTTTTTGACCAAAAAATTTGTTCAATTAGACAGAATATTCTAAAATCTCAAGTAACTACAGTGGCTGGCCTTGACAAGGCAAGTACTAATACTGCAGCCATCTTATTTGAATCATTTACTCCGGTTGACCAGTCAGATCTAACGTCTTTAATCCTTTCCTCAAATTCATCTACTTGCATGTTAGATCCTGTTCCAACAAGGCTACTCAAAGAGATGATTCCAGTAGTGATTAAACCTCTACTAGCAATAGTTAACTCCTCTATTAGCATTGGTTATTTACCCAAATCTCTTAAATTAGCAGTGATTAAACCTTTGCTGAAGAAGCCCAACCTGGATCCCCTGGTAATGTTAAACTATAGACCAATATCTAATCTCCCATTTATCTCCAAAATAATAGAAAAAGTTGTTGCCAGTCAGCTAACCTCGTTCTTGCAAGAAAACCATATTTATGAAATGTTTCAGTCTGGGTTTAGAGCCAACCACAGCACAGAGACTGCTCTGCTGAAGGTAGTGAATGATCTTCTCTTATCTGCTGATCAGGGCTATGCCTCGCTCCTAGTGCTGCTTGATCTTAGTGCTGCTTTTGATACTGTTGATCATGCCATTCTCCTAGACAGACTTGAACATGTTGTTGGTATCAGGGGAGTGGCCCTCTCTTGGTTCAGATCCTACCTTTTAGACCGCTATCAGTATGTGGATGTAAATGGTGATTCCTCTGAGCACGTCAGGGTGAAATATGGAGTACCACAAGGATCAGTTTTAGGTCCCTTGCTGTTCTCGCTGTACATGCTACCTTTAGGCTCAGTCATTCGTAAGCATGGAATTAGTTTCCACTGTTTTGCAGACGATACACAGTTATATATATCGGCTAAACCAGAAGACAGACAGCAATTTCAGAAAATGGAAAAATGCTTATGTGACATAAAAAAGTGGATGTCGGACAACTTCCTCCAGCTAAATCTGGACAAGACTGAGGTCCTTCTTACTGGCACTAATGCCACCAGAAGTCAGCTATCTGACATCACGGTCAGTCTTGATGGATTATCCATTGTACCAAGTAATGTTGCTAAAAACCTTGGTGTTACTTTAGACTCCAATCTTTCATTTGATGTACATGCTTCTAACATTAGTCGCACCTCCTTCTTTCAACTCCGTAATATTGCTAAACTAAGAAACGTGCTATCCTTTCAAGATGCAGAGAAACTAGTTCATGCATTTATTACCTCAAGACTCGATTACTGTCATGTCTTATTCTCTGGTTGTCCAAATAGGTTGTTAAATAAACTCCAGCTAGTTCAGAATGCAGCAGCCAGAGTCCTCACTAAAACTAAAAAATATGATCATATCACCCCAATTCTATCCTCACTCCACTGGCTACCAGTAAAATTTCGTGTCGACTATAAAGTACTTCTCTTGACCTATAAAGCTCTAAATGGTCTTGCACCGCAGTATGTGAGTGACCTCATTTGCACTTACAATCCGGCGCGTACGCTTAGATCGCAAGACGCAGATCTTTTAGTAATACCTAGAATAAAAAACGTTACCGTGGGGGGAAGAGCATTTGCTCATAAAGCGCCACAATTGTGGAATAAACTACCCGTTAGTGTTCGGAGCTCAGAAACAATCTCTGCTTTTAAGTCAAGGCTTAAGACTTACTTGTTTAGTCAGTCTTTTGGTTATTAAAATCCCTTTTTCTTAGTTAAAGGCGAGATCTGGGGGTTCATGGTCATTTGAGATTAAAGGTGAAAGGGGGGATTGGTGCTGTCATCCTACCACTCTGCTGATCGCTCAAGTTTGCAGACGGTGGTTTGGTGTGATGCCGAGACCCCTGGAAGCCCTCATGTCTGTGTTACCTTCCAGCTCTCCCTTCTTAGCTAGGCTGCCATAGCTACTCTAGCATTGCCAGAGGTTAGGTTAGGGCACTTAACTTTCTCCTCTCTCTTCTTCTTTTTCCGAGCTGTTCCCGAGCTGATCCCGGGATGGCGCTTGGCTGACTGAACCCTCACCGGGACTCTTTGGAGATGCCCCGAGCTGACACTGACCATCTCGACCCTACCAAGCTGACGCTGATCAACCAAACTCACCAGGAGTCCCGGAGATGTCCGGAGCTGACGCTTGACCTTGTCAACCCTCCCGAGCTGATCCTGACCCACTGAACCCGCACCAGGACTCCATGGGGACATCATCATGAAACCAACTGGGATTGAACCCTATGGACGTCTACTGACTTAGCAGCACAATACTGAACTAATTTCAGCTTAATGTTGCTGAGAGGGTCCTGCAAGTGGCCCATCAACAACCCGGGATTCGAAATATCCCTTGGACTATTTTTGTATCTTTGCTTCTTTAAATAACTAACAACTCATCTTGAACTATTGCTTGTTGTACATTAAATGTTCGTGCACCCGGTCGCCCAGAGGAGGATAGGGTCCCCCTCCGAGTCTTGGTTCCTCTCAAGGTTTCTTCCTATTAGAGGGAGTTTTTCCTTGCCACTGTCGCCTCAGGCTTGCTTGTTGGGGGGTTTAGGCCGGTTATATGTAAAGTGCTTTGTGACAATGACTGTTGTTAAGAGTGCTATATAAATAAATTTGAATTGAATTGAATTGCCCCTTGCTGGGGCAGTTTACCACTCACCCTCTAGAAATGTCATGTCATGGGTCTACGACAAACGGAACGGGACTAGTCATGCACCAAATTCCCCATTATAAATCAATGGGGCAAATTTGGGCACCTGTTGTGCCCCGGGGGTAAAACTAATACCCTTGTGTGGGGTATGTTCTGACACAGCTTGCAAGCCTCTTCAAATGTGGTAAATTTGATCTTTCTACGAAATTCTCGCGCAGTGCTAGAATCCGTCAAATTTTTTCTCAATAATAAACCTATGGTATTTTTAGAGTGATACAATTGCCCCCTGTGGGGGCAATTAACCCCCCCCCACCTCTTTACAAGAGACATACCACCCCATTCCCGAATGAGCCGCACAATTTCCCACCTCTTTCATGGGTTTACGACAAACGGTACAGGAATAGTTATGCGCCAAAATCCACATTCTAAGTCCATGGGACAACTTTGGGCGCCTTTTCTGCCCCAGGGGCAAACCTTACCCTCTTGCGGGGTATGTTCTGACACAGCTTGCAAGCCTCTTCAAATGTGGTAAATTTGAGATTTCTACCAAATTCTCACTCTGCGCTTCAACCTATGGGATTTTTTCCCCATTATATGTCAATGGGGCAAATTTGGGGACCTCTTGTGCCCCAGGGGCACAACCTATACCCTCTTGCGGGGTATGTTCTGATACAGGTTGCAAACTTCTTCAAATGTGGTAAATTTGACCTTTCTACAAAATTCCCAAGTCAAAGTTGGTCTCAATGTTAAGTCTATGGGACTTTTTAGAAAAGTCATAGCACCCCATTCCCGAATAAGGCGTACGATTCGATACCTCATTCATGGGTCTATGACAAACGATGCGGGACTAGTTACGCGCCGAACTTTTATATGGAAGAAGAATAAGAAAGAAAAAAAAATAAGCCTGAGAGATAACAATAGTAGTGCTTCTCAAGCACCACTAATAATAATAATAGCACACACACACCCGGTAAGCTTAGCCACTTCCCTGTAAGCCGGCTGGGGATCGCGGGGGTCTGAGTCGCTCTTCCTCTCGTTATGGTTCGCCGTTGTTAGCGTCTCCAGCCTGGAATCCAATCCCCTCGTCCTCCGTGTTGCCGATAAACCTCGGTGCCTCGTCATCAGCCACAACCGGACACCTGCAACACAAAGCCGACAGGGACAAAAATCCTGCGGCCGCCGCTAACGCCGCTTTTCCTTCCGGACTTGGACCATTGCGCCGTAGTCCACTCTCTTCAGGTCCAGCAGCAAAAGTTCCCGCAGCCCGCAGCAAACCGCTTCCCAAAGCCCAAACGTTTCAATACTTGCGAACATACTGGTCCACGTCCTCCCCGGGCGAGCACACCAAACAAATGGGGACAGCCATCTTTAAATCTCCCGCGCCCCGCCCCGCCCCGATCAGCATGTCAGCAACCGGCCAACCAATCGATCGTATTCGGGGTGAGGCCAAGCAAGACCTGCTTAACTGTCCGGGGCTCTGCCAGAACATAATAAATAGAAAAAAAAAGAAAAAAATATCGCGTGATGCCGTACGGGCTCGCTAACACCCTTCGTGAATGATGTCCTACGGGACATGCTTGACAGATTTGTAGTGGTTTACATAGACGACATACTTATTTTCTCAAAGACCCGTGCGGATCACGTGACTCATGTCCGGAGGGTGCTGCGCCGCCTGCTCGAGCACAAGTTGTATGTGAAAGCCGAGAAATGCGAGTTTCACCAAGCGGAGGTCTCCTTTCTCGGTTACCGACTCAGTGCCAGGGGAACCTCTATGGAGGAGGCTAAGGTGCACGCAGTGTCTGAGTGGCCAGAGCCCAAGACGGTTAAGGAACTGCAATGCTTTCTGGGATTTGCCAGTTACTACCGGCACTTCATTCGCAACTATAGCACAGTGGCTGCCCCCCTTACCTCCCTCCTCCGAGGCAAGCCTAAGACCCAGTCTTGCTCCATCTGTGCCCAGACCAAGAGCTCACGTCTCCTCCCTGCCGGCAAATTGGTGCCCTTACCAATACTTAACAGGCCGTGGTCGCACATAGCAGTGGACTTTGTCACGGACCTGCCGGTATCCAAGGGCTACACGTGTGTTTTGGTGGTCATTGACAGGTTTTCGAAGGGGTGCCGCTTCCTGCTGTTTAATTCTGGTGGCCGAGGTGCTGTTCCAGGAGGTGTTCCGGTGCTATGGTATCCCTGAGGAAATCCTGTCTGACCAGGGTCCCCAGTTCATCTCACGGGTCTGGAGGGCATTTCTGAAACACCTGGGGACCACGGCCTGCCTGACCTTGGGGTACCACCCCCAGTCCAACGGTCAGGCAGAGCGAGTCATCCAGGAGCTCAGCAGGTTCCTCAGGGCCAGGTATCTGGTCGACTGGGAAGGGTACGGTCCTGAGGAGAGGAGCTGGGTCCCGGCACGGGACATCCTCAGTCAGGACCTGATTGAGGACTTCCACCGCTCGCGACTGGATCGCCCGGCACCTTGTCCCAGGGGCCGCCCTCCTGGTCGGGCCCCGCCCCTTCGTCGGGGTACGCAAAGGGGCGGCTCCAGACGCCCCCTGGGTGGTCACAGCCCTGGAGGTGGGGGCTACTGTCACGGCTGCGCCGCGTTCACGGTCCCCGGAACACTGAGCTGGGAAGGTAAGTCTGTCTCGGGGATCACGTTTTGGTGTCCTCCCTTCGTGTGGATTAGATCACGTTAGGTTTTGCATAGCTGTGCACCGCCCCGTTAGATCGCTCCCCACTTCTGGGTTCTGTGTCTACACTTCGTGCGCTCTTCCTAGTAGTTTATTTGAGTTCTTCTCCCTCATACCCTGGTTTTGTGTTCTCGTTTGGTGTTTTTCATCATGTTTCTGTCTCCACCGCTCCAAGCTCATGCTACCCGCTGGGAGTGGCGTTGTTTACGGACTGTTGCCGCCTCGGACTTTCGTTCTCATTGGAAGACGCTTGCGGATCCGTTCTGGTTTTCCCCGCTTGGGACTTCGGAGTCCTCTGCGTCTGTTCCTGGTGGAGAACCCCCCGGAAAGGCTCCTTTCGTTGGATTGCCACAGTGGGGGCACGAGCCCATCAAGTCCTGGTTTTTGTTCCTGTTTTTTTCCCCGTTTTTTTTGGATTATTTTGGACATTCAAGAGTGTGCTCATTTTTCGTTGGATTTGTTGCTGTGTTTTTTGTTGGACATTAAAACCCTGTGCCTAATGACAACGTGACAGATTTATGTCTGAAAAGCCAATCGTGCAACTTTGAGAGTTTGTCTGATTCGATGATCAGAGATCAAATAGTCATTGGCATCCTGGATAAGAGAGTAAGAAGACAGTTACTTGGAGAGACGGAATTGACCTTGGATAAAGCAATTCGCATCTGCCAAGCATCAGAGAGAGCAAAGTACAACTTAAATCATTTGATGCAGAAAGCGAGCCTGCGGCAGCAATGGATGTCGTGCGGGAGCGCACAAAGAAAACTGAAAAAGAGAAATACTACAAACCAAGGCAAAGGGACAACAAGGACTGTAACCGATGTGGTACCAACCATGTACCTCAAAATGCCCGGCTTATGGTAAAGACTGTCGCAAGTGTGGTGGAAAAAAACATTTTGCAAGATGCTGCTTAACTAAAAGAAAAGTTCAAGTTGTAGAAAGAGTCAAGGACACCGGTGACAGCAATGAAGAGGATGAGCAGTTCTTTGTGGAGACTGTGGAGAAGGAAATGAGCACCAAGGATGAGTGGATAGCTCATCTAGATGTCAACGGAGTGACTGTATCCTTTAAACTGGACACCGGCGCACAAGTGAACATTCTGCCAACAAGAGAATTTGACAGACTGAGGAAAAAGCCAAAAGTGCATGACAGGAAGATAAGTATACGAACTTACAATGATGAGCCGATTCCCACAAATGGGGTGTGTAGGATCACACTGACAGCAAAAACAGGACAGTCTATTAATGTAATGTGTGTACTGGTAGAGGGTAACAGACAGCCTATACTTGGGCTGAAGGCCTGTGAAAATTTGGGGCTCATAAAGAGAGTGCATGTGATTAACAGTAAAGCAGTTACACAGGGTGACATAGCTGAGAAACAGAATGAGATGGTAACTAGTGTTAACAAGATAGTTAAACAGTACCAAGATGTGTTTGAAGGTGTAGGTTGTCTACCAGGCAAACACAAGATACAGCTAAAAGAGAACCCTCAAACAGTCATACATCCAGCCAGGAAGGTTCCAGTTGCCCTTAAAGAAAGGTTGAGATCTGAATTGCAATCTTTGATCAAAAATGGAATAATAAGAAAAATAGAGGAGCCAACAGAGTGGGTAAATTATCTTGTAATTGTAGAAAAGAAAAACGGGGATCTAAGACTTTGCATAGATCCAAGAGATTTAAACAAGTGGATCAAAAGAGAGCACTACCAAGTTGCCAACAAAGACTGACATAACAAGCACAATGTCAGGAGCATGTTATTTCTCTAAACTGGATGCATCGTCAGGTTTCTACCAAATTGTCCTGGATGAAGAAAGTGCTAAGTTGTGTACTTTCAATACACCCTTCGGGCGACACTGTTTCCTTTGCTTACCTTTTGGTATCTGTTCAGCGCCAGAGGTATTTCCCAGGACAGTGCAACAGCTGTTTGATGGTATGGAAGGTGTGGGAGTATTCCTGGATGACATAATAATATGGGGAAGAACGCAAAATGAGCATGACAAAAGACTTTACGAAGTGTTAAAACAAGCACAAAGGTCAGGACTGAAACGAAACAGACAAAAATGTGACAGAGATCACTTACCTCGGAGATAAACCATCTGCGGCAGGAATACAGCCAGACCCGGAAAAAACGCAAGCTGTAGCTGACATGCCAGCACCTAAAGACAAAACAGAGTTACAGAGAGCACTGGGGGTAGTCAATTACATGAGTAAATTCATACCAAACTTTCGCCAAAAGGCATAGTTTGCTGAAGAAGAAGAGGAATGGCAATGGA
This sequence comes from Distichodus sexfasciatus, assembly GCA_032718565.1. Lineage (NCBI taxonomy): Eukaryota > Metazoa > Chordata > Actinopteri > Characiformes > Distichodontidae > Distichodus > Distichodus sexfasciatus. The sequence continues at coordinate 262,674 of JAVGVS010000317.1, read as the reverse complement.
GGACCACCATGGCCAAGAATGGGAAAAGCCTGTTTGAAGTAATGAGCCAGTGCTCAAATTTATGATCCGGAGAACCACAAGTAAAGTCAAATTGATGCGTCTGAAGATGGACTTTGGAGTGGTATTACCCAAAATCATGGAACTGAGAGTTTTATAGCGGATGATCACGCATAATGACAGCAGCAGTAGAGAGAAATTACGCCTCAGATAGAAAAAGAGACGAGGTTTCAGAGATTAGGCGATTGCCAGAGAAGTTCCATGAATACGCAGTATGCCGGGCGATTGTGGGACGGACCACAAACCTTTGATTGCGACCAAATAAAGGCCCTGGGTGATCACTCACCACCACGCATCCAGAAGGCCTTCTGGCTCTTAGCAGAGCCAGCCTGAGTCACACTGGTAAGAGCAGCACAGAAAATGATGTTCAAATTCATGTAGATTGTGTGAGGAGCCAGGATACTAGTGTCAAGACAGAAGTGGGTTTAGCTTACAGGATGCAACAGCATGTGACAACGATTACAGGAGGTGATTTGCAAAAATCAACTCTCACCTGGAGACTTGAGACGCTGCCAAGCCCATCAGCATTTCTAGAGGTAAGCCGGTCACTTAATGGAGTTCTACTAAAGGGAAGGAGGATTGTAGTCCCTAGTGCAAAGAGACATCAAATGACTGAGCTTATACACGAAGGCCATACGGGTATTGAGAAACAAAACATCAGCCCTGTTGTGATGTAAAATACATATATGAACAGAGACATAGACACAAGACAGCCAGAGGATTGTCAACAAATAATAGATACAAACAGCAGAAAGAGCCACTCTTACCTCATTTTAAACCATGTGAACCGTGGAGGAAAGTCGGAGCTGATTTGTTCCAATTGAATGGGAAAGATTGGTTGTCATGGATTACTATTCCAACTATCCAGAGTTCACATTGTTGACAGACACCCTGCAAAGCATGTGATCTTGCATTTGAAAACAATTCTTTATGGAGACATGAATTCCCCATCACTAAATTCCTAAAACAGAATTCAACGAGGATGAGGGGACCAATTGTCCTCTGGCTCCAAAAGATCACAGTAAAGAGAGTGATGTAGGTCAGAGGAGTACCCTAAAGAAAACTCCTACAGACAAAACACTGTCGTTATCTCTAAAATGCAAGTAAAAGGTGAGAGTGCTAAGGAGATTTCACCTGTTGGGTTTTGGGGCAAGACTTATTGAGGAGTGCTGAAGTGTCAAGGGTATGCAACCACTGTAAGGGAATATATATATATATATATATATATATATATATATATATATATATATATATATATATATATATATATATATATATATATATACAAATATATTTTGTAAGGGTATGCAAACAAAGTGTGACATAAATGAGTTGCAGCTAAACTTGTAATTGTTACAAATTTGTCTCGCAAAAATGGAGAGCATACTCGAAACTGTAAGCGCTGTTCCTCAGTGTAAGTGTGCCACCTGCTGCTGCTGCGGTGCACTTTTATTTCATGTTAATATAATAGTATATATTGTACTTGACAGACTAAAGAGAGCAAGTAAATTGTTGAGCCTCTGGAATTAAACAATGAAAGATTCACTATCATTTGTTGATTTTACTCTGATAGAAGTTCAATGATTTGTCTTAATTTAGGGAAAATACACGAGTGGGCGGTGCCTTGGTAGCAGGTCCCTCACAGTGGAAATTCCCAATCAGGGGTATACAATCAAAGACTATAGCACTAACACTATTTTCGGTTGCTTAGTTATGCAGGGTTAAGTAAACCTGGCTTAGGAAAAATAAATTATGACATGATAGGTTTGCTTCACAAACAATAGATAGCACTGCCGCCTAGCGTTCGTGGTGAATATCGATGAAGCGCCGTTACTGAGTATCGACATGTTTTCGTGGCGGAAAAAAGCAGTAAAAAACTGTGTATTCCTGAGTAGGTGCGCGTTAAGTTACTGCATCGATTCCACTCATTAGTGTAACTAAAGTTTTAGGTAACAATTCACCCATTCGAATTGTTTCAAAATGTTCTAAGTATACTGAAATATTAATGGCATATTTACTTAGTCATGGCGGAATTCACAGTATTCGAGCAAATGAATCAGTGAGCAACATCAAAAGTAACAAAGCGTGCTGGACAGGTATTAAATTAGACAAGAAACAGAATATTTACTTATTTGAAATATAATCAATGGTTTTGATAGCCTTAAAGAATGATACTGACAATCCGTTCCTAAAATTATCATTTAAATTTGGGCCTTAACGACAAAATATTGACACTGATTCTACACAACCCAGCACAGTTATTGGCCCTGTGGTGATCCCCTGCAGCCTGGCGTTCACTAATAATATAATCCATGATGTTTCAAGTTTAACTTACTGGATTGATCCTGGAGTTTATTATGAAGAATCACAGAATGTTTCTTGAGGTGGAGGAGTTAAAACTGAAATACAGCAAGATGTCAAAGGTCACAATAAATTGGGACGTTTTAAAATTCCAAAAATGTGGTTCCCGTATGGAAATGCTGTGTAAAAATGAATTTCAAATATCATAACATTTAATGTAGCCCATGGTATAGTTTTACATGCATGCAATTATTTACCACATAGGTAAGTTGTATAAAATATGACATTTACACACCTCATTTAGTTATACCTCCCAGCTCACCGTATTCCGCATATGCATGTCCTTTTATCACATAAAAATAAAGACTAAATAAGACCATAACCATGAATGTATGATAGCATCCCTACCCCAAATCACTGGGCATAAATGGCATATCTATTCATTCATCTATACTCTAAATTACATATTTTAAACACCACAGCACAGCACACCACAGAGAAATGTAACCTCTGTATTTGGCCCATCTGTGAAGGAGGAGTGGGTGGCTGACATGTGGAGTGCCCAGGGAGCAGTGCTTGGGAATGGTACCTTGAACTTGAGTACCCGAGTACCTCAGTGGTACCTTTACTGGTCCAGGATTCAAACCAGCAACCTTCCAATCTGAGGGCGACAGCCCTAACTCTTATACTACAAACTGCCCCAAATTAAAATCAGCACTGAAGACGAATCTAATCCAAAGAATCCTTGAATCTTCCTTGTTGATGGTACTACAATAGATCAAACGGCAATATGAAAAGCTCCTGTCTGTGATGTGGCCGGAGCAGTGCTAATTGATGGGATGATTCTATGGATTTATAAAATAAGTGTTCAGTTTGCCCCCAATTTCAGATCTGTTAAATCACTTTGAAGGTGTCAGAAATATTGTAAGATTACAATTTTAATATAGTAAAAATTGTAAAAGACAAAAGCAATTAGATGACTGCATGTGTTTTAAAGATAAAGAGAGCTGGGGACTTGCGCAATAACATTTACCTGAACTTTGGAGAAAAATCTTTGTTACTGCTTACAGTAATATCACGTTCTCTTCCTTACTGGTCACAATGACCGACACAAACTTGTTATATTTCCTCCTCCCTTGCAATCACCTCTGAGCTCCATCAAGGTGATCATCAAACCCCAGTCCCACTATAATAGATTCATGCCTTTGTACTTATTCAATCTGGAACCTTATTTTTTAGGCAAAGAACTAGAGGTGTTACAGAAATCAAGTAAGTCTTTAAAAAACAACTGTAGGCTCCACTGCAGTTAGTTTCATTAAAAGAGTTTAATGGTATTAATGATTGGTCAGAAGAGGCCCCAGAAAGAACATCTACGGAGACGTCTTCAACAGCCATAGAAACACAAGCAGCACAATGAACTGAATATACTTCATATTTCCATTTTTTCACATTAGTTACAAGAGGTTTGCCGTTATTTACATAGTGCAAAGGACACCAGAGGATGAAGCAGCAGACAGAATGCTGCTTACTGAGTACTACAGTATGTCTACCATACAGACGCACAAACACTCCCACGTTTCTTAAATCACTCTCAGATACACAGATAATTTGTGTTTGTGTGTGTCCACCTTACGTGACCAATACCTGTAGGCTTGAGAATATTCTGCTGTTAATATTTTTTTTTTCACCAAAATGAAATTAATAAAAAAGCTGATCCGCGATAAGAATTTGTCCTTTGGATTCTATCACTCTGGTATAAAGCTAATAAGCTGATCCTGGAACAGACCTCCTAAATGATTACAAAATGCTGATTTAGTATCGAATTTTACTTGATGCATTTACAAAAAAAAACTGCTAGCTGCACAAATTCATGTGCTGAGGTTAGATTTTTAACTTTCATTACAGATCACTTTTGGCCTGACCCACATCCATGATTAACGCTCGGTAACGGCGTGCCTAAAGGATCCAAAAGGAAGGATGCTGTGACATACAGAATAAAAGGAACAGTCAAGTTCATATTTCTATCAGCTCTGTGAGAAGTGAGCACCGGACCAGCGGGCAGAAAAACGCCAGACTGAAACAAACCAAGGTCCTGATCACAGACCCAATACTGTTCCCGTTAGCTACTGCGGCCTGTAGTCGAGCACCACGAGGAAAAAAGCTACAGCTAACCACAAGCCGTTCAGCTGTACAGAGCACACATAAATGATCGCAGTTACAGAGCTTTAAACTGATCACACCTGTGCTGGAAAGGAGGAAAAATAAACAAAAATGGGGGGAAAGGTCAAGACACAGGGACACTCAGAGAGGGGAGGGGAAGTCACACAGAAAAAAAGGCTGGCGTTACCTGCTTTCTTTCCACGATAAATATCGGATTATTTGCTTATTAGAAACACCTATAAACATTATGTACAGAAGATTTGTTCAGATTCACTCATTAGTTCTATCAAACTTCACAACTGGTAATTTTCAAGAAGAACAGAGGCGAGAGAAAAACACAAAAACCTTCCTCAATCTCCTGATTTTTCATATCTGCTCTCTCTCTCTACGTGGGATGTGCTAAGACGAGGAGAAGGAAACGTTGCCATCCTCACTTTAATGTTTATTATCTGCTGCATTTTGCATGAGTGGCAAACTCTGAAACACAATCAGCATCAATGTTATAGAATAAATAAATGAGCAAAGCTATTATCTAGGCAACACAGAGCATACGAACTAAAGAAGCTCCCTCAAACAACCCTGACAGCGGACAAGAAGAGACCTCTGTGTGTGTGTTGTGTGTGTGAAGGAAGCTGGAAGTTAGACAAGATTTCCAAAAGTACTACTGTTCATCATCATCATCATCATCATCATGATCATGGTTCCTTCCATCTGTGCTGGAACTGGAGGAGTTCATTCTGTTTTATTCAAGTATGATGGAGGAGACAAGCTGATGTGTGTATACATGTGTGTGAGATGCTGGATGCACACGGTGACAGAAAAGTGTGGACATGTGGTTGGGCTGTTTGTCCTTGTCGGATTCCTGAGATAATGTTGCTATGACAAGCTGGGGGTGGAAGCTGTGTGTATATGTGGGTATGCGTGTGTGTGTGTGAGTGAGTGTTTGTGGGGGGCGGGGGCGAGGGGTTCCATCAGTCAGAATTGGTTCCCTCAGTCAGAACACTCGGGTGGCTGCTTGTCATCCACTGCAGGCTCAGTGAGGTCAGACGAGTCAAGCTCGTCCTCGTCATCAGTCTCTCCCTTCACCTCTTCCTCTTCCTCGGACCCGTGATGGCTCTTGCTGTTCAGCTGCAGGTTCTCCAGGGTTGTGCTGACCCACGTCTCAATCATGCTGCTGAGTGCCGGAACCTCCACCAGTATGGGCTCAGGAGTGTAGTCCTCTTCGTCATCCTCGTCTTCCTCGGCCTCCTCCAGCATGCCGGGAACCAGGGTGCTGCTGGCGCTGGTAATGGACGAGTTGAGCAGGTCCCTGCAGCTGCCGTCCAGGGATCCCGTCTCCGTGCTCTGCTGGGATGCCCGCTCCAGCCGGTCTTCCACACGCCCCTCCTCCCGCTCCGAGCCCGAAGCCGAGGTGGCCGGGCGCACGGTGGGCTGAGCGGCACCGGCCGAGTCTGGGGGTGAAGTCCACACCCGTCCCTCACTCTCTTTAGATCCGCTGCGTGCTCGGCTGCTCAGCTCACCATCCAGTGGTTCTAGACCGTCAGAGTTCTCCACCATTGTCCGCCAGTTGGTCTCTGTAAACACACATCCACACAACAGTTATGTAGATACTTGCTTACATACTATACTCAACACAGTCCTTACAGGTAATTGTTGCAATTTACAAGCATAAAAGTAACAGAATCGATGCATCGCGTGGACGATTCTGCACCAATGCAGTGGCAGACCATAACTGATTATATTGGGCGTTTTCAACCAGTGGGCTGTGGTGGTATTGCAGATAGTCATGACATGCAATCCAGTTTCACTACTAAAATCACTAAATATCTAAAAAGTATTACACGGACACAGAGTGGACAGCTGCACACTACTGCTTAGTCTGAATAATGGGACAGAACCAGTTGAAAACCCCTGGATTATATCGTAATGACACTGCTTGGTGATTTTCTGGCTATGGCATAAACATTCTAGTTAAAAAGAACATCACGGGACAAACTATGGCTGCTAGATCTGTGATCTATGCCCAATCTGTGTGCAATGTGACGTAATATAGAAAAATTGATGGGACACAACCTGATATCATATCGAATCGTTGACCTGATGATCGTAATCTAATTGAATCATGTAAAGGTGAAGGTTCACACCTCTATTTAAACAACCCTAATAAAATTCTTGGTATAAATCGCGCAATATTAATCAGTGGACAATGACTCAATGTCTGCCAAATCACAAAGACTCCTAACACACAATTCAATTCAGGAACCACAGATTGATATGAGACAATATCAGGTGCTGACTTAACATACTGATATCAAGTCACAGAAATCAACCAAACTATGATTTGATCTTTTTATTTTTGAGCTCAACCAGACACTGAAATGAAAACCAAACTTTTTTATAAGAACAAACTTTCTCTTTAATATAAAGTGACAGTACAATATGAACAATATGAATACCTAATGAATGTTTTCAATTTGGATCGATGCTATAGGTTCGTTGATCATTAAATAAATGTATCAATGTATCATTACACCCCTATATCTATGGCAACTTACATTTCCCATTAACAGCGACACTCTCCCTGGAGTTACTTGGGGTTAAAGGTCTTGCTCAGAAAGTGACGTGAAAGTGAGTGATTATTTGTCATTGTGAACACACCACACCACAGCGCACACTGCACCACAATGTGACCTCCGCATTTGACCCATCCGTGAAGGAGCAGTGGGCAGATAACAAGGGCAGCGCCCGGGGAGCAGTGCTTGGGGACGGTACCTTGCTCATGAGTGGTAACTTTACCGGCCCTGGATGTGAATCTGCGACCTTCTGATCACGGGGCCAACGCCCTACCGTTACGCCACCAATGTGGCGCTAGTTCTTGCAGTAGAATAGAGCAAGATTTGAACTTCCCCAGTCCCAAGATCAGATAAAGAATCCAGTTAAAACAATAAGAACTTTCAACACAGATTCCCGATCCTCAAATCTAACCCATTTGTTAAACTGCCTTTATTAATACAGTCGTGGTGGTAGTGCCTAGTGCCCTATGAAATCCGTTTTGTTCTTTTGATGTAAACACGCGCCGTGTTTGTGAGCGCGCAAGCGCCCGCGTTAGCGTCATTACTCGCTAAAACGCTCAGTTTAAACGTCCCCTTTATTACAGACAAAACGCATATGTTACACTGATAAATAACCACAACAACCAGCGTTCTACTCACAATACAGCCGTTTATTGAGAGATTCCCATAGATTTTCCATAGTTTATTCAGTAACACGCGCTAAACGCATTGTGACGCGGCTCCGCAGGGGATTGTGAAAAATGTAGTTATGCTCCAGAAAGGCCAAAGGCAGCACATTTTACAGGCCAAATTGGTTCAAAATGACCAAAAACTTCGGTATTTCTTCTTTTTCAATTACTCAATTTTGTTATAGAGTACTCAATAGGAAAGAAGAAATATAGAAAATTTATTCATCAAAAAATGTTATTCTATATTCTGATGGATACCAAACGGATGAAGTGTTAGAATGTTACGCCATATATAATAAATAGACAATAATAGATAAAAACTCTGCAACTCAACAATAAAACAATTATTGTTCTTTCAGTACTTTTATTTGACCTAAAGCTAAAAAAAAGCGAGCCGGTTTCATCAGAAATGTGCTGATTTCATAACTATGTCAGCATTTACACATCAAACTATGACAAATTTGAGTAGTGCAGGGCATCCGAAATACAAGAACATAAAGCATGTATTTCTTTAAATAATATGTAAGCTTAAATTTAATTCTAAAGAAAGACTGTTTATTTTTGTTTTCACTACGATGCATCACTGTTTACATTATGGTTTATGTTCCAAAGCAGTAAATAAAGGTAAAAACCTCTAAAGAATGCGATTGTCTACATTGTGAAATAATCGTGATAATCGTGAAACCGTGATTATTTCCCAGGCGATAATCGTGCCATCAAAATCTATAATCGTGACATCCCTAGTCCAATCTGATGTGTGCTGGCAAAACTTACAAAAGAGTTGTTCTCCCGATCCATAAAAATCGTTTGGGCATTGTTCTGCTCTAAACTTAGCACTAAGAGTCAAATTCCATATTTTTTTTTTGTGAACTTCTGTGTTTCAGCCTCTTCGCCATAGCTGACCGTTGACTTTTCCCCCTTTGTGTCTGTGCGTTTGCATGTGTGGAAAGCTGAGTCCCACCTCAACAGGTAACACGTACAGGGGGCTGCAGCGGCCAAAATTGATTAGAAACCCTTGCTTTGCTTTGCCCACACACCGATATCTATTTATACGACGTTCCACGTTTTACAACGGATTCCATTTTATTTCTTGAATTCCGCGATTCCGTACCGTGTAACATGTTCTGTACCGTATGACACGTTTTACAAGTTTACATGAACAGGAACAATCAGTTTCACACTTTACAAAAAAGGAAAACTCTTCCCTCTACTTTTTTTCAGTGCTGCGTGCTTCTGCAGGGACGCATTTTGCAGTGTAACACCGACCCTGCTGACTTGCCGAAGTTAACTTACGTAACAACGCGATTTCATTATGCCGGAGAATATTGCGAAATTCATTTTTACCCCAGGATCAAAATTTATTCTGGGATTAGCACATCCCTACTGTGTGTGTGCGTGTGTGCACGTGCACCGGGATGGAACTCTGCCCTGCGCAGTACAGAAAGCAAAGGAAAAGGAGAATTGTAAACGCACGACAACATAGAAGCACAGATTGCACGCTGTCGTATAAATAAGATGAATAACATAAGGCTGTTTAGTTTGTTTAATAAAAGGACAAGGTACAGACCTGTTCTATAGAAAAGGTAACCTTAAATGGCTTCTGTTGTGGACTCATGTTGGGGAAGAAAGTAAAGTAGAAGTAAAGTAGTTTAAAAAATATGAATCGATATTGAATGGGCAGAGAAAGAAACGTGATTCGATTCGACACCATTTTTTTCTGCACCCCTAATAACAAGTCTTATTCTTGGAGTGATCTTTGTTGGTTGACCACTCATTGGGAGAGTTTTGATTTTTCCCATTCCATTTTCTCTGAAAACTTCATCAATGGTCCTGTAAACCTTTTCCAGCCTAATGACCATCAACAACTATTTTCCTGAGGCCCTCGGAAATGGAGCAAAATCACGGGTCACTCCGGCATCAGCACCTCACTTGCACAAAACTATTCAAGCACCTAAAACACCCAATGTTCCAGTGAGGAACACCCATCTGACTACGCGTCTTACCGTACTCCTTCTCATTAACCTCTGAGATGGGTTCAGAGATGACGCTGCAGAAGGAGATGGCGGACGCAGCTGAGGGGTTGCGCGAGTGGCCCATGTGGTGTGAGACTTTCTTAACGTTCTTCAGGGCCTCCTCCGCCTGCTCCTGCTCCAGAGCTGAAACCATCTCCTTATACGCCTTCCGTGCCTCCTCCGTCAAAGACACCAGCCGATTAAACAGGCTCTGCGTATATACACATTGGGAAGAAACAACTCAATACAACTGTAATGTCACAACCAAACTGCAGCAACTGTAGAGGACTAGCAATAGACTGAATAAAAAGTTACAGTCAAGCTTTGGGTGTGTGTGTGTGAGAATGTGTGTACCTCTGCTCCTGAGTAGTTGAAGATGCCGACTACGCTGACAGGGACGAGTTTGTTAACACAGCGGCCGAGTGCCTTGCGGCCCAGAGCAAATACAAACGGGATCTCCTGCTCCCGGGCCATCGCAATCACGTTATACAAAGCTTCATCTAGACCCCCTATACACCATGTACACACAAAAAATCTACATCCAGTACACAATAAAAAATACTGACAGCTCACAAATTTAAATGCTTCATGTAGTCGGTTGGCATTTAAACATGGACGGGCAGCGCTAGTCAAAGTTACAGCAGAATAAGGTTGAAAACTAGTGTTTTAAATATGTAGTCATCATCCCTCACCCTTGGCTTGGATTTTCTCACAGTTGGGCGAGATGATGACACATCTGATCTTGTTAAGCTTCATGTGTTTGGTGACCTCCCGGAGGCCCATGACCAGGCGACGTTTAGACTTGGCCTTGGTGGGCTCCTTCTGATACACACGCTCCTGAAACCGCACCAGCTCTTGCAGGAGCAGTGTCACACTCTCGTCAATCTCCTTATTCAGCACCTGGTTACAGTACCTACAAAAACACAGGACAGAGTGAGTTAGAATTGATGATAACTCTTCAATCAAGCAGCACCTATTTGGTACTTGCTGACAACTTGGTATGGTAAACCTCTTGTAAAAGCTGCACTTTTAAAGGGGTACACACTTTTACTTCTTGGTTTTCACGTACAATCTGTAATTCGTCCTCTACCCTACTTACCACTGGCCCCACAACCTAAATTGACCTGGTACTATTTAGGTTAAAAGTCAGTCTCAACTCAACTCAGCTGTGACACTGAGCAACTTTGCTGCGAGTATACGAGTGTGCACACGTTTGTGTGTGTGTGTGAGAATTTTCCGAATGAACAAAGGACTACAGTGCCAATTTGAGAGGTTACAGATTAATTCGGAAGACAAAGTGTTCTTTGAAGAGAGCAGCACGGATTGGGTTTGATAGCAGAAACACTGATAAATGCACAGAAAGAGACAGAGTGCACCACAAAGGCTGCTCTCTCTCTGTGTATGTGTGTGAGAGAGAGAGAAGTCACAAAGAACACAAAGGCGGAGGCTCTGGTTTTGAGGTGGGTGGAGGGTTTGGCTCACATCAGCCCTGTACGAACTCTTCACCCTCCACTGTAAAGCAAACAACCAAATCCATTGGCAGAGCTCAACCTAACATTCTGCCTCTGGTGAGTGTGTGTTTCTCTGCGGGCGGGTGCACGTAAAGTTCTGTGTGCCTTGGGGTGTGTGGAGATGCTTATGAGAACCTTCTTCAGTGCGTTTTGTGAGGGGCGTCTTGCTCATGTGTGACTCTTGTAATGTCCTGCTGTACATTTTTGTGTGTGTGTATGTGTGTGCGCACTCACTCTCTGAATCTCCTGCTGTGTATCTTGGTGATGGCAGACGTCGCCATCGGGCTGCCGATGCCAGAGCTGGCTGGTGAACCCTGTGATACGGGTGTGATGCTGTACGGTGAGTTCTGACTGGCTGGAGACAGCGATGCATCACTGGGCATGCTCAGACCATTCTCTACAAAGCATACACGGAAATGCATATTTACTCAAGATGATTACAATGTGTTTTAAGGCTGTGTCCTCATAGAATCCTTACAAAACACAATAAGAATAAACAGTGCTGGAACAGTTTTTATGGTCCAGCCATGCTTTTACTGAATAGTAGGGTTGGGTGCCTTTCACATTTGAACCCATATCAGTAGCGGATACCTGGTACCAATACTCAATGATACGTCATCTCGATACCTTGGTCTGAATCGGTAATACCTGGTTTGTATCATCATAAAAAAATACAGTAATAATAAATAAACCCCAAACTAATTTCAAATTTTACAACTACAATATAAATTTATTACAGTTCTTATTCAAAAATATTTAGTAAAGTGCAGTCACACAGTCTAGCGATTTCGGCTTGTTTCTCCATGCCTGCGCTTTCTTCCTCTGGCTACCGTTGTCATGGCAAACAAAACGAACACCACAGCTTAAATAGCAAATGGAAATTTAACTGCAGTAAATGTAAATTGCATTAAAACGCTGAGATAACTGCTGATTAATTTAAACCTTTCACCCAGCACCGTTACCGATACCTGGTAGTACAGACATCACTCTGTCGATACCTTTTAAAGTACCGAACTTGGTACCCAATCCTACTGAAGAGAAATAGTATCTAGTCGATACAATACAATACATGGGGAAACTGTTGGCATTTCATAAAAGTGTGTGTGTTCTCACCCTCCTGTGAGACCATCTCCTGTGTGAGTGTATCAGTGAAACTGAGCTCATCTGCTGGCTGCTCGTCTTCCCCTGCTGGCTGATCCACACTGAGCTTTGCCTTCTTCACCTCCCGCTCCTTTAAGATCACCTAAACACACAATGAAGTGTTTACTTGTCTGCTCGATTGAATGAGACTCGTGAAAATACTAGTGAAACTAGCGAGACTAGTGAAATACATTAAAGCATCACTTAAAGATGGCTCTCAGTGAAACCTTTATGCAGACACAAGTGGTCAAAACTAGTATTTTAAATGCCAGATGCAACTGAGATAATGTAGATACAAAACACAGGTTAACGGGAGTACAATGGGACTAACCTTCTTGAGTGCTGTGGGCCTCTTGACTTTGGGGACCTCTCGCTCTTTGCCCCTCTTGATCCGGGGAGCGGTAGAGTCAAGTATGTTGTGGGGCGTTGCATAAGGGGCCTTCATCACACCCTTACTGGCTGTGTCTTTACCATGAAACATTGGAGCTGTCCCAACTGACCACATACAGATACACAAAAACACAAATATCACTACATTCATAGGACAAAGTGGCTGGTTTGTGCAAACCTACTGTATGAGCGTGTGTGTGTGTGTGTGTGTACCTGAATAAGAGAGAGGCTTGGTGTTGTTAAGCTGCCTGGCTTTCATCGCTTGCTGTTGTTTCTCCAGAGCTGCCAGCATGTCCCCAAGATCCAACTGCACAGGAGTCCTGCTCTTCCTCCCCGCTGCTTTGGTCAGGGCCTCCTAAAAGCACATGTATAAGATGTCCTCAGCCTAAAGCATAGGGAAGTGTTGCGATGATCCAAGGGTCTCTGGTTCAAATCTCAATCTAGTAAAACTGATCACAGAGGCACCCTTGAGCCTCCAAACACTACCTCCGGCTGCCAATGTCAGTTGCCCACTGCTCCTTCATGGATGGGTCACATGCAGAGGTCACACTGCACTGTGAGCTGAGCTGTGCTGCTTTCACAATAACAATCACTCATTCACTTAACAGTGTGCTGTATTTAGAGTGAACAACAATCCCTCATTTAATCATAGTTTGACTGAGATATTCACTTCTCCAAGAGTGTTTTAAAGAAAACGATGAATTTGAAGAAAATTAATTTTCTTCAGCCTTGTCCAATCTGCTAAACTTCATAATCCTGACTACCAGTCTGTGCTTCCATGCAGACCTAAAATAATATATTACTAAGTTTGATTCAAAGTGAGATTTTCTAACTTGCTAGATATCACCATTACTTACAATTGTCTTAAAAAAGTAAACATATTATTAATTAGGGTTGTAACAAATGATTATTTTGTCAATCGATAAATCGTTATTAATCAGATAGAAAGGAAAATAATATTTAAATTCCAGCATTTTTAATAAACCAAACTGACTGTTTCTATTTCTTCTATATTTATGTTTTGCTACATTATAACATTATAAAATGGAAAACAAATTCTGATCAAGTTTGCCTTTTTTTTTTTTTTTGCAAATTTGGGGTCATTTTGGCCTATAACTCATTTCTGACATTTCTGGGAGAGCACTACATTTTTGTGCAAGATGGTGTTCCACGTGAGAGTCGCGTCATAACAACACGTCGGAATAACTGAAAATATCAAGTAAATGGCTGTATTGCGAGTAGAACGCTGGTTGTTTTTGTTATTTATCAGCTAAAATGAGTTTTGTCTGCTATAAATGGGAAAATTTGACTGAACTGAAACGCTTCAGTGAAGGAAGCATGTGAATGAAGAGAGTCGTGAGCACTAACAACCGCGCATGTGTTTACATCGTGAAAAATATCATTCATGCGTTTCTACTGGAACACTTCAGTGAATGACTTCCCTAAGAGAGTCGTGCACGCAAACAAACGCATGCGTTTTTGTTGGACTTTCCTATGAGAGTCATGCGTGTCAACAAACAGTGCACGTGATTAGATCACAAAAAATGTCATTCATGCGTTTCTACGCGATTACTTTAAAGTTTTTGTGACGCAAGACACGGCACTGGTTCTCGTCTCCTTCTTATTCTTCCTTTATGGGGGTCGGCAGCCCAGCTTAATGGTGCTTTACTGCCACTGCGGTTTCGGTTAGCTTACTACCCCTACATTAGTGGGTAGCCACTGTACAGATGTGTATAATAATGTAGACCCAACTAATTGATTGTTAAATTAATTGCCAACTATCTTAATAATCGTTTTAATCGATTAGTTGTTGCAGCCTTTTTATTAATGTTTGGTTAACAGAAGCTGTGCAGATGTCTTGGTAGAATGGACAGTTACTGTAATTACACAAATCATGTAGCCATATTTTCATACTAGAATATCACTTCAAATATTACTTCAAATGATCTCAGTGTGTACCTGTAGTTTTTTCTGTTCCATGCTAATCTCAGAGTACTCCTGCGCTGTAGCCAGTGCAGCTGCAAGTGCTTTCTTACGTTGACTCTTTGCTCTTTTGGGCACCGAGGTCGTGATGGGGATGGGGGTTTGAACAATATTAATGGGGGAATTCTCCGGAAGGTTATCCAACTGCAAGAATGAGAACAATCACCATTAAGTGGAAAAAAAATAACTAGCCAATTCTAACAGAAGTCTGGGGTCAGTTCTGGCAGAACACTCACCAACGGTTTGGGCAGTTTGAGTTGGGCCTGCTCTGGCTTGTTTCGCTGTGTGTTGACCCCTGTGGCCAGGTCAGGAAACTCCTCCTCATCCTATCCAGGAAGTAAAATAAAAACAAAATCAGTTCAACTCAAGAAAGGTGTTAAGTACTTTCTAAATAAAGCCAGTAACCAACATGCAAATTATTCTTTCCACCACATGCTGCATGACATGAGCTTCAATGGGTTTGGTCTCAGTACCTGGAAGTAAAGAGGCTCAGGTGTGTGGTCGGTGTTGGCTGCATGTGGGACAGGCGGACCAGCGGCCTGCTGGAGTCTCCTCTGTGCTCCCACCTGCGCTCGCTCTGTTACTGCTCCGCCACGGACCCCAAAGCCCATCTGAAACTCCTGTTCAATTAATGAGAGGAAGAACATGCGACTTCTGTTCCAGTACAAATACAGACTAATATGTATTAGCCATTAGGGAAGTGCATTTACCAGGACTGGCTGAATTACCTGTGAGTAATTTCTCTGCTCAGGCATTTTGCCCTTTTGGAAGGGGGAGGCTCGGTCTGACCAGGGCTTCTGGGTGGCTTGTGATGCTGCATTTACCCAGTTAACTGCTGGCAAAAGATAAAGACACATCAACAAGTCACTTATTAACTGACAATTATTAATACACTGTACTGTACACCTGTACATATGTACATCCTGTAACAGTGTGTTCAATAAAATTTCAATACTATCCAAAAAAAAGGACAACGATAAAGGTGAGAGTGCTTACCAGTCATTACACCAGTGTCCACACTCTACAGAGTCCAAGACAGAAGAACAGGCACAAAAAGGTCATATTAGAACTCTACATAGCCAAGTGCGACTACGCAATAAACCTTCGCAAATTTTTACACTTAAATCATGTGACTACGAAAGCGGTTCATACCATTGTGCTGGCGTGGTCATTAGTGCGGGCAGCAGCCGCCCCCTGGTTGTGTTTGGGGCTGCAGTAGCCGCTGTCGCTGTCGATGTCGGCCTCGCTGGCCCCATGCTCGCTGGACGACTCGGTTGGCTGGGACGGGCGCCTGCGCCGCACTTTCCCTCGCCACTGCTGGGGACTTACTCTATCAGAACCACACCTGCTGGCGCCACCGCCACCGCTACACACTTCTCCAGGAAAATCTGACACGCATGTAAACAGCAGGGCACACATGAGCAGCTTTGCAACAACGGTTTAAAGGATGATCACACTGTATCAAAATGGTGACAGGTTTATTCATCCCAACACTAATAATCGTTTTTGAACAACAGTATGAACACAACTGCCCTTCACAAGGATGTTTTTTTCTACAGGATATCCTGAAGTGTAAGTGACCAACAGAACCTACACTAGAAAAACATCAAGTCAATTGTAAATCATCGATAAATGAAAGTGCAGTACTTGGATGTTCAATAAGTGGTATTAAGTGGTCCACATAAGCAAGTGATAGCAATAAATTTGAACTGCACTGCTCAAAGACGAAAAATTATGCAGGAAGGGACTCGCAAAAACATGACGTATTTAAAACAGAAACAGCAAAAAACATCAGCTGACTCCTTTAGCACTACATGCCTGTCTATTTCAGGTAGAACTGTACATTTTTAATACCTGTAATACAGCATTCCAGAGCATGGATTCACGCAAGAACACCGGCATTTACAGACCTGCTCTACTGTTGAGTGTGTTTTAGTTTGGACTCTGACAAAGCGATTTTAGAGTATGTACACGTGACAGTAACCCAATGCAATTTAAAACCCGAACACCAGTGTGGAAGTAAGCCTTCCATTTAAGACAATGGTGTATTTACAGCAATAGCCATGAATTTTTCCACAAGACCTTAACATGTTTTAAGGATCAAATGGTCAAGTGATCAAGTGGCAAATTTAAGAGACTGTAATATGCTGTGTACAATGGTCACATGAATTTCTTAACCATATGTTTGTTAAACATATGGAATATGTTTAGCACCAGAAATCTGGTAAATTTATGAGAATCTGGAGTGGCAACATAACATAATATTTACAATTATAGCATTTAGCAGACACTTCTACCCAGAGTGACTTGCATTCTTTAATTAAAGGACAGTCTCCTTGGAGCAACTTGTTCAGTGGCCCAGTTGTGGTTGTACTGTAAAGAGCATAGAGTTTCTATGACCTCTGGGTGAACTTGCTTCAGAGCAAGAAAAATATGTTTAGGGCTTTTTATACGAGGAAAAGCAAAAAAAGACACACATCAGCTGGTGCCACTAGGTTTTACTTCCTAGACAACCTGACATCATCTTATATGTTGCGTGAGTTTAGTTATAACCAGTTGAGGTCAGATGATTGCCACTTGCCCAAAATAACCACATCCACATCAACACAACAATAAACTCGCCTAAATTGAATGTTAAATTTTTTCACGTTCTTACAACTTAAAAAAAGAAAAACATTTTTTTTGCTGCCTCACAAAGTGATCCACCTTCCATGAATGTTTTTAATATGCATTTTGAAAATCTTATATGAGTGCTTTGATCTCTTTAAAGTTGAACTGAGGTTCATCCAAAACATGTCAGGCTTTATTGTACGAACAACAAAAGAAATGACCATGCCTGTGTGTGTGTTTGTGTGTTACCAGTAAGAGCTGATACAGCATGATACTGATATTATACTATGAACTGTTTTGTAACTGACTGTCAAGTAAAACGCAATAGATTCAAGTTGAAAAGGTAGAAATAAAACTATAAGCTTGATTAGAACCACACACTACACATGACTCATCAACATAATGAATAATTTTTAACCAGGATTGCTACTCTAGGACTGCTGGCCTGATGTGCTGACGTCAATGTGAAATGCAATAAAGTGTCTACTGATTATGTTTGATCGTTGTAAACAATTACACTGGCAAAACAAATAAACCAACTGTGAAACTATAATTAGCACAGCCGTACCCACACTAAAGTTAAGTACACTACCTGAATTGGGACTGTTAAGTAATCTGCATTTGGTCAAAGTCAGAATAAGGTTGTAAAATTACCGGTTTGCTGAGCGGCGTCTACCAGCAGCACAGTCCGTGGTCTCCCGTCAGGCGCCGCAGCACAGATTTCCTTCTGCACAGCCACACTACGCATCACAGGCCGCTTCGCCCTCATGGGCTGAGGCATTTGCTACAGTCAAAGCAAGAACATCTTTATTACTGATTGTAGTACGTTCTGTCTGTATGTCTGTTACACACAGAGTAACTTTTCTTATATTTGTCCCTTTAACGTGGATGTTTGCAGTCTGAAAGACTGTATGTAAGGTAGTCAATAATTATATTATTATTTCTTTGGTTCCTTTTTTTTTTTTAAAAAACAACTTTACAGATCCCTCCCACACATAATTTGACAACACTGCAAGTTATTTTCATTCTGAGAATATACATACATATACATATCTAGTCTTGACATTTTTAAGCAATTCTGTGTAGTTCCATTTGCAACACGACCCCAATATATAAACACTTTCGAAAATGCAGCCCATAAAAGGCAACAACCAATAAACATAGTGGGGAAGTCAGGAGAAATCAGGATATGCCTGTCTCTCCCAGTCCCCTGTTGTGCATACACTTGCTTTTTTAAGCTGGGAGCTCCACTATTTGCTCCTCAAATTAGACTCACAGGGTGAAAATTCAGAGGGGTGGGCAAGCAAGCTACCTTGCAAATACATACATAAGTTAAATCTAAAACTTACACTAACTTAATACATCATTTCTCCTTTTCTCACTCAGTCTGTTTACTTTTGCAAAGGTTTGGCAGATGTAGGACTGGATAGATTTGTGGCATGCCCAGTCACTGTACTTCACCTAATAAGAGAATGATTATCTGTCATTGTGAACACAAAATATGACCTCCGCATTTAAATCATCCTTTCTCAAGTGTATATTGTGATTCTTCTTCCAGTTCAGAATTTGACCTGATGACCCTCCCCCTGGACCAGTGACCAGAACGGCATGCATGCAAGATCATACCTTGGGCAGGACCGGTGCTCGTGCCATGCCCCTGCCCCTGTGAGCTGCCATCCCAAAGGGCTGGCCCTGTGGGGGAGGCCTCTCGCAGCTGTCCGATACAGCGTTCACCACACCAGTTTGCAGCTGTCCGGGGTAGGGCCCAGGGAAGGGTTGGTAAAAGCCCATCATAGGAGGGCAGGGGGCAGGCATGATCTGGTAGTAGGCATAATCGTTGGAGACAGGCGGCTGTGGTGAGGACAGAATGGGGTAGGCTAGGTACGGCCCACCAGGGGCTGCGCTGGGCTGCTGCCATCGAAGGTCTCCGTTATACAGGGGCAACTGCCTAATGGGGCATACAGAAAAAGAAGGGGAAAGGAGTGTGGAAAAGGCAAAATGTAGATTAATTTGTGAACAAAAAAGCACACTGATAAAAGATATTTAATTTAAATACTTAAGAACAGGCTTTAAGTCTGTCTCCATGGGCTGATGTATACATCTGATCTCTCAAATGTTTCGTGATCCTTACCATACCATTTGAACAAGACAGGATTGTATTTTTATTGCTTGATATGCTGGCTCCATATTTTAAATAAGCTAATTTAAATATGATGGAGTAAAAGAAATTTACCAAATTTCTAAAAGAAAAGCAGTGTTTATTTAGTGATGACAAAGGAAAATATGATTGGCTCTGTGATTCACAAGATAAGATCTCACAATTATGTTACACACAAATGTTCCACTATGGACACTTCCTGCTATTCAAAGTGGACAGGAAGGAAAGAGGCAGGATGTGTTAAGGACAGAATCAATCTCTTCCTCTCTTATACATACAAATGCCTATACATTGTTTCCAGAGTTACCAGAAGGTTAGAGACTCTCTCCGCTATTATCAGAAACGGCAAAAAAACAGAAAATTGCATGTCTGTGTGTCTGGCTATTAACTTACGAAAGCGTGGACAACTGGGCCACCCTTTGCGGCAGTGTGTGTGTGTGTGTATGTTTATGGTTTACCTGTTTGGCTGGTTCTCTTGGACAAATGGATAGCAGGTGATGAGGTAGGAGGGGATGGGGGTTGGCTCTGTCCCAGTGGCTCCACCTCCTCCCTCTCCAGACAGACTCATGGTCAACAGGGTAGAATCAGCACCTTTCTTCTGGGGAATAAACGGCTCCACTTCGGCCGACAACTTTACATCCTATGACAAGTGCACACAAACCCAATCACAATCATCAGTGTACCTAGGCACACATTCCATCATTCCATCTAGGACTGAGGAACTTGACAAAGCCATTCACACCTAGATATCTATCATCCTCAGCTTTTCACAGAAGTGTTTAAGTCAAGGCATTTCATTTTAGACAAAAGTAAAGTTTATTTATAAATGCCCATTGCAGCGGCAGATAATCATCATCATTTCATCTGAAAGCTTCAGCACAATTAACACAAAATGATACTGCTGCATCCAAACATCCAAAATACAATAATGCAGAAACAGAAGATGACTGAGCACAGTCAAGTCAAACGTCAAAGTAAGCTTTTTTGTCTACTATATACAAGTATACAGACAGACAAGACGACGTGGCTCCAGTTTCTACAGTACAGAGAACAAATAAGGCCAATACAGTAAGCAAAGATATGTACAAAGACTATAAAATATAAAAAGAAAAAAGAGACTGTGCAAAATAGCTACTAATATATTACTATATATAGTCATGTTACATGTGGAATTTTAGACTACAATTAAGGTCCTGGAATTACCTTTTTGCATTGAATGTGCATGATCTGCACCAGCTGAGTATGAAAATTCTAAACAGGCAGCCTTTATATAGTGACAGCAGTCAAATGGAGGAAACTACAACCGAATCAATTACTATTATTAGAACTTTCTGTTTGGGTTCACCACTTTTTATTTTACTGTGACATCATGAATGTTTAAGAAATATGTCTTAAATGCGGGCTGCAAATAAGTCCATAGCCGACAGCCTTGGGTTCAGAGTCAATTGCCATTCTCTACTGAACCTCACTCTGCTGCTGTTTTGAAACAAATTAATACTATATTCCTCTTGAAAATGCATGTGCTATAAGTTTTTTTAAAAGCCTTTTGTTCACATGCATTATAACACAGTCATGTGGTATGTCCTCTCCTATGAGGAAGGAGAAGCGGCCCTTATCTGCTGCCAGAGAGGGAGGGACTAAGCTGGAAATGATTATACAAGAAGTCGATGCTGATACCTTGCAAGGGCAAGTCCACTCTTTTACCTGAACAAGAAGTTAAACTAAACCTAGAAAATGTCATGTCCAGCAGGGGATGATGAAACGCCCACGAGTGTTCTAAACATTATTGTTGCACCATTGCTACAATACAGGCTTATAGTTGTCAAGGGATTCTAAAATCAGCTAACTAGTTCTAGTGGTTAGGGTACTCGCCTCTGGACTGAAAAGTTGTGGGTTCAAATCCTACCTCCCGCAATACTGCCACTGGTTCACTGAGCAAGACCTGTAGCCCTTACAGCCCTAAGAAAATTTGGGGTGTTTTTCTTAAGGTTTTAGAATTATTATAGTGTGTGTGTGTATAAGTTCTCCATACACACATTATATTGTTGTTGCTGCACTACTCAGATTTGCCATAGTCTGATGTGTAAATGCCGACAGAGCCTTGAAATCAGACTATTTCTGATAAATATTGACCTGTACCTGTAGAATTTTTTTTTAACCTTTTTTTAGCTTCATGTAGTATAAAAGTGCTGAAACTGTAGACAGAACTACTAGAAGTAGTAAGAACAGCGTCTGTTTTATTGGCTTGCAGAGATGTTATTATGCAGAGACATTCTATGGCTTAGTACTGTGAAGAAAAACACGAATTTCGATATAACTCCAATATTATTGTGCATCCCTATTGAAACATTATTACATCACATTAACCATTATAATCATTTAGAAAGATCTGTGGATAAAGTCATGCAGATAAGAGTAACAGAACAAGAAAATAGGGAAGAGAGTAGGGCTGGGTGATGTGACTCTAAATTCCTATCACAATATTTCTGGACCTTGTCCTGCCCAGTTTCACTCAAAAAGAAGTTGAGGAATATAATTATTTGGATCTAACTGCACAGAAACAACTTTATATGCTTAGCATAAACAAATTATACACATTAAGGAAAAATAATGTATAGAAATATGAATGTGTAGCTATCAATCAAAGACCTTTGAAAATGACAACAATAAATTGAGCTAACATTGTAAATAATCTTTTTCCGCTTCCAACCTTTCAGCTGAGCTAAATTACACTTACTGAGCACATACTTAAAATAATTATTTTCACCACCTTAAAGTAACAAAATATTTTGATAAACAAATGGCTAATTTTCTCTATACTATTTCTCCAGCTCAGTTACCTGAGAAAGCATTGGGTAGTGACGAAAACAAAGAACATGA
Organism: Distichodus sexfasciatus; assembly: GCA_032718565.1. Taxonomy (NCBI): domain Eukaryota; kingdom Metazoa; phylum Chordata; class Actinopteri; order Characiformes; family Distichodontidae; genus Distichodus; species Distichodus sexfasciatus. The sequence goes on along the minus strand of JAVGVS010000317.1, from coordinate 240,231 downwards.
AGTTGTTTTACCACTGTATTCGGCCAAGTCGTCTTCACTTAACGCCAAATATTCAGTCACGTAGTGATTGCTTATGCGAGTAATGCATCTACTGTTTCAGGCATCTCCCACCTGCTGTTGCACCAAACAGGGCGCAGTCTGGCCATTTTAATTATATATCTCCATAGTTTTATTTACAAATGATGCATTAAAAATACTGTTCAGATCATGTCACTCGATATACCACCCAAGTCTAGAAGCAAAAGATGAGGACATTGTGTCTGGCTCTGACCCACTAAAGTAGGCGAGATCCTCGAAAAGAGTTTCTGTCTCACCACACCCTCTAGACATGCCACATCTCCCCACATACACTTCCTGTGTGTGTGTGTGCGTGTGTGTATAATTAGGTCTTGGCCTAAATTTCAATCAAGAAGGGGGGAAGAAACTTGACTGTGTGTGAAGGACAAAGTTCAAGTTCCCCCTTCTGCTGCTATGAATGGACAGTGTGCATGTGTTGACAGACACAAGCAGCCATTGTCCGGCAGTGGTCAGTGGGTTGAGCTCCCTTCAGTCTCTCCATCACCCCATCGCTGACCGCACTGCTTCAAAAAGACGTACAAAAACGAAGGAGGCTATTTTATGATAAGGAAACTGAATTTATTTTTCTGTCTTGTGCAGCAGGAAGGGAACATATCTAACAAGATCTCCTCATCAGAATCATGTCAAAAACATGATTATGAACCTTCTGACTTGCAGAACTATGAAAACAAAAAACACTTTGCATTCATACCCAAAAATGACTGAGGCTGCATGATTAATCAGTTCCAAAGAGCTCCTTTAAAAGAGGTGAGCCTGGTTCAGGATTAGCGGGGTGATGAACAGCATCAGTAGATAAGCTAATTACATAAAGGGAGTAAGATCAGAGCTCCTGCAAGTGTGTTTGTGTATGTGTGTGTGGTTGTGAAGTTATGATTGTCCTCTAAAACTAGGACTGGGCGATATGATCTCAAAACAATGTCACGATTATTGGTACATATTACCTTGAATACAACTAATGAATGATTATTTTGTTTTAGAGTATATTTGTTATTTTGCCCTCATAGTTCACTAACTAGGTTTGTACTGTAAATATGTTCAACTATTAAAGCGGGGATATTTTTTCTAAAAAGAGATCAAATCATGATTTTGAAATAATTGAAGGAAACACATGAAGTGCCAGACTGTCATAACACAGAGAGTATATTGTTAATGAGACAGTACATGAACACACACTGGAAAAAGTAACATTTTTTTTTTCTGTTTGTGGTTTGTGAGGACATTTCTACCATCATGATACAAAAATGCTTTCTATTAAAAAGTTCCAGATTTATTTTAAAACAAACTAAGATTTTGGTTTCTAAGGCTAAGGTTAATGTCAGGGGTGGAGATAATGCTGTCTCAAAGACAGCAAGATGGGTTGCGTGTCTTTAGAAAATGTAGAAAAGTTTAGAAAAGTATGAGAGAGAGAGAGAGAGAGAGAGAGAGAGAGAAGAAGAAGGGCACGACAGTGGTGAGGGAACAATCACTAGTCTTTTGTTCTATCAGTTTCTCTGTGGACAACAAAGCCTTTTGTCATTCTTCAGCATGTAGTGTAAGTCGCGGCAATACGCATTCTCCAAAGGTATCATTAAAAACCAGCTCCTTAATTGCGTCATAATGTTCAATTTAGACGAACCAAGGATAAACAGGGACGGAGTTGGTAAAGTAACAATGAAAAACAAAAGACACAGAGAACTAGAGATACAGAATGAGAGAGAAAAAGAGAGTGAGATTGTGACTGGAATGTTGTCGTCAATGCAGAAAGACCGGAGCTGCTACCACTTCATACCAACCCGAATGACAAAAATTCCTCGGCCGAGTTTCGTGAAAATGCACCCCACTCCGCTAGTTTACCAAGCTTGTTTAAGAAAGGCGTTCCCCCGAAATAACAGGGCACTCTTAACAACACTCTCAACGTGTGTATCACTCGTTGTTTAGTAAACTTTTGGGAATGTGTGGACTAGTCTGTGGTCCCCCCTCCACTCAGAAATAAACACACTTTACTCAGGGTATAATAAACTCTTTGGCTAAGCTAACTCTCACGTTCTGTCCCCGCCCACCTCGTCTAAATTAAGGTAAAAATAAAACTGATTATTTTCCTAATACATCGAGTCAGTTCTGATAGCTAGTTCAGCGCCCAGCAGGGATTCAGTAAACAGTTCGATAACGCAAGGCTAGCTAGCCAGTGAACTACTAAATAATAAAATACACTTTAGCTACCATCAGCAGATGATGTCACAACACAGAACAGTGACTAAAATTATGTTCAGGAAATAACGCCATTTGAACAAAACACCGAATTCGTGCAAAAAGAGAGCAATTCTTAGCTTCTAACCGGTGTATTAGCATGTCAGTAAATGCCAAGCCTCCGCTATAATCGGTATTGGATGCTAAGTTTGCTAGCGGGGCAGAAACATGCTAATGGCTAGTTAGCCGAAAAGCTCGCGGAAAAAGGGGTTACCTTGTTGTCACTACTGTCCATACCGACCACCGACACCGTTCTTGACCCGCATTGAGCACGCTGCACGTTTCAGCAAGTCGCACCGTCTGTCCGTCTCATTGTACGAGGCGCGTCATCCAGACCCAGCGCGTCCCGGTGGTTTTGATAACGACGCAGCGTAGAGACGCTGTTGCTATACTGAGTGGCGAACTATCGGACCACAACGTCAACGACTGTCATCTGGGACGGAGGCCGTAGAGGGACATTCTACACCTGCTTGCGTGTATTTGCATAAAGCACGAAACAGCCAATCGGACTTCGCTGTGTTACGTTGCCCTTTCCCACCGAGAAAAAACAGTAAAAGAGGACATAGTGAATCCGTGGTCCGTGTAGTGGATGTAACTAATTTAATCTTTCTTTCTTTCTTAACATGCCATCTTAATCAAAAACATATTTTCACTGATAAAATGAACATGACCAACTTTAAGAAACCGTTCATATTAAACACAATTATACACAATGAATAAATAATTATAAACATATTATTTACTTAGTAATACAATATATAGAATGAAACATTTTAATTTGTTTACAACTTTGAAATGTTCTGTTATAAGCATGGTTTGTAGGTTTATTCCCCTTAAACGCCTTTTTTTTTCTTGGACATAGCTGAATTTGCGCATTTCCCGTTCAAGTACAAGGGAGAAATGCGAGGTGAGGCAGCGACGAGCCGAGTCTCGCCTCGGAATTGGCTGTCCCTCACACTTTGGGCTGATACCTGCAGTTGGTGCGTGTCTGCGAGAAGGTCCTGGCCACATTGACTACTGGTTATCTAATTTGTATTCTTTAAACACGTACATATTTGACTATAATTTGCACGTGTCAAATAAAGAATCTTGAAATCTAATAGAATGAGAGAGCTGAGAGAACGCATCTACATATCTGCATGTGTTCTAAATTTCCTGTGCATACTCATTCAATACAAATAAAGGAATGTAGTAGTGTACAAAGGAAACTAATTGGGATTTGGACTGTAATTGAAATATGTAATTGTTGTAAAAGTTTTTGATTCTAATGTAATCAATTTTAATATAGACTGTTCAACAAAAGGATAAGAAAAAGAAAAGAATATAGACTTATTTTAGTATTTAAATATTAGATTTTTCTTTTGTCTGATCCCGTTTTTATAAAATTGAAAACACACAGAGTGTGTGAGGGACAGCCAATTCCGAGGCGAGACTCGGCGCGTCGCTGCCTCACCTCGCATTTCTCCCTTGTATTTGAACGGGAAATGCGCAAATTCAGCGAATTTTAACTATACATATGATCGAAATTATTGGAATTATACACATTGCATACAGTCATACAGTCATAGCACAGAGCAGTGAATCGTTTTTTAAAATGTTATCATTGTTAGTTTTTTTTTTTTATATATATATATTTCATGATGAAAGGCCCTGACTCCTGCCTCCCCTGACCACATGTACGCACTATAACGCCCTGATTTATACGCACTATATGCAGCATTAGTTAAAACATTTTTATTACAAACTTCTTCGAGTCAAAGGCACTGGAGCAGTTCTTTACTTATCTCTATATTTATCTTCTCGTGTCTTCTTGTTATATCTCAGGATAAACTTATTAATGTTTGCCTACACTATGAGGCATTTCTTCTTAGTTCAGTATTTCAATTTTCAAAATTAAAATTTGCTTTAATACTAACACTGATTTCTGATCACTGCTTTACAATGTGGGATGACAGCATGAAGGTCCTGGGTTCGAACCCCGAGGACGGTCATAGGGCAATTCTTGGTGGAGTTTGCATGTTCTCCCCATGTTCGTGTGGCTTTTCTCCGGGCGCTCCGGTTTCCTCCCACAGTCCAAAGGCATGCAATATAGGTTAATTGGTGACTCTAAATTGGCCCCGTAAGGTGTGAATGTGAGTGTGACTGTGTGAGTGTGTGTGCCCTGCGGTGTGTTGGCACCTGCCCAGGGTTGGTCCCCGCCTTGCGCCCATAAGTTCCCAGGATACGCTCCCGTACCCCCGCGACCCCAGTTGGGATTAAGCGGTTCAGATAATGAATGAATGAATGAATGAATGTATGCTTTACAGTGTAGCAGTTTGAATAATGACTGAGTGATAATGATAAATAAATACGGAGAAAATGCTCTTACTCTTTTAAAGAATTCTTTTCAAATAAAACTTTAAGATAAAGTGTTTAAGATAAAGGGTAGCCAGAGTAACACAGAATATAGAGCAAAGTACAGTGACATCATTCAGCGTCTGCCCTGTAAGAGTTTAGTGGGCCATAAAGGCCTTGCAGCATATCTGATTCTATATCATTTATTCTGTCATAGCACACACCCACATCTACACCAACCATACACATGCACAGTTTTATTTTCCCTTATGCTTCTCAAAAATCACTGTCATTGTTATTCAACATAATATCAAAATCAAATCACCATTTTTGCTCCATATTGTAATTTCAGAAGGCTCAAAAAATACTGTTCATTGTGTTATTAAGAACACCCAAAACACTGGCAACTTTAGAGTAAACAGTCTATTCATTCTGCAATTAGCTGCAGTAAATGTGTATATACAGAGAAAATAGGGGAAACAAATTTAAAAGGAAACTGAGTAATTTTAAATAACACATTTGTGCCTCAGTGAAATGCTTATGCAAATGTTGAGAATAAATATGTGTTTAAAATGTCAGAATTATACCCCTTCAAGGGCACATAACCATTTAAAAACATCAGTCCCACATAACTATTTAAAATGTTGAAGAAATGACAAAAACATTTAAATAAAGAAAAGCAAGACAAATCATAGACTAAGTAAACAGATTTTTTTTTCAAGAAATGTCTACAAATGATCAGGACTAGTGTAAGGTGTTCCCCTGACTTTTCTAATCCTGACTTTGTTCCCTCAATAGTTCTGACCGAGCATGAGCACTGCTGCTTGACTACATTGCTTGAAATCAACATTTGGAAATGTGCAGGTAAATGTATTTTCTATTAATTAATAAACACAATAATTTTTTTGTCTTGTTAATGTAACACTTTCCCTCACCTGAGCACAGGAGCTCCTCAGGGCTGCGTTCTCAGTCCACTCCTGACCTGCGATTGCACTGCCCTGCACAGCTCAAACCACATCATCAAGTTCACTGACAACACGACTGTAGTGGGGCTTATCAGCAACAATGACGAGTCGGCGTACAGAGATGCGGTTCAGCAGCTGGCCGTCTGGTGCAGTGAGAACAACCTGTCGCTGAATGTGGACAAAACCAAAGAAATGATCGTCAACTTCAGGAAAATTTGCTCTACCCACACACCACTCAGCACCCATGGCTCCACGGTAGAGACTGTAAAAAAACACCTGGGAGTTCACATCACAGACGACCTCACCTGGACCACCAAAACCACCTCCATCATTAAAGACCCAGCAGCGTCTCCACTTCCTGAGACGGCTGAAGCGAGCCAACCTCCTTCCTCCCATCCTCACCGTGTTCTACAGGGGCACCATAGAGAGCGTCCTGACCAGCTGCATCTCTGTCTGGTTTGGTAACAGTACAGTGGCCGATCACAGACAGTTACAAAGGATTATTAAAGCAGCTGGCAACATCATCAGAGCGTCTCTTCCCCCACTGCAGAACATCTTTCACAAGTGCTGCATCAGGAAGACACAAGTGCTGCTCCCATCTGGCAGAGACTATCGCAGCATCAGGACTCGATCCACCAGATGGCGTGATAGCTTTTTCCCACAAGCCATCAGACTCTTGAACGCACTGCCTGCCTTTCCACTCCCCCTACAGACTGTGATCTGACTCTACTGCACCTCTGAACTTTACACTTTACTGTCTTTGTGATGCACATGCTGCTATTGGACAATCTCATTCATGTTGTACTGAAATTTTCTCAAGAATAATATTCATGTTTACTAATTTTATTTAATAGACTAATAGTCTGTATAAAAGGCTTCATATTATAACTGTTACAGAACTTATACACATTCAATGTAAAAGACAACATTAAGGCCACGATAGTAGGCTGAATAGCACATTTAACCAAATTACCTCTCTTTCTACTTCTAGTGTAAAGTTTATCTTTTATATTCCACCTCTAGTTTAAAGTGTATATTTTATATTCTATTTATATGTTGCTTATTCTGTGTGCCTTATTTGTTCTTTGTGCTTGTTCTTTGCACTGTTAGAACTGGAGCCACATCGTCTCGTCTCTCTGTATACTTTTACAGTATATGACAAAGAGATTACAAAGTTTACTTTGACTTTGACCTAGTAAGCTACACAAGGAATGGCAAATGTGTATTTAACTATGGACTATACACTATATGGACCAAGGAATTGGGACACACTTCTTAATTACTGAATTAGACCCAGGTGTATAAAATCAAGCACCTAGCAATGCAGTCTCCATTTACAAATATTTGAGAAACAATATGGGTAATTTTGAAAAGCTCAGTGACAAGTGTGGTACTGTGATGGGATGTCAACTCTTTGCAATAAGACAGTTTGTAAAATTTCATCTCTGCTGGATATTCCCCAGTCAACTGTAAGTGGTATTATTGGCAAGTGGAAGCATTTCAGATCAACACCAACTCAGCCACAAGCGGAAGACCATGTAAAGTCACAGTCCACTGGACTGGAGCAGTGGAAATGTCCTATGAATTGGTGAATAACATTTCACCTGTTTGGCAGTCAGATGGGCGAGTCTAGGTTGGCGGATGCCAGGAGAACGTTACCCTCCTGACTGCATTGTGCCAACTGTAAAGTGTGGTAGATGAGGAATAATGATGCGGGGCTGTTTTTCATCCCTGTGCCCCAGTGCACAAAGCAAGGTCAATAAACACATGGTTGGATATATTTTGGTGTGGAAGAACCTGACTGGCCTGCAGAGCCCTGACTTGACCTTATCAAACACCTTTCTGATGATTTGGAAAGGGGATTGCGAGCCAGGCCTTCTTGTCCAACATCAGTGCCTGACCTAACGAATGCTCTACAGATGGAATGGGCACAAATTCCCAAAGAAATGCTCCAGAATCTTGTGGGAAGCCTTCCAAGAAGAGTGAAAGCTGTTAGAGCTGCAAAGCGGGCACCAACTCCATATTAAAGTCTATGTATTTGAATGGAATGTCAAAGTCTCTGTTGGTGTAATGATCACCAACCCTGGTCCATGGTCCATATAGTCCATTTAAAGTCAACTTATTAGTACTTCAGTAATGTGCATTAGCAGTGTTACATTTTTTACAGTTAATTATGTATTAAAATCTGAACACAAAGTGCACTAAAACCACACCTCACCGAGAAATGACTCATGCTGCCATGCACATGCTCTCTCCCATTAGACTACTTCATCACACAATGTACAGTAAAAAAAAATGGACATTGTTTTTTTTCTCATTAATTTTGTTAACATTCAGCTAAAAAGCTAACAAAATTTAAATCACTTGTTGAAATGCAGTCATATAAAGTGACTTCAATCTGAATGTGAAGTTGGTATGAAGCGGTTTGGATAATGAGTTAATGAATTTTAAAATAAAAGGAAAGCAATGCAAAAATATCCTGAGTTCAGTTAACATAGTCTACGGACATGGTGAATGTGTGAAGTGTTTTGAAAGTGAACATGGTATTGGGATGAGTGAAAATGATTATAAAAAAGGTGTGATAGCATAGCTGTACCAAGAGTGCCAAATGCCAATAATTATACGTTCATGAATCTCGTTCAGATTCTTTATGAAATAAATGTTCTGCCATGATTTACCTCTAGGTGATGCTCTAGTTCCATAAACTAAAACTACATCCACAACACATTTCATGAAGCGAATGAAACACTGTCAGATGTTGTTGAGGTAAGAACTACATCATTAAATAGACCTAATCTAAAGTTTAATTTCTATATCCTTAAGACTCTCCTACAGATTAACCCTAAGCCTGTGTGGTGTGTGATAACAGGAAGCTGGAGCTTGTGTAAAGTCTGCAGATTAAGGCTACTGTTCAAACACAGCATGTTTCTAAATCTTGTGGTTTCTCTACAGTTTCCAGAGCAATTTGGCAGGACAAAGTAGACATTTTTCACTTCAGTGGACATGCAGATGGAGAATGAGGGGAATGCCAGTAAAGGCAAGCAAAAATTTAATAAACCAAGAAAAGAGGGAGAGAGAGAGAGAGAGAGAGAGACCCCTTTTTACTAAAATATGTGAAAAGGGGTTTAAGGTTAATTGTACTGGTACAATTTGAGAATTAAATCCTTACTTAATAGCTCAATGCAGTTAGTGATGGAGGAAAAATACATCAGTCTCTAACCCAAGACTTCTTGGTTTCTCAAATAGATACTGTGATCAAACAAAAGCATGAATTATCTCTAGTCAGATTCTTAACGTTTTACCTGAAAATCAGTTCAGTTTATTTGCAGCCTTTTTACCATCTGAAGAAAAGTGATGTTTATAGTATATTTCATATTTACATATGTGAAGATCATATTTTTTAAACTCACAATTCAGCGAATGGATTATCTCCTAGTACTGAAATATAGAATATAAGTAGAATAGAACACCTGATTTCCATTTTAGCTAAAGACCTATCCACACGTTTCTGTTTATGCCCAATTATCACATATACAAAAGGAGCCATCTTTGGATTGCTTTTTGTTTTTTTACATAGTAATGTGAGTACAATTGATGTGACCAGAAGAGCCAGAGGAAGGAGACATCAATGCAGACGAGCTCGAACTGTTGTTTCTGATGAATCAGAGCCACTGTAATTGACCATATGGTAAATCATGGACTATTCTTGAGGGATACAGGTCTGAGGGTTCAACCAAACCTAGATCCACAGCAGCTTCAATACTGAGGATTTTCATGTAAACCAACAGGTACAGGTAGACCTGCAGGACACAGCGGTTAACTCCCACAGGAGGAAGAATATTTACAAGTTAACAAGAGGATTTAATAATTGAGATGGTCATTGGCAACAGCAGCATCAGGCGGAGAGAAATATGTGAAAACATATTCACAGACAACAACATATTCTCAGACAATGAAAACTACCACCATTGCATGGGTGCTTCAGAAACCTCAGATCAGGATGAATCATTGTACACTGTAGCTCACATTAAGCAACTCAGGTGCCAACAGGTACCAGGTACCCAGGTATCCAGGTAAACAATAGTGTATGTGGTGATTCTGAGCAGTTCAGCACACAGGTATTTTCTTTAAGCTACTGTGCACAATACAGTAAGCTATGCCATTTGTGTAGCACATTATATTGTGTATTCACAAACTTACTGAAGACAGTCATGGAGCTTGAAGCTAGTGAAAAATAAATACAGTTATTTTTGAGACTGGTTTTATCTTGGCAATAAGATGAGGGGAAGAGGGCAGCTGTAGATGTTCCAGGCCAGAGGGTGGCTAACATCATCATGTGTGCAACAATATCAGATGATGGACCACACTTGCATAAGGCTTTATGCAGTATTTGAAATTGTATGGAACAATGTTGCCTTTCATCACACACACACCAGGTCATAGAGTGGTTTACAGCATACTTACTGCACTAGTTTTTATAAACTTGTGCCATATTTCTTTATTTTTCAGTACAACATTGTGGTAATAAGGTATAGGCAACACATAATAAATTAATAAAAAATCAAGTTGTTTCATCCATTATACTTTGTGTGGCAAAGTAGCCTTATAGGAGAGAATATGTGCTATAGTTAGATGAGGAAGTGTTATGGTGGTTTTAGTGCATTTTGCTCAAATGTTATGTGATGTGTTCAGGTGAATGGTAGTAAATCTCAGTGTGTGAAGCCTTTTGAAAATGTGGACGTGGTATTGAGAGAAGTATCAAAATGATTGTAAAAATCTGTAAGATTATAGTATGGTTGGATAAAGGGGTTATGGTTCATTTATGGTCAGGTTTAGGGTCTGATTATGGTTTGATTTATTGTTGTGATTAAATAAGAATATGATGAATATCCATGAAAAACAAATCTAAAGAAATATTGTGTGTGGACAGGTTTTTAGAAACTTTGAAGACCACATTATCCATAAAAAGAATTTGATTTGTTAGAATTTTGTGAGCTGACATTTTTGTACTTTTTTTTAGTACTGGTCCTCAAAAGGAAGAAAAACGTTTGCAGAAAAGTTTCATGTAAACAACTAAAATGTTAGCAATTTACTGCTTTTCCTATTGGTGTAGATATGAGTTCTGTGCAGCTGTGCAGCGTAATGCTAAACTAACCATGTTCATGCTGGTCGTTGTGAGAAGGCCATAACCTTAATTACCCAAGTCCTTCAAGAATCCTTTTACTTTTTATAAAGCGTGCTTTATAAACACCATTGGGCTCTCCTCTCAACACATTTCATGTGACGTATTACTCTTTTCACCAAAGCGAGCACAATGATATTATTCCCCTGTCAGATATGTACACAATACTTTATTAGTCGTTTAATTTTAGTTTGCCAAAAACTGTTTTACGCAGAACCTAATGACGGTAACACACGGCCTGTAATCCCATTTCTGACAGTTCCTTAAACATTAGCGCCCGCTTTAATGTCTCCAGTGTGGCTCTTTGGCACAGGGGTGCGGCACGCGTTTTCCCAGCAAGTCGGGTGATTTTGCATCGTCTTAGAAATACTTGAGAATTTAATGTCTCACAGAATGACGCTGCCTCAAGCTCAAACCTTGCCAAGTCTTTCCCTGCGTCGTTACCGTGCTGTCTAGCCCAGGTCGTACATCAACCTGTTAGACGCATATTTAGCCTTGTTTTTTTTACAAGGCCTTTGCGTGATTCTCTTTTTATACACCCATTTCTCTTTTACACACCAATTTGCGTTGACGCGGCTGTTGTTGTACATCAAAGCCAGCCTCGTGCCGAGACAGGGGAGTGCAAAGGCAGGCCAAGCTCACCCACTAACACACACTCAAGGCCTCGCACGCAACCATATGTGCATCCACACACACAGGGAGAGCCTGAAGTGTATATTTAACATATGGTAACAGGCAATAAGACTTGGTTCAGTACCACACCAACCCACAGTGTACTGGCCCCTGTTACTGGTTTAAAGGTTGTGAATGTAACTACTTCAGAGTGAAGGGACTCACACATACAATTGGAAGATGTGTGATCAGTGTTGGGGTGCAAATTATCACAGGGCCAGGGTCTAAATGTGAAGGAATTCTCTGCAGCACTGTGCTCCTCCCTCCATCTTACCTCCATCAGAGTCAGAAGTTTGCCACCCACCTATTCAGTTGAACCACTGTGCAAAGCAGTTTACACACACAACCTTAAAGAGTGCATGTGTGTATGTGTGAGAGAAAGAGAAAGAAATTACTCACCAGGATATTTAGTTTGATGTATCCTGGTTAAGCATTTTATTAAGTTTCTTTAATTTAGTCTAACATTTCACAGCATGTGGCAGCATGGTGCATTTTGCATTTTGGAAGTGTTTTTGGTGGTTTTAGTGCATTTGCTCAAAAGTTATCTGATGTTTTCAGGTGAATGGTTGTAAAGCTCACAGTGTGGAGCATTTTGAAAATGTGTCAAAATGATTGTAAAAATCTGTAAGATTATAGTATGGTTGGGTAAAGGGGTTATGGTTCATTTATGGTCAAGTTTAGGGTCTGATTACAGTTAGATTTTCTTGTTGTGATTAAATATAAATAGGAAGAATATCCATGAAAAACAAATTTATAGAAATGTTGTGTGTGCACAGGTTTTTAGAAACTTTGAAGACCACATTATCCCTAAAAATACAATTGAACTTGATTTGTTAGAATGTTGTGGCTTTTGTGGCTGACATTCTTGTATTTTCTATTAGTACTGGTCCTCAAAAGGAAGAAAAAGTTTTGAGCGTTTTATTAAGATTCTTTAACTTAGTCTAACATTTCACTGCATGTGGCGGCACGGTGGCTCCAGTAGTTAGCGCTGCCGCCTCACAGTGAGAAGGTTCTGGGTTCGAACCCCGGATCAGCACAGGGCCTTTATGTGTGGAGTTTGTATGCTCTCCCCGTGTTCACATGGGTTTTATCCGGGTGCTCCGATTTCCTCCCACAGTCCAAGAGCCTGCCCAGGGTAAGTCCCTGCCTTTGGCCTGTAGTTCCCAGGATAGGCTCCAGGCCCTGCAACCCTGATAGGGATTAAGCAGTTTGGATAATGAATGAATGAATGAATTTCAGTGCATGTTGTATATGGTCTTGATCTTTATGAACCTTTTTTCTCTCTTTTATTTCAGAAAAAGCACAGTGCAAAGCCCTTTACACACACACACACACACACAAATTTAATCTGTGAGTATGGGTTAAATAACATTGTGTGTGTGAGAGAGAGAGAGAGAGAGAGAGTGTGAGAGCAAGAATTACTCCAGGCTGACAGCAGTTCATGACTCTCTGACTATTCCGAAATTTCTCTGCAGAATCAGTCACAACAGACATACACATACTTCTCTTCCCCAGTTAAAGATCAGAAGACAGAAAAGCCCTCTTGAATATGTTAAACAAACACTTTTTATAGAAAATCACAGTATTCTATGACTATGGTGAAAATGGAACATTACATCGATAGCAGGGCTGATTCTTTTCGGCAGAAATGAAAGAAACTGTCTCTGGGAGTCACACACACTTGAAATTGATGAATACCAACTGCAGACAGGCTGGCACGGCGGCGCAGTGGCTAGCGCTGCCGTCTCACAGCAAGAGGGTCCTGGGTTCGAACCCTGGGGACGGCTGTAGGGCCTTTCTGTGTGGAGTTTGCATGCTCTCCCTGTCTTTGCGTGGCTTTTCTCAGGGCGCTCAGGTTTCCTCCCGTAGTCCAAAGGCATGCAATATAGGTTAATTGGTGACTCTAAATTCCCCGCCTTGTGCTCGTAAGCTCCCAGGATAGGCTCCGGTCCCCCCGTGACACCAGTTGGGATTAAGTGGCTTGGATAATGAATGAATGAAATGCAGATACTTTTCTGACCTGTGGACATTATGTGCATTACATTTTGCTGTAGCACAGAAATATAAGGCATTACTTATAAATTTTCAGTAATATTATACTCATTACTTATTTCAGTAATGCATGTTACAACACACATTTAACCCAAAATGTAGTGCTGTTTTGTTTTATTTTAAAAAATCACCAACAGAGTGAGACCTTTAGCACAAGAGAAAACATCGGCAAGTAGAAGAGCTGTATCTTACAGATTGTATGCCTAGAGTCTTAATGCTAAACCACATTACCCTCCACTAAATGTAAAATGAGCTGCAGTAAACTACATTTTAGCATTTTAGAATGTAAGGGTGAAATTGGTGTTGGTATTTTGGTGAATAACTCAAAAGTAAGGTAAAGAGCTGTGTAACACATTACAATTCAGAGACAATAATGAATTACTTTGAAATAACACTAACTAGTAATCTAAAATGTAATACATTTAGGAAGAAGCTTGCCCAACACTGGTAATAAAATGTGTTTTGTTATGTATGTGCTGTGTTTTTGTTTGTTAGTCTGTATATTAAAGAAAAAATGAATAAATAAAACTTTTAAAATGAAAGAAAGAAATGCACAGCATTAAAGAATTGCAGTCACTAACACATCAGTGTGAGCAATTTCTTCACAATTATTCAAGAAATTTATTCAGATGACTGTCCCGTTAAACACCACACAAACCATAGCCATAGCAGAAAACCTTCATTATCATTCATTATCATCACAGACACATTTGTTTTTAGTGGCTGTGGAATTGAGGAGTCATAAATGTTGCACAGGCATCTTAGATGTGGGTAACTACACATGTGCAACAAGACTTTTCAAAGCCTTAACCTCAAACCAAATCCTAGTCTTAACCTTGTAACCAAAAAACACATTTCCCCAATATAAAGTGGGAAATAAAACGTTTCACTTACATACTGTTTTAGCCAACAGCTCGACTATGAGTGTGTCTGTTCGCTCGTTGAAGTTCTACATTGTAAGTTCAATTGGACAGAGAGTGCTTTAGCTCCAGAATTCTCTTTCACATTCACTGAACGTGTATAAGATCTGTAACAGTTTAAAGTCAGTCTATTAAATAAAACAGTATCTTTTATAATGTCTCGGTTACTTACGTAACCTCGGTTCCCTGAGATATGGGAACGAGTACTGCGTCGTAAGACGCTATGGGGGAAAACTCCTTTTTCCTCTTCGACTGAAGCCTTTTTTTCAATCACGCAGTGCAACTGCACGCTGATTGGTTTGTCAAAGGTAACCTCGACGAGACCAATCAACTGACGGTGGCAACGAGTCGGCCAATGGCCGCGCCGCTTTACCGGGTGCCGTCATTTGCATGGGGCGGCGCCAACTGGCTCTATAAATGCGGCCGTTTTGCCGTCAAGTTCAGATTTTTCTTATGAAGCATCTGAGACGTGCAGCACATGGCACGGCAAGGAACGCAGTACTCGTTCCCATATCTCAGGGAACCGAGGTTACGTAAGTAACCGAGTACGTTCCCTTTCGATATTTCACTCGTACTGCGTCGTAAGACGCTATGGGGAACCAGTACAATCCCGCCGTGCCATGGTGGGGTGCGACTCAATATGACACCCAAGGGGAAAAACCCCAGGGGAACGTCACAAAAATATACCAAGCACAGGGCAAGCCACGAAGGGGCCGCTGTGGCTCGGGTGTCGCCCCGCAGGTGCCCGAACGGGCCCAATAACTAGGGACTCACACCAAACAGGTCGAGTAACCCATAAAACATGCAGTCGGTCCACTGCGATTTATATAGATAAAACTCTGGACTGCAGAGCAGGGACATCTAGGTTATAAAACCTGATAAATGTGGACGGCGAGGACCAGCCAGCTGCCTCACAAATCTCCAAAATGGAAACCCCGCTTGACCACGCCCAGGAAGAGGCCATGCCTCTGGTGGAGTGGGCTCTAACTCCCAAGGGGCACTGCATCCCCAAGGAGGAATAAGCCAGCGTAATGGCCTCCACAATCCACTTAGAAAGTCTTTGCTTCGTAACCGGACGGCCCTGGGCGCGGTTACCGAAGCCGACAAAAAGCTGTTCTGAACTCCTGAATGAGGCAGAACGCGCTACGTAAGCCCTCAGGGCCCTAACGGGGCAGAGCAGGTGCAAGTCCTGGTCGTCCACCGAGGCGGGCAGGGCAGAGAGACTTATGACCTGGGCTCTGAACGGAGTTGAGAGCACCTTAGGCACATAACCCAGTCTTGGTTTCACGAGGATCTAGCTTCAGACATAGTGTTCAGGACGCGCTCTGGGAGGTCCAAAGATGCCCATTGAGCGGCCAGACATGAAGGGCCCACAGCTCGGGCCGAGGATGCCACAACGAGCCGTTCGCTTGAGAGAGGAGGTCCCGCCTCAAGGGAATTGGCCACGGGGCTGCTTCCAACAACTGGAACAGCTCCGACACCCACGGCTGATTCCTCCAGAAGGGGGCTACCAGGAGAAGCTTGAGCTTGTGCTCCCGGACTCGTCTGAGTACCTGAGGTAACAGAGCGACCGGAGGGAACGCGTAAAGCGGAAGATCTGGCCACTCGTGGGCCAGAGCATCTGTGCTTCTCGTAAAGTAAAGTGGGCAGTGAGAATTGTCTTCGGAGGCGAAGAGGTCGACTTGCGCCCTGCCGAAGGTGTCCCAAATTCTCTGAACCGCGAGGGGGTGGAGCGTCCAGTTCTCTGATGAGACATTGCTCCTCGACAGCATGTCTGCCCCCTGGTTCAATTTGCCCGGCTCCGTGCCCACAAGTCTCGCCCCCCCAACTGATCCTGTCTAGAATAAGAAAATAAGCTCTAAAGCCGGAAGCGGCAGGGGAACGGCGAAAATAGCCAATTCCAGCTGCGAGTGCTTATCAACGGCGAAGTCGCCTGAAAAACAGTTCAGCGTTGAAAAACAAAATCTCAAGGCTGAAGGAAGAAAAATCTGAACTTGACGGCGAAACGGCCGCATTTATAGAGCCGGTTGGCGCCGCCCCATGCAAATGACGGCACCCGGTAAAGCGGTGCGGCCATTGGCCGACTCGTTGCCGCCGTCAGTTGATTGGTCTCGTCAAGTTAACTTTGACAAACCAATCAGCGTGCAGTTGCACTGCGTGATTGAAAAAAAGGCTTCAGTCGAAGAGGAAAAAGGAGTTTTCCCCCATAGCGTCTTACGACGCAGTACGAGTGAAATATCGAAAGGGAACTACAGTCTGTGCAATACTTTCAATAATTTGTGCAGATATCAGTCAGTGAGAAGCTACAGTCAGTGACATGTACAAGCCATATTGGGGGGGGGGGGATTGGTCCAGGTGAGGTCTTCTGAGATGTGAACTCCCAGGAACTTGGTGTTTTTTACAGTCTCAACCGTGGAACCATGAATGCTGAGTGGTGTGTGAGTTGAGCAAGTTCTCATCACCATGGTTGTGTTGTCTGCAAATTTGATGATGTGATTTGAGCTGGGCAGCACAATTGTGGGTCAAGAGTGTGAACAGCAGTGCACTGAGAACACAGCCCCGAGGAGCTCCTGTGCTCAGTCTGATGGTGCTAGACTGAGGCCTCTCTGACAGAAAATCCAGAATCCAGTTGCAGAGGTGCTCAGTCCCAACTCACTTAGTTTCACACACAGTCTTTGGGGAGTGATGGTGTTGAATGCTGAACTGAAGTCTATGAACAGCAATCTAACACAAATGTCTCTCTTGTGTGAGAGGGAAAGGTGAAGTGCAGTGGATATTGCATCCACAGTTTGGGTGATATGCAAACTGCAGTTTGCATAGAACCATCCATAGAACTTGTTCAGCATCTAAGGAAGTGTGGCATCCCCTCACAGCTTCTTGGTGCAGGCTTGTACTAGGTGACAACCTGAATGCCCTGCCATTAACTGCAAGAGTCTTTTGTATATTTTGTTTTTAGTCTTTATGACTGAAACCTCTAGGGTTAGGGTTAGGGTTAGGGTTAGGGTGTCTGCTGTAGGTGAAAGTAAACAAGACAAATGAATAAACACTGAAATTGCTGGAGAGCTGCTGTCTGCTTGTGGCGCCACCTGAAATAGAAGAAGTAGAAGAACCTCCTCTCCTCTAATTTCCTTCTTTCATTTGCTCTCCTGTGCTGTCTGGTCCAACTTACTCCTGTCCACCCCAGTCCTCTCTATCCCCCCGCCATCCTTTCTGTCCTTTCTGTCCTTTCTTCATCTGTTTTCCATCTACTCTCCTGCGCTTTTCTTTGTTCTCCTCTTTTCATTTTCTCTCCACTCCTGTACTCTGTTCTCCATCTCCTCTCTTCTCCATCTCCACTCCTCCTTGCCTCCTTGACCTCTCTTCTCTTTCCTTCTGTTCTCTCTCCCCCTGTCTTCTCCACCCCTCCTTTCCATTATAGCTAATTCAGCTGTTATTTTTGTTCTCCTCTCTTTGTTCTCTTCTTCATCAAATTATCACTTCTGACATTGCCTTCTTTTCTGATCGTTGCTCTCCACCTGTCTTCTCCACCTCTAGTCTGCCCTTTTTCAGTATATCTGACATAGCTGTTGTTTTGTTCTCAGAAACTAGGTTCTATTTGAGGAATATTTGTGAGGCCGAGACCTGTGCTAAGAGAACTAAAACAAATATTATTACCCGCCCTACAATCATTAACACCACCGCCATACACGCCACATGGCTTTAATTTAACCATGGCAACAATAAACTGTTGCTTGGCGGGGAGTCAGGAGACACCTCACCAAGTCAGCTCTCAAACATGCAGAGGCGTCAAAGAGTGAAAGCACTCAGCATTGGGGAGATGAAGGGGGCAGAATTGGGGGATTTGAATTGACTGTTCAAAACATGAATGCTTTCCAAATATCAGAACTGTACAACATTACACTGTACTCAAGCTGCCACTTTATTAGTAATATCATACATTTGTTTTTACTTGTTTGATTACATCATTATGTTGTGCATTTTTACCAATGTATCCCACCCATTATGCTATTCACCACTCAAGAATTCAAGTCTACCTCTAACTATTGATATTTAGGTAGTGGGCCATTCTCTTGTTTATGGACAAAGAGATTCCACCTACAGCACTACAAGAAGTGAGCTTCTCACCAAGACCCTTAACCGCAACTTGCTCCAGGGAGACTATCTCTGTAATAAAGAAATGTAGGTTGCTCTAGAAGAAAGTGTCTTATAAAAATACCATGGATGTAAATGTCAACAATCCCATAAATATACAGCAGAGACTTCTTAAGTGTTCAGAAACTGATGAGGGGCTAGTGGAGGGAACATCTGCTGTGGACTTCAACACTTACTACATTACCATTGCTCTGCTTTGTTGGTCCATTGCTCAGAAGTAACCTGGACAAGTGGGATCCAGCTGTTCACCAAGATCCACCTACAGAACCTTTTATTACCACTATGTGCACTCAAGTACAATACAACAAAGCAGGACACAGTAAGCAATTAACAGCTAATGTTGGGGAGTTGCTAACTAAAATTTGCAATACAACTAGCATTATTACTTGTTTCATTATTCAGTAATGAAACCTACCTTTTTTTTTTTTTTACAAATAGCAGTGCAGTTGCTATATTAAGACATTTTCAGGCCAGCAGAGAGATATTGTCCCTCCAGCATTCCCCTGGGGGCTCCTCCCTATAGAACATGCTCAGAAAACCTCACCAGGTAACCACCCAGCAGGGATCTGCACCAGATGTCCTGACCACTTCAACTGGCTCCTTTCGATGTGGAGGAGCAGTGCTTCTACTCTGAGGCTCTTTCTTGATGTCTGAACTTCTCAAGGGAGAGCCCAGACACCCTGTGGAGAAACCTCATTTCTGCTGCTCGTAACTGTAGGTGAGGTTGGGAACAAAGATGGACCAATAGATTGTACACATCACCCACAAAAAGCAGAGATGCAATCCTGAGGCCACCAAACTGGACCCCTCCACCCTTTGTCTGCACCTAGAAATCCTGTCCATAAATATTATAAATGGGATTCATGACAAAAGGCAGCCCTGGAGGAGCCCAACATGCACTGGGTGTCTGACTTATTGCTGGCAATGCGAACCAAGCTTCTGCTCTGTTCATACAGGGATGGAATCACCTGCAGCAGTGGGCCCCGAACCCCACCCGTGCAAAGCACCACAGAAACCTGGTTGTAAGCCTTCTCCAGATCCACAAAACACATGTAGATTTGATGAGTGAACTCCCAGACCCCCTCCAGTACCATGCAAGGGTATAAAGATGGTTAACTATTCCATAACCAGGAATAAAACCACATTGTTCCTCCTGAATCTGAGATTCAACTATCAATTTCACTCTTCTCTTGAGCATCAAGGAATAGACTTTATGTGGAGGCTGAGAAGTGTGATTCTCTGGTCCCTCTTTTTATATAAGGGGACCACCACCCCGGTTCTCCATGTCAGCCATGACAGCCCCACAACATCCAGAGCCTTCAGGTACTCTGGACAAATCTCATCCACACCAGGGCCCAGCCGCCAAGGAGCTCTTTAACTACCCTGGCAACCTCAGCCTCTGTGATGGGCAAGTCCAAACCAGGCCCCTCTGGCTCTGATGTCTCAAAGGCAGTGCATAGATGTTTCTGAGGCAGGGTTGAGGAGGTCCTCAAAGTATTCCTTCCAGATGATGTCCCCAGTTGAGGTCAACAGTGTCCCTCCAACCCTTGTAAACAGTAGGAACAAGGAGCTGCTTCCTCCTCCTGATATGTCAGATGGTATGTCAGAACTGTTTTCAGGCTGAACAAAAGTCACTTTCCATGGCCTCACCAAACTCCTCCCACACCTGGGTTTTTGCTTCTATGACTGCTGACCTGTCAGCTGCCTCCAGAGACCCACCAGCTAACCATGGCTGGTAAGCCTCCTTCTTCAGCTTGATGGCCTCCCTCTGGTGTCCACCATTGGGCTTGGGGGTTACCACCTCGACTGGCACTGACCACCCTGCAGCCACAGCTTTAAACAGTCACTTCCACAATGGAGGTGTGGGAAAAGGCCCATTCAGACTCATTGTTCCCAAACTCCCCCAGTATGCAGCTGGTATTCTGCCAGAGGTTCTACCCTCAATACATGCTTGGCCTGGCAGGTCTAACCAGCTTCCTCCCCTGCCAACTGAGCCTATTCACTATGTCCAGTGCCCCACTAAGGGGGTCCAGAAAAGTTGGGTACTCTGAACTGTCATGCGGTGCATAAACACAGATGACAGTCAGGGACCTTTCCCTGACCTGAAAGCACAGGGAGACAGTCCTCTCATTCACTGGGGTAAACTCTGATGTTAATGCAGCAAGCTGAGGATCCACCAGTGGCCCCACCCCTGCCTGGTGCCACTCACCAGCAACAACTCCAGATGAGTAAAGAATCCAATCCCTCTCGAGAAGAATTTTCCAGAGCCCATGCTATATGTCGAGGTGAGCCCAACTATATGTAGCTGGTATTTCTCAGCCTCCAACACAAGCTTAGGCTTCTTCCTCATCAGAGAAGTGCCATTCCATGTCCTGAAAGCCGGGGATTGGTCCACCAGGGCCTCTGACCTTGGCTGCCACCCGATCTAAAAAGCACTGAATCCCTGAAGTTCCCCGGTCCCATGTAACTCTTTCGGGCCCCACGGGCCAAAACCCGGCACCAGGTACATTCCCACAGGCCCCTCATGCAGGCCTGGGTCCAGGGTGGGGTCTTGGTGACCCTAGTCCAGGTGATCACAACAAGACCTTTGCTTTTTGTTTCATCAAGGATTTTCCGGACTGCTCTTCAACTGGCCCCTCACCTGGAACTTGTTTGCCTTGGGAGACCCTACCGGGGTAATTGCCCTCAATAACATATCTCCCAGGGTCACTGAGGCACACAAACCCCTCCACCGCGATAAGGTGGCAATCCAAGAAGGGGTGTAACCAATATAGTTAACCATAATATTAAAATTGGAGCTTGGCTCCTGAGTGAGTAGCTCATCATGAGTAGCTTGCAGCTTGAAAAAGTACCATGTAGCTTCTCAAACACTTTGAACAATAAATAAACAAAGCAAAAAGTAAAACAAGACATACGGGGGCATTCAAGCAGTTCATCTTACATTACTAGGATTAGCAAAAAAGCTTGTAAGCAGTAATAACTGATAGCAAGGTACCATGACCAAGCACTGCTCCCTGGGCACGGCTCCCTGGGTGCTGCCCATCAGCTGCCCACTGCTCCTTCATGGATGGGTCCAATGCAGTGGTCACATTTCATTGTGGTGCACATGTGCTGTGCTGTGGTTCACATTGACAAATAATCACTGACTTTCATTTTCCACTGGCCTCCAGTGAGTTATACAGTACTTTTATTAATGGATGGGGACTGTACATGTTTTTTACTCATTAAGAGATGATAATGCAGCCCATAATTAAATATCTACTCGAATAAACTAACTGTATTAATCTCAGTTGTTCTTACATAGTTGAATAACAGCACATAATTGAACATGTGTTCTGTCAGCATATTTCCTTGATCCCAATTCATTGGCTCATGTCCACTAAAGTATTTTGTAAACTCTTTACATAAAAGTTCAGGGAAGCAGTCAAGCAGTGTGAGGTTACACTTATGTGTATTAATTAACAAAGCAATCAGACAAAAACAAAACCACCAGACAACACCCTGGCACATGACATGACCCTTTGGGATGGAGTTAACATACCACACCCCTAGGAAAACCATGGAGATCATTATGGACAGTGTCACTGCATTCGGACATTGGCAAGTATTACCAAGTCTATTGCATTAACAAGCTGTTTCTCTCACATTTTTGGCCTCCAATTTGACTGTTAGGTTTGCTTTTTAACTACAATGAAGCTAACTATAATGCAAATGAACCATAGGGCCTGCCACTAGTAGCCTGGCAGGAAATCACAGGCCAAACCAGGGCAATATCGGAAGAATGTTGATAACAAGCATGATTGGTGTTTTACTTAACGTCAACTACTTTGGAGGCAGTATTAATCTGTCACTTTTGATTTCAGGTTAAGTATATAAATTAGAGCTTGACTTTGCTTTAAACTGTCCCATCTGAGATAGTACTGCATCTTTCCATCTGACCATTCTGATCAGTCTCTAATGATCAGTCTTAATTCCTTAACAGATCTAAGACCAGAGGAGAGCTCACAGCTCTGTGTGAAAGTAGTGCCATAGGAAAAACCCTGGCTCCATTATTCTAGGATGATGCAGGACTTCACTATCTGTAAAATTTTATAAAAGTGGGTTCATAGTCTCAAACGCCAATTGCGACAATCATCTGTTGGGCAAAGGGTCGAGGGGAACACTGTGCTATCCTGACTTTGGTAAATACTGCTGGGAAACATTTAAAAGAGAAAAAAGAGTGGGAGACACAGAAGGAGAGTGAGAGAAAGAGAGAGAGAGATAACATCAGGCTTTGATTTGTGTGGTTCTGATGACATTCAGATAATCGTGGGGGGAGAAGCTCTCCACAGTGAGGCCTTTCTGCAGTCCGCACACACACACACACAAACACACACACAGATCATTCCCTCTTAAGTAAGGCTACTCAAAGCCCGAACACATGCGAGACTGAGCAAATTGCCGCTTAGCATGCGAGCCATGAGCAGATGTGGAGGGTAATTAGACTTGTGTACAGTATAAAGACGCTGCTATGCCCACACACACATACCCACACTTCACTCCTAGCCTTGTGTGAGTCTCATTAAAGCTTGCAGGCAGGTCTACAGGTGGGTACACACACATAAGGGCAGCATTTTTCTGCAGTACTCAATATAAGTGATACCTCACCTCCCCCTTGTCTCTTTTTCTGCAGTCTCTCCCTCGACACTGTTTCTAAACACTGGCTGAATTGACATCATCTGGATGCCACTTTCTTTCCATACTCCAGTCATTCAGATCAGATCAAGCAAAACAAAGCTGACAGTTAAATTACAGCATGGCTAAAAACCTCTCAAAGATCAGTATGTGCTTGGCTGAGAGACAATTAGGGCATATGTGGGTCTCATTAATAAGCCAGAAGTAATTAATCCAGCCATCAATTTTATCTGCTACTGTAGATTAGCAGCTCACCATAGTGATAGTGGCACTATAATAGATAAGACAATGAGTTGTTAAATAAGCAGACACCGCATTACCATTCCAGGAAATGTTTCACTCTTTGTGATGACTTGACTCTCCATCCTGTCAGTAGCAGTCCGGCCTTATGAATGAGCTGTAAGAAGAACTTTCTCTGTTCACATATTAAACCGATGCATTGTGAGGGTGTAATTAATCAGCACAGGGTCCGGATACGAGACCCAGATGCAGAAGAGTCAGAATTTGCCTTTTGACTTAAAACACGTAAAGTGTTTCAACAAATATTCTATCAGCCACCAGTACGGTGCTCATTTGTCATTGCACTGATGAATCCAGGGATGCTGACAGAAGGAGGAAAGCTGGTCCTTTTAAATGGACAGTAACAGATGAAGTGCTGTCACACTGAAAACACACAGGACATTATTTTCACAGATATAACACTGAATGTGATACATTTGTTCTGACTAAAGCACAGCATCTCCTGGTGTGTTTGAGGTTGTATGAGATAATGCAGTGCGGGTGTGGGAGAGGGCCTGGATTGAGAGGGTGTTGGGGTCGGCTGGTTGCATGTGTGTATGTGAGTGCACCAGGGACTGGATAATGTTCGCATGAGTGCATTTAGGGGTTCAGGGTGGTGTGTGTATGTGTGTGTGCGTGCATGTGTATTTTCAGGGTAGTTGGGGATGTTCGTGACAAAATAACCCATAACAGAGTCAGCAGAGATAAAGCGTCCAGGTGCAGGACAGAGAAATCTGGTGGACATAGTGTATGTGCTCCCGCTCTCTATCTTTCTCTCTCTTTCTGTCTATTACATCAGCATGAGAAGAGGGAGAGAGGATGCCCCACACTCTCCACAAACACGTCTGGGTGAGTGACAAGTCGTCTGCTAGCAATTCCCAATATAAGTGGAAACCAGGTCTGCTCATTTGACTCCCCCAAGCTTTCACAAAACCCTCTGCACTTGCCCTCTGTTTCATCCCTACTTACTCTGCTCCTTGCTTTTTTTCCCATCCCTCTTACTTCTGTACCAGCCCTTTTTCTCTACCCTTCCCTGGCGGGGTTATTGGTGCTTCAGTGTGATACCCCTTGATATTCTAATTAGTGTAACCCATTGTTAGTGAGCGCATGCATGCTGTAGCGATGTTCAGATAAGACCAGGAGACTTGAATTGGGGCCAGATGAAATCTGCCTTCTCAAGTTGGAGGAGTAGCTATTTGCAAAAGGAGGAGATTCAGAGCAGGGGCATTTTTAATCAAGCCAAAAAGCTCTATGTGAGCTTTCTAAAAGTCTGTCGCATATATTTTAGGGTAAAAATTATGTTGCTACTCTTTGGAGTAGAAAGAAAACACGTACTTTTCCCCAATGTTAAGCATCTAAATTATTTCATTTATTTGGAATATGTTTTTCTATATTATTTTATTATCTTAGCCTGAGCTTCAAAAGCTCCACCACTGCATATACTTATTCATGCTAATATTTAAACAGCCTAGATGACACAAACTAGATGAATGAACAAATCAATTTTGCAGGAAAAAAACAAATTGTCACAATGCAGCAATGATTGAAAAAATGCTGATCAAAGCTAAGTGTTGGTCAACATATATATGTGCTTGACTTTTCTGGTACTGGTATAATTATTAGCCAGAGAGTTTGTTTGTTACACAGCATTAGCTGGAAGTAGTAATGAACATTAAAGTCTGAATCTAATGTGAATTATAGTTTCTTGGTTACTTATGAATATGAAATATTAAAGTCATATATAAGTCTACAAGACAAAATAATCATAGAGAAACATAAATTTAGGATGGGCAACATTCTTTGCAGGAAAGTATGATATGGCGGTGAAGGAAGGTTTTAGCATGACCATGGCAGATCAGCTGAAATTATAGTTACTGAACTGTCACAGCACCGATCATCCCAATTGATATCAAGCTATGAGCATCTGCAACAAACGCAAACACACATCCGATGCACTAGTAGGCTATTTGTGTACTCTGAAATGTTGTTTGATGTCATTATGATCCAGTGTGAGGAAATGAGGAAGTTATTGGCTCTGCTGGTTCAGCTACTATTCTCTGGGCCACCACAGAAGACCTGGGTTAATCTATTGCCTCTAATGCCATTTTCCACTAGCATATGGTTCATGCTCTGATCACCAAACATATGTTGGAAATTACTGAGATCATCAATGTGAAGATTAACTGTAGCTTCTGATGTCTATCTCCTAGTTTTGATACACTGTGCAGCTGACACATAATTGGCTGACTAGATAATTGCATGAATAAGTGGATGTACAGATGCTGGGTGGACATTAACCAATGATCCCAAACATTAATACCACATGACTAATATGCTGCTGCTTCACCTTGTGCTGCTGAAACACTTCTATGTCTGTGCTGCTGAAACACTTAAGATGTCTCATTGTCAAAGAAGGGAAAAGTCTCAAAATGCCAACAGGTTTAAGATCAGGGCAGACGGCCAAGATTCATCCATACAAGAGTTCAGTGAAGGTCATCCTGTAAACTGTGAGACAAATCATAGAGAGATTTAATGATGGTGATGAGAGTCAGGTGTCATAGCACAAAATGCATTGAACTCAGAAACCTACAGGGCTGTGTAGGAAATTATTTCACTGATTAAGACCAATGGTGAACAGGCGCAATACGGGCCCTATAGATACCCAACCCTTTATAAAGCAATGCATAATTTGTTACTCTTCCATGCACAGAATTTATTAACTAAACCAATTGTAGATGATTTTGAGGCAGTTAGTTAAAATGACCTCTAAGAAGAGCAAAATGTTATGAATAGCTGTAATAGTATTGATCATATATAAACTTTAAACACAACTTGAAACTTAAACTCAAATGAAGTGTTATTATGTGAGGTAGGATGTTGGTGGTTTGATGACTGCATGGTGAGGAACGAGTTGATTGAATGGAAAGTTGTGCAAGGAGCTTTTGGTGTTAGTTGAGATGATTGGCTATACATTCCTGCAGTGTTAGGTGTTAGCTGTTTTGATAGGAACGTTGTACCAGCAGTGTTAGGTTGTAGTGGTGTTGAAAATATTTACTGGTAGTGTTGGATGTTACTCATGTTGATTACACAGTTTTTCCAGCAATAATTGGTTTTAAAGGTTTCGAGTGAATAGTTGTCGTGTTAAGCCATTCACGCAATGTTAGTTAGTTGTGTTGGTGACAACTTTTCACCAGCAGCATTATGTTAATTGCTGTACTTGAATATTTGTACAAGCAGTGTTAGTTGCGTTGATTGGAAAGATGTACCAGCAGTGATAGAAGTCAGCTGTTTCAAGAAGCTGTATTTGCAGTGTTAAGTGTAAATTGTGGTGATGTATTGGTATCAATGTTAGATGTATTAATTGGATAGCTGAACTTTCAGTGTTACTTGACCTGAATGTAATCTGTACCTGCGCCATTAGGTGTTAGTTGCCTAGATTGGATAGTTTTAGTGAATAACTATTTGTCATTGAGATGACAACACACTACAGCTCAGCACAGCACACAGTGCACCACAATCAAATGTCACCTCTGCATTTGACCCATCTGTGAAGAAACAGTGGGAAGCTTTGGCAGTACCTGGGAAGCAGTGCTTGAGGATCACACCTTGCTCATGAGTATCTCAGTTGTACCTTGAACCAGCGACCCTCCGATCACAGGGTAAACTCCATAACCGTTATGTTACTAACTACTGTCCTCGTGGTACGAATGTGTGTTAGTTGTGTTGACGATGTATTTGCACCCGCAGCGTTAGGTGTTGTGGTTGATTTCCCCAAGTATCCATTACGAAGAAAAATATGTGTTGATGTGACTTATTTGTTATGTAGCTTATTTATATTTATATTTTTTATTACTTTATGTGCCTTATTGGTTCATACTGTAGAAACTGTAGCCACGTTGTCTCCTCTCTCTGTGTATGTGTATATAGTAGAGATGACAAAGTTTACTTTGACTTTAGGTTTTATTAGACAGCATGTACTAGTATTTATATGAGTAACAAATTATTTTCCTCCAAATGTCAAGGCCCAATGTTAAAATAATAATAAAATCTATAGTGATCTCTAATTATAAAAAATGTAATCATTGTCACAACTTGCTAGCCTGTACATCTAGACAGAGCACACAGGTGTTTTCAGCCCAAACAGCACTAGGTGTGAACACACCCAAAGTTGTGAGAACAGCTGCAGACATCTGAACCTGAAAAAGGCAGGCTGCATGGTCAAGAATCAAGAAGTACATACAGCACGAAAGTAAAATAAGAGACCACATCACTTTTTTCTGTTCACTGACTTTGCAATATATGGCTGTGAGTGTAAAATTTACAGGTTTCTATTCTTTTATGAGCTATTGCAGCTGCAGGTCTGGAAAAATAAGAAAGTAGTCCATATTTTTATATGTAACTGCAATTCTGTTTTTATAGCAGCTATTCCATGTTATATTCCCACACCCACACACCTGATCCAATTTGCAAGTGAGGATACTGTGAACTCATGGACCATAGTCTTTTAAAGACATAATTGTAAAATCAATTTCAGGTTGTAAAAAACTTCCAGGTTAGACTAAGATCATTGACTCCATAAGATAAAAAGATAATAGTTAAGACATTTTGAAATAAGCATGATAAAGTTATAAAAGAACATTGACTTGTATGTTTTACACAGACACATAGCCACACATTATATAAAAAAGATGTGGTCTCTTATTTTTTTCTGGAGGTGTATATAACACTCAAGTGCACACACACATCACATGATTTCTGCTTTTTTCTATGAGGGATTACTGTGTAAGATGGCTGCCATCTACAACAGTTAAAGTCAGTCTACATAGTAATAATTAGCCTTTTCTGTTCAAATCAGGCTAAGTGTGTGTAGAGGTGACTGGGCGGTAAAGACTTAGCATAGGGGGGTGGTCTGTGATTCAGACCCGGCTTGGCACACTGGGGAGGCTGAAATTGA
Source organism: Distichodus sexfasciatus (assembly GCA_032718565.1). NCBI lineage: Eukaryota > Metazoa > Chordata > Actinopteri > Characiformes > Distichodontidae > Distichodus > Distichodus sexfasciatus. The sequence continues at coordinate 211,743 of JAVGVS010000317.1, read as the reverse complement.
AAGCAGCCGTGTTTTGAGTCAGTCCTTGGAGTAACTACTGTTCAACTGTGATTTACAGGAGTGTGTGAGAAATGGAAACGTCTCACGCAACTGCAGATATGAACCTAGGGGATAGTTGATGGGTCGTGTATAGAGCACCCAAGTATTTTGGGGAAGGAAGGAATTTGAGTCCAGAAAGAGCATATTTATGTGACAAAATGAGCAGTGTGTGTTTGTATGAGCACATTTTTGGAAGTTCTGAGGAGATTACTTTCCCCAAAACATAGGTAACCATGAGATTTGCAGATTTGCGTGGCTTTGTGAGGACATTTATTCATATGAAAGGAATGATCCTTATAAAGGAAGATGCTTCAACTTGATAACCTCAACAGGGTCCATAACATCAGAATGGCATAGACTTTAAGTAGGCATCATTACAGGCTGTACCATTTCAATGTCTCTGTTTCCACTGGCAATGAACTTAGTAAAATCAGCTGAATTTCGGGATTTTCCAACCATGCCTCCATGGATGACATAACAGTGACCCTGGAGTCAGTGTCAGAAGGCAAGAGGATCCTGAAGGAACTGGATGGTGGGATGGGTCACAATGTCTTTCAAGATCTTAGGTTTTGAAAAAGGAAAGAGAAGGGGAGACGTTTCACGTTTCTATCTCTGAAACACCAGTCCCCACCATCTCTGAGAAAGCTGTGAAAAACCTCTGACATCAGCCTCAGAAATACAGCATACTTTAAGAGCACCTGTGAAGAGCAAGAGTGTTGATAAGACTAGTCTTCCCAGGAATTTTAAGGCCTGAATTTATCAGTACAGGAGTCTACCAAGGATCCTGTGACCTCTGCTCCTTTATGAATCTCCATCTCAGATCTGGAAAGGAGAGTCAGGAGATAGCTAGGGCTACCAAGATGTCTGCAATAACACCTGCAAACTGAGGCTCTTACACGCAAGGGATGTGCTGCAGCTCAGAGAGTGAATCGTCCTCAAGGTCTCTGGGGCCAGGGTAGCAGTCAAAACTGCCCGTAAGTGGAGAACTGAATCTGCAGTGTAGCCACCAGAGTTGCAGCTGTGATATGTAGTACTGATCAGAGCAGTAACTAGAATAATGGCAGGCTTAGGATCCTTCACAACTCCCCAGTTTGATAAGGCTTGTGCAAAGGAGTCGAGGCAGTTAATTCAAGATGAGGTCATAAGTAGGAGCAGTCTGGCATAGCACTAGGAATGACACTGCAATGCACCTGGACTAGGTGGAAACAAGTGGAGGAGAGGAAGATCTCATGGGACTTATGACAGGGAGAACCATACCATACCATTTTAAGTTCCTGAGGGCCTTGTCATTGACTGCCACAGACAAGACTGGAAGGCAAGGTGGTTACCTGTAGAGGTGGAATGCAGAGGTTTTGCAATACAATCCCTCCACAGAGCCCACACTGCACTGGGCATAACAGGCAAAAGGAGGAGGAGAGCCTTCTATAACAACACGGAGACTGTTGAGAAACACTCAAGGTACCTCTGGATCAGGATGGCTGATCTGTGACATTGCTAGGGCACAAGCTGAGGCTTGATCAGCTGTCTGGGTGTCTGATGTTGAGCCCCAACAAACCCCCAATGACCTTAGGAACATCATTTATGATGTGCCATAGTTTAGCTTCAGATGATGTTTATTACAAAAAGTAGGTTTTTTTTTCCAAAAGATAATAAGATGTGGCTATATGTGTGTTTGTGTTGGTGTGTGATAGGAAGAGAAAAGGGAAGAGCGTGCATGCTTTAGATTTTCCCTCTCTGTTTGTCACTAGGCAGGAATATTGCCCAAGCATCAGAATGTTTCGGTTCTTTTTCATTTCCTCAACTTTTTCCTAGCAGTGCTTAGATCTCTGTGGTTCTTGAAATTTTTCTGTGTTTGATTTGGCTCAGCATGTTCTGCAGCTTGGGGTCACTGTTTGCTTCAGTGATTCGAGATGTTCAATCTGTGTGCATAGAAATATAGACTTTAATGCATTAGGATGCTGGGTTGGAGTGTTTTAGTGTGTTGGAGAAGTAAATCACGTGGGTGAGAGGTCCGGCTGATTTCCCTGACAGAATAAACAGAGGACAGGACAGTGCTTCTAGGAAAGATGTAGCAATTTCCTCCAGCATTGCATGCACAGCTCTTTCAAATACATACTGTATACGCACATTTGCACGCAGATAAAAACAGGTAAAAAAGAAGTAAAACATCTAGTGTTAAAAATGCCTAAAACAAAAAGTGCACACTGTATTAATTACATTTTAGATGATGAGGAAGGTTTTAATACGTGACGGGGGATTGTGACATTCTGAAACAACATTTTCAAGAATTGTAGTAGAATTGTTTACCTTCCAGGACCCACCCTTGCCCGTCTCTAATGTTTGTTTTCTGTTTCATGCCAAAGGGTGCTGGGTTAATCAAGTTTTGTACTCTAGGATCAGTTCTCTGTACGAAATAAATGTGTACTTTAAGATTTAGGTTATGTCATGTAACGAAAAGGATGTTAAGAGCCCACATTGACCGTAAAACAGTTGCCGGTTCAGTTCTGCCAGACAGGTTCTGTCTTCCACGACCAAGCCAAGAGGCTCCTGACTCATGCATCACACCCTTCTTTACACTTTCACCTCAAATAAACACTCAAAAGTTTTCGGTGTTCACTCATAGGTGTAGATGTCAAATCTGAACAGGTTCTGACTGTGGCATTTTTTCTTCAGGACAACAGAGTTATTAGAGGTGAATGTGTAATGTGCTCTTACTGTAACTCTTCTCAGACTGTGTGATGGAACTATAATGGTATGTGTACAGATCACCTACGACATACACAACTAGATTTCTGACTCACTTTTATTCTTTTACTTTATTATTATATTTTATTTTATTTTGTCTTGTACTTTCTTTTTACCATTAGTCATTTATGAGAAGGAAAGCAACATTTAATATTTCAACAATGTGTTAAATAAACAAGATTAACCATTAAAATATTCACTGAATATCGAATATCTCATAAATGATTTTTGATTCAAAACCTTCAGAAATCTTAGTTTTGTGATGAAATATCATTATGTAACACAGTGGCTGAAATTATTCATGGTGATACAGAAGATTGGTGACAAAATAACAACCACTCAAGAAACAAGGAAAGAGCGCTCTTAGAGATTATTTATTGTGTGCTGCTAGTAATAGTAAACCAGTCTCAATTGATATGTCTCTAAGTAATCTCTAAATAATCTGTCTTGTTTCTTGGGTATAAGAGATTACTTAGAGATTATTGGTTGAGTGTTGCTAATAATAGTAAAACAGTCTGACTTGATATGTCCCCGACTGATTGACTGACTGACTGTTCTGCAACTAAACTCTCACTAATCTCAAGAAATTGGTCTTTAGACATTTAAAAATGAGATTAACGTTAAAACATGTTTACAGTTTCCTAGCTGGGAACCAGAACAGAGTCCTTTTCACAAAGCTGCCTGCTCTAGCCTGTTCCATCATGGAAAATTTGTATAGCTAATTAATTGTTTCCCTGTCTTGTGAGGTGTTGTCTCTGTCCCATATAATGCACCAAGCATGTTTCTGTCCTAACTACCCGCATATTGACCCTTGCTTTGCATTTTAGGATTACTCTCTTTTTATGCCTGTCCATTTGGATTTGATTTTGTTGTATTATGTGCATACTGTATAAATGAGTGGTTGAAGTTAAACGATAAAAGTGGATCCGGGGGAAGATAGAATAGAGCAGAATAAGATGATTTCCTGTAATTCTGTGTCACATTTGATTGATGCTGGTTACTGGGTATGTGTCATGTGCACACATGACCATGGGCCCGGCATGTGGACTCGGAATGAGTCAGCACGGTTGGGAAGTATAAAAGGAGTCTTTTTCTCGCAGCTCGCCATTCAGTCATTGAGTCTACCTGCCTAAGCCTCCAATTCATTTCGGCGTCTACTGTGAGTACTCTCAGTTATTTGGTTTTCTCCTCGATTGAGTGTGTGTCCGATAGAATGTGGATTCTCGTGGGAATCCTTGCTCTACATGTTAGAGAGTTCTTATATCAAATTGCGTGGTTCTCCTACCTACTCGCGTTCACTCCACATTTGGGTTCTAGAATCTAGCTTCTAAAGAAGAGTACACTTTATATATGCTAATACATTTTCTGTTATATATTTGCAAGCCAAGTTGCCAACCTGTTGTTTTCTCTTCAGCCAACAGACTGACTTTCAAAATCATGAAAATCACAGGATTCCAACCTACTGTGTACCCTAAGAAGAAGTAAGTGTGAATAACTGTGAGTTGCAAAGGACGCTAAATGAATTTGCCTTGCCTTGCCTTGGTTAGAACAAAAAAGGTAACTAAAAAAGCAAAATTCAGAAAGGGCTTTGTTGCTGAACAAAAAGTTGTGGTTCAAATCTGAATCATTATAAGTAGAGTATATTTGTTTCCCCGATCTGGAGCACTCACTAAGAATGAGAATTAGTAGCCAAAAGGTGAACTCTTCCAGTCTTCTGAGTAAAGCTAATACATCTCTGTGAAGAACCGCTTTTACGACTTCCCTAAATACAGACCATGGGCCCCACTTATCTGGCCCCTCATAAAACACTATGCTTCCAAAGCAGCACTGACTAAACACACACACACAGAAGCTGCTATACCTGGATGTGAACTGATGTATATCTACAACTGAGAGGGGGAAAAGTCGGTTATTTATGATGCGCAACAGGCTACAAGCTGAGTTACGATTGAAGAAGATCTTTAAATTACACTATTTGGCCATCCTGTTCACCCATTTTTTAGAAACATGCTCAACACACCATCAGTCCAGTAACACACAAAACAAAATAATATGTAACACAAGTTACATGATTTACATCATAATGTAGCACTGTTTTATGGGTTGAAAAATTTTTAATAGCATCAGACTTGTGATTTTGTCATATGCAGAAACTGCAGTAGCCATTGGCTCTAAGATTCAAGATTCAGCGTTCACAGTTGGTAGTGTAACAGTTAGGGCGCTTGACCCATGATTGGAAGATCGTTGGTTCGAATCCTGGACCGGTGAAGGTACCACTGAGGTATTCATGAGAAAGGTACTGTCCCCAAGCACTGCTTTTTGGGTGCTGCCCATGTCAGCTGGCCACTGCTCCTTCATGGATTGGTCAAATGCAGAGGTCACATTTGTGTGCTGTGCTGTGGTATATTCATAATAACAAATAGTTGCTCACTTTATTGTTGTTATTGAACTGTATGCTATCTCTGCGAAGTACTGTGAACAGGATTCCAACTCATTTAATAAGCTAATAGGAAACAGTCAGTTAATATTGTCCTTGTAAATTGAGTAATGTGCATTTCTTGCATATTATATACTAATTGTGTATACACTGCACTGTGTTTTAGCACTGAAAAAACACAATGAAAAGCAATATTTTGTATGTGTGAGCAAATAAAGCTGATTTTTATTTTATTTTATACAGAATGCTGTCTGCCTTGTATATAAAGATACAGTTTGGGCAGTTTCCTGGCTGAAGGTCTGTAGTTTGACCTTCATATACCCTCTCTGCACCTAGAATCATTATGAGTATATTTGTTTCCCTGATCTGGAGCATTCTCCTGACTGTGTTAGAAACTTACACAAATGTTTTGCACTGTAACTTAACCCTTGTAATTCTAAAAAAAACATTCAAAAATCTGGCCACTGCAGGTACGACCTGGACAACATCCCACAACCCCAAGTGGAACAGAGGTAGGGCAGAGCTTCTGTAAATCACAGTAAGTCCATCTCCAAGACTCAACCTTGCCATCTTATTTGAAAATGCCAATGCCACCTTCCCCAAATACTCAATCCCCAAAAAAAGCAAGAAAAACCAAGAGGTGTGTAATTGAGCTGGCAGTAACTGAAAGGCAGCAGTTGATTTACGTCTAGCTTTACAAGTATGAAGAACAGCTATCCTTGGTAGATGTCAAAGCACTAATGTACGTTGCTCCGAATAAGAGCGTCAGCCAAATGCTGTAAACATAAATTTAAAAGTAAACTGGGAGATTAGCACAAGTATCGTAATTTACACTGAAATCTCGCACTGCATCTGCAAAACTTAACTTAAATAGGGGGTTTGACAAAGTTGATAAGATCACATAAATTAATCCCACATTCATGGAGTTATTAGAGTTCTGTGTCATATTTCACACACTAATAACAGCAAAAAATGTTGCGCAATATCACAGCAAGCAGAGATAGATGAGGCCAGTTAATCAGTATAACTGTGCTGCTATTAAGTTACACATGCACACACCCACATTATCCAAAGGATTTGTAAAGCTATCCAGAACAAATGCAGTCATTTATAAACAGCCTAGACCTTATTAGAACTTCTTCAGTAAAGCTTTTCAGGACTCAGTGAGAGAGAGAAAGATCCCCTCCAGCTATGTGTATCATGGTGTATTATGAGGGTTCCTGCTTAGCTTTAGTCTGAGCTTGCAGACATATGGTAGGGTGACCTAAAATCCTCACTAACAGAACACACATAGAGAGAACAGAAATCGAAACCTGCAGTCTTTTGCACACACTACTCATGCCACATCTGTCTGTGTGAAGCAGACGAGGAGTTTAACACATAAACCTTAAATTGACCCCCACTAATCCTTCTCTCCTCTCCTCACCTCTCTTCTCCCCTTTCTCCCTTTTATTCTTGTGATTTATATATTGCATGTTGTTCAGCTTTGCTGGCAATCAATGTGTATCTTTTCTGAAAGATTCCCTCATTGTTCCGTCCAGACTTAACCTCTTGCCAGACCTATACAATCCACAGGCCTCCAGATGCAGATTGCCCTCCTTTTTTAGAACAGACGCAACTGGTCAGATAAACCTGCACAATCCAGACACAATTGCCCAAATAATCTTGAGAGCTTGAGTCAAAGACAACTGGACTTCTTTTCATGCATTTTAGAAAGAAGTCCAGTTGCCTTTGACTCAAACTAAATCTCTAAAGATTACCCTGTCCTTGGACGACGGAGAACCTACACAGACAAAATTGCCCAGATAGACCCTCAAAATCCAGACTCAACAGTACAGATAGCTACATCTATAAAATCCAGAAACAACCACTCAGCTCAACCTACACAATACAGATTCCGTTTCAGTGAGAGCCACATAGTAGGGCAACAGGGATACCATTCAAGCTCCTATAAGCACACAATTTGTCTCACACACATACACACACACACCCCAGAGTCTATTACTGGGCTACAGCTTAAACTCCTTTCAGCGTATCTGGAGGCACATCAGAGGCTCTCAGCAGACCTTTACAACACCCCATATAGAGCTCGCAGCCAACAACCTTACAGAGAGGGAGCTGCTACTTTGTGTGGTGTGCTTACACAGATCAGAGACACAACTGATATCATGTTTAGATACCACAGTCTCTAAGTGAGGGAGGGAGATGTGGGGGCTAGAATGAAGGAGCAAGAAAGAGCACAATATACCATAGTTGGTGAAAGGTTTTAAAGACAAAAAGAAAGATCATGTAGTTGGTCTGGGGTGTTGTGTGGGAAAATGAATGATTGTTTGTGAAGTGTCTAAATATCTGAGACAGGCGGTATCAGTATAACCAGTGTAATCAGTGTAACCGTTTTAGATCTTCACTAAAGCACTAAACATTTATGCTAATTACACTGGTTATACTGATACTGTCTATCTCAGGTATTTAATTAATTAAGCTATTAAAAGTGACAACAGTTTTAACAGAGATGACGATATATACTTTGAAATCATTAGTACTTTTTATTGAGCACAAGGTAGGGTAAAAAGAAGTGTTTGTGCATTTTAGTCATTATTGTGACCTCGTGGGTGTCCTAGTCTGCAGTTTTGCTGTGGTTATTTATAGAGTGGTGCCATGTTTACTGACCCCATCCCTAGAGCCCACCAATTATTGTGGAATTTAGAAACAGAACTAAACCCAAATAGTCCTACAGGAGCTAAGAATAGCCTGTCCTGGGTATGGCACATCAATAGTGGACATGACTAGCTGACCTTCTAAACAACATTCACACTCTCAGCTGCACCAAACAACAATCATAGCAACAACAAACCACCATTTAAATAATGGGGCATGCAGTTTTTGTCTGCATTTTCCTTATGTACTTGTGTGATGTAGTTATTCTTTCTTCCAAATGTTGTTCAGATAGGCTGGCGATAAAAATTAATGATTCCAGATGAGACCCTTGCATGATATTTAAACTGCTAAACACTACAGACCAATATATGACCCATTCTAAAATGTGCTGATTTACTGATAATGCAAATTATAGTTTTAATGTTAGTAAATACTTGTATATTTGTATGCAAATGTATTTTTGAACAGCTATAGATTATAAAGGATCTGAAAAGGTGAACAGAACAATGTAAACTATTACACTGCTCTTACAGAGTTATCGTCTATAGAAACTGCCTGATTTCTTTTGTTTAGACTTGCTAACTCAGTCTAAAGCTCATTTGCCTGTGGCAAATTAAACTGTTCTTTCTCAAAATACAGCATTAGAGAAACATGTAATCTCTCTTTCCTTTTCTCTGTCTTTCTTCCATTCCCATTTCTTTCTCTTTGATCTCTTACAAACAGACATTACAATGTCGGACCTAACTGCCTGTGTGGCTGTTGGCATCTGGTTAGGGAAGTGTTATACAGTACACTGCAGCGGGGTGACTTGGGTTGACAGGACTTTGGGCAGGTCACAGGGTTCATGCAGAGGTTAATGCAAGAGAGAGTGCAAATCTGAGAAAAATGATAGTGATAGTTGATACTGATGTTTTGGCTGACAACCGTAGACTCTCAGTAAAGTTTTTGGTGCTGCCATGAAGTCAAAAATCCTGACTATTTAAAGATTCTGATGGGGAGTTGGTGTTATACCTGACTCATGGCCCAGGACATCTAGTACTGTTTAGGGAATGAGAGAATGAGACAGTTGATCAAATTCCGCCCCAGGAGCCCAACAGTGTTTGAAGTGCAGCGATCAGACACAACCAGGTGTGTTGTACTGAAAATTGTGCTCATAAATACAAACACAAAAAGTGAGAGACCCATTGTTGAAATTATCTGTGAAGGAGCAGTGGGCAGCTAACAAGCGCCCGGGGAGCAGTGCTTGGTGGCGGTACCATGCTCATGAGTACCTCAGTGGTAACTTTACCAGCCTTGGATTCGAACCTGCGACCTTCTGTTCATGGTGCAAACGCCCCACCGTTACGCCACCAACTACACAGGACATTGGCAGCAGGGACATTGGCAGCAGGGACATGGACAGCGAAGACTGGAGCAACACACTTGAGAGAATGTGATTGACTGAAAGACCGCAAGTTTGGGAGCCAAAGAGGAATTCTTTGTGCATACCACAGGGAAAGCAACTATCATTCATTCTCAAGGCTCTCTCTTAGAGCACACCACACATAAACACTTCTCCCTCTCTTTCGCTCCCCCATCACTCTCTCTTTCTGTCTACACCCCCCTCTTGCTGGTCCCCACTTTGCCTCTCTCCCCATCTCTCCCCCCCTCTCCATCTCCCTCCTTTCTGTCTCTCTCTCTCCTGGTAAAAGCTGACTGGTTGAAGCATAATTGCAGCACCGTGAGGTCAGCAACAGGCATTTATCAGAGTTTCCTCAGCCCTCACTACCAGGAGATGATGCATGGAGTGAACAGCCTGCATTGCGCACACAAACTCCCACGAGCAACCGTCCTCCATTGCCACTACTCACACCATCCCTGCAATTCACACTCTGTAGGGGAATCTCTCCACTGACAGCTGCTGCAAAGAAACACATGTGAGTTGATTTCAGAGGTCTGTTGTTTTGTTTTGTTTTGTTTTTTTAATAATAGCAGTTATGCCATTGTATTGAGTAAGAGACAAACACAGCAATAAAGAGAGAGAGACCCAGAGCTACAAATCAGGACATGGAAGAGAGAGGAGTGAGAAATATTTAGATTTAACATTGTCCTCAGATGACACCGAGGCGGTCCTACGACTGAACTCGGCACAGCCTGCAACAGGTCAACTTTTTCTCACACGTCCGTCTAATTGCTCAGAACTGCTGCGGTGGTGTTCAAACCACCACTGACGAAAGACTGTTTGTGCTTGTTCCGTAAGCTGTAAGTGCCGTCGACTTAGGTCACCACTGTGCCTGAGACAACACAGCGCCAAGAAAGAGCGAGAGAAGGAGAGAGACAGAGACAGGGGGAGAACAGCAGCTGCCTTCCCTTTCCAAGTGTGAGAGTCGGCTGGCCGGATCGTCAGCATCAACTCTGAGTATCTGGGAGTCGCGAGCGTGAGGAGGAAGGTACTGAGGCAGCAGCAGCAGCCCTGTCTGGAGGAGCCAGTGGCCGAGGGCAGCTCTAGGGCTTTCTCTATCTCAGTATGCTGCACGTGGTGTACCCCAGTCGTGCCTTATGATGCACAGATGGATGGTGGGGTGGAAAAGGTCAGACTTGCTCTGTGGACTGTACCTACGGGGGCTGCTGTGGCTGGCCAGCATGGGCTGGGCTGCTGCTGACCGGAGCTCTGAGTCGTCTGCTCTGTCCAACTGCTCCAAGCAGGAACGCTACACTCGCAACTACGACTACATGGAGGGAGGGGATGTGCGCATCCGCCGCCTCTACAGCCGCACACAGTGGTTCCTCGCCATCGACGACAACGGCAACATCAATGGCACGCAGGACCCCAACAACTGCTACAGTGAGCATTGCGATGCAGTGTGCCAACGAGCACACACACAAACACACTTACACAAACTCTTGCACGTACACACAGTCTTAGCCAGTGATATATGCAAATATGCAGATACTACTAGTATTAGAATAGTTGAATGTCGTATAGATATTACAATAGTATACTATATACTAGATTTTTATGTTTTATTGTAACTAATAGCCTTTCTAACTATTTTTTCTTGATGAAAATACAGCACTTTTTTTTCCTTTGTTTTTAAAAAAAAAAGATTTTTTTATTAGAATGTTACTTATTTTGGAAGCATCATGGCCTCACCTACACGCTTATCAATGTAATAAGAAGCTTTACAATTTTTGTAGACTTGGGAAAGAGTTTCAGGTGCATGATCTTAAACTTGTCAAGTTAACCTGGGCATCCATTATATGTTGATCCAGAGCATATTTTAGGACACGTATATCTGCTTTTTAAGTCAGGTTACATTGTTTGACTGCAGAAACTGGGCTGACTGTGAGGATTTCACCATGCATGTGGGGGTAACTGGGGCTGTAATGGCTGTCTTAGTGCACAGTTTTCAAAGAACTGCTCTCCAATAAGCTCGAGGGTCATGTGCCTGCACGAGGACGGAGAAATGACAGCGCTAAAGCGAAACAGGTGCTGTGCTTGGACAAACGTTTCTCAACAGCCGCGATAGAAAGAATCTTAATGAAGGAAACAAGTGGTCTGTGTTTTCCAGATCTGTCAGAGACAGACAGAGAGTAACTAACATACTGCAGCCACACAGATACCTTATGAAGCAGATCTAATAGAGAGAGCAAGAGAGCCCCTCACTGTTTAAAAACTACAGTCTGGTTCTTAGTGGCTGAAAAACAGCTACGTGTGTTCTGTTTACACAAAGACATGACAACATTTCTCCCATGTCTAGACTGGTTTGATCCTACATTGGTTTTACAGGATTAGAAAATTGTGTAGGTTTTTAAAGTTGTATAACAGCGCTGATTTTGGTGTAAGATTTACATCTGCCACACAGGGACTGTTGAGTGTTTCCGGCAAACAATGTTCCCTAGCTAATTAGGACCTCACAGTGCAGCGCTACAAAAGCTTTAATTAATCCAGGCATAATTGAACATTGCAGTGAGGCAATGTATAAAGCAAGATTGTGTCATATTTCACTACAAATTTTATACATGTTAAATAAGTAAATAAGTTATAGTATAGCAGGTGTGTGTGTGTGTGTGTGTGGTATGTGCACTTCATAACAGCAGTGGGACCGTATCAAAGCGACTTGCTTTTCTGCAGAATATCGTGACAAACAGTGAGTGTCTTGAGACAAGATGTAAAAGATGACTGTGTTAAGACTGGCAGACAAACAGAAAAACTGATAGACCCAGATGTGCCTGCCAACTTCCCAGAGAGAGCACACACACACACACACATCCATGCACAAACTCACACACCCACACATTCTCATACAAATCTCAGAGCCAACCAGTAAACTGCACGCACACATCTATAAAATAAATTATCCAATCATACTTAAAGGCTGAGTTGCTGAACCTGCCAATAGTAGGTCATTCTTAATACACACACACACCCAGACATCAGGTTTTAAAACCTTCACTGAACTGACATAAAGTAATGCAGAGGATGCAATTATTTTATTTGCTCTCACTTTAGAAATTATAAGAATCAATTTATTTAACCTAACAGTATTGCTATGCTGAAAAATGACTGGCAGAACCTCAGTGTCTGTTACTGACAAATGTTCTGGAAGGAGGAAGGAAACACAATTTTATTGTCAGCGATTCCTATATGAGTGGAACTTTCTTCATTCTTTCTTTCTTTCATTCAGTCATTCATTTCAATTAATCATGTTCAATTAGCATCTTTCAGCAAAAACAATGATGTAAAGTGTGGCACTGCTGTTTTTGGCTACCTCTCTTAAGCCTTTTTTTCATTATTAGTTGATATTTTGTCTTCTTTGTAAGCAGTTAAATCCAGATTTATATTTTTTCAGGATTGCAGTAGCATCAATGATGAACAATAAACGAAAGTCAATAGTACCGTCAAAATTATAGCCTTCTGGAAAAATCACTTTTAAGGATCCAGCAATCACATAAGCCTCAACATTTGTGGACATGAAATTGGTGTAAATAAAATCAATTTCTCTGATGGTATTAGAAAAGCAAAGATGACTTATAAGGTGAAGTAAATATCACGATAGCTATTGGGATATTATCTAGCTGTGAACCCCATCTACATTGCGGGCGCTGACTTGTATCACGATGTGCTTGGAGGATCAACAGAAACCAGAGTGTCTTTATGACACGTCAGAGTCTAACAGAATGTAATGTCCCCTTACAAACAGAAGATCTGCTATTTCAGTATTATTTCCAGCTGACACCACAAGCACGGCAAAATACTTAACAGTCTAAAAGTTGACAGATTTATGAAAAATGAAGTTGTCTGTAACAGGGTGTTTAGCCTTGTTAAGTGTGTAATACTTTCTCCCAGTCACAGTTATTTTCGGAAGAGATGCAGCAAAATGCAGACAAGAATAACTAAAGAAGATTATATGTAATTGCAACAGTGAAAAGCACATTATAGCCAAGTGTCAGTGTCACCCCCCTGGACTTTGGTTAAGTGGCCACCAGATGCCAACATTGTGTACTTTTGAGGTATTAAGTTCAGTCTTGTGCTCCCTGTTTGTCAAAGTCCATGTCCCACCTTCCTATTGTGTCTGTTTGGCTGATCACAGTTCATTAGTCCTTGCACCTGGGTTTTGTTTGTTTCAGTCCACCCCCCTGTTTCTATTGGTTCTCCCTTCATCGTTTAGTCCTGATTGTTTTCTGATTATTTTCTGATTGGTTTTCCCTTGTCTCGTTAATCTTGTTCATTGTTTCTCTCCCCCTTTATAAGTTCATTGTTCCGAGTGTCTCTTGTTGGTCCACCCTCACACTACCCTCCCCATGGTGGTGTGCTGCATGTGGTTTTTCCCGTTCCTGTCTCAAGAGAAAGAGTTCTGTTTTGTCTGTGGCCCTCGTGTCGGTTTATTTTCTGTATTTGTTGAGCACCTGCAAATAAATGGCTTGCACCGTGACCTCATGTAAAAATAACTCCCTACCAGTCCAAAGGCAAATATCTAAAAGCATTAAGATCTGAACATATTCTAAACATTGTACCCAACAACACTAAAGTAAAAACACTACTTAAAGTAAATTGACCCCAAATTGAAACCTTTAAATGTGTTTAAACAAGCTAATCCATGACACTAATCTTTACTCCACTGGCTTGATTGTGTACCTTCACTGAAGGTATTTTCAGTAGTTGTATATTTACATCTCAAAATATGAGCAAGCAAAGGGTAAACATAATGGATTAACTTTCTGACCTTTGCCATATGGTTTGAGACTGTAATGAGAACTTGAATGAGAGGGAATGTCTGCTTCAGTAGCAAGAAGAAGGGACCAAACCAATGACACAGACACAAAGCCATGACAGCATCTCATTATGTCTCACATAGAAAGCAAACTGCTGCTGATCTGACACTTAATGAAGACCACTGACAAATTAGACACTTCCCATGTAAACATGTAGCACTCTCAAGACTAATAACTTTGAACTTAACACTGAAGCACTGCACTTGTATGGCTGTCTTAATCTTAGCAAAGCTAGAATTCACTTCGAATGGAAGATTCACAAAGACACACACACACACACACAGCGAGTGTCTGGAATAAAACATCCATCAACACGCCCTAGGGAGAGAGCCATTTACGGTAGAAGCTGATGACATACAAGAACTAAAGTGGGGTGGTTTTACACACACACACACACACACTTTGTTACCACGACAAGGGTAAGCCAACTAAGACCACAGTTAGCTTCTGCCGTTGGTGAGGTCCAGTAATTGCACTAATGGTCAGCTTCTGGTGTTGGTGAGGTAAGATCGTGGGAGTGAGTATAGCGGTCAGAGAAACAGCTCAGAGGGATTCAAACAAACACCATCTATGATGTAAACAATCTCTACTAAACAGACTTTTCTCATTTAATTCACCTCATGCTCTTAGCTGTTTTTACTTAGAATTGCAAATCATCACATGAATTTTGTTTGTTCTCATACTTGACAGTAGATCTTAGAACTCTGTTTTAGCAAAATCATTTTCAAATGTAATAAGCTGTTTTTGGCGTCAGACACGAAAATTGTTTTAAATATTTAGAATCTTCTTTTTGGAGATGAAGTCCACCCCGATGGTATTTCAGCGCTGCCGAGAGCTGCGCAGGTGTTGCGAGTGTGGAATGGCAACGCTGTAGTTTTATTGGCTATAGTCTAGCGTGCAAAGCAACCCTGTGAGAGAAAAACCTCCCCCATCCAGTCCCCCGAGGCCGAGCTTTAATCTGTCTCACAGATGTAGCGTGGCCCATGCTGTGGTCTCGATAATGACCACCCGAACCACTTAGTGACTCCAAACACTGAACACACACACACACTCCAACCACAACTCTACCATGCACCTCTACACACCCCCTATGCACAAGTACTCATACTCACACTGTGATTAGCCACAGACCCCCATAGTCCAAGTTAACGCAACGCTGTGTGGTGCTTGTCTGCCAGGTATTCTGGAGATCCGGACGGTCTCAGAGGGAGGCGTGCTGGCAATCAAAGGGGTGAAAAGTCAGTATTACATTTCCATGAGCAGGACTGGAATGCTGCAAGGCAAGGTAACCTGATCAGTTCCGCCCTCACAACAACCCCCGTCCGCGTTCAATCGCTTGCCACACTTTTATTTATCAGTGTTCGCATATTTTGGCCTTATTTCGTCAGACTAAATGTGCAGCAAAGCCAATTGCTTAACAGTTTGGCCTGCTTGTTTTTAAATCTCCTCTTTTCTCTTCAACAGAAAGTACACAGTGACAGCTGCAACTTTAAGGAGGTGTTTTTAGAAAACTTCTACACAGCCTACCTGTCAGAGAAATGGACTAAGAACGGCAGGGAGATGTTTATCTCACTGTCGCAGAAAGGGCGGCCACTGAGGGGGAAAAAAACCCGTAAAGAGAACATCTCTTCTCACTTTATCCCACGCATGTGCAGAGAAGACGACAGGACACTTGTCTGACATCATAAGACAAGGACAATCTTGTTTCATGAACTGTCAAACGTTATGAGCTCTAAGTTCCATTCTGGGCCAATGCTCCTTCTCTATCTGCACCAGATTGACTCCCACTGGAATAAAGGCAGTGATGCATGAGCTTTTGGACTTTCACTGACTAATATTCTAAACAGCAGGGGAGTCAGAAGAAAGGAGAGCTTGGAATTATATATTTTTTTAACAACTTCTACATTAGAAATTACTGGTGTTCTTCAGAAACCTAAATGCAGTGAGAGAGACTATGAGCGTAAGCAGAGAGCCAAAGGCAGGATTCTACTGTATTCTGTTAAAAATGGTATCACCCCAACATGCACATCACACGATCATGACGTTAACGTGAGCATTAATGTAGCTGTTATTATGCATGAAGCAGTTAGACAGGAAGTCAAGAACTTCGGTTGAGCCAGCCTCTGAGACTTTCCGCTACAGGAGACACTTAAAATGACATCATTAAGGAAAGTTATAGCCACAAATATTGTTATAAGGTTAGTTGTATAAACAGCGGAATCACAGCAAGCCACAGTGCATTAAAAGTCTATTTCCAATTATTTTTTGCTGTGCGAATGCCCTAATAGCACAGAGCGCATTACACTGTAAGCAAACTAAATACTAGTGTTTATATACATAAATTCTAAGTGCCATGGAACACTGCAGAGTGTCAGCCTTGTTTTTAAGGTGGGTCCCGTCACTGATTTACATTCTTCTATAAATCAGCTTCTGCAGTGTTGTACATGAAAGATTCAAATGTAGATCTCATTAATTTAGTACTTTTTCAGTAATATTAGACTGACAAGATTGATTAGATTCACTTGCATGATCGTGACACGTTCTTTAAATATTGTCAGCATTAGTCAGTGTTATGCACCAGGCCATGTTCGTAAAAAACCTCCACGTTTTCTTTCACACAATATTTAAATCATTTTCATTCCATCATTGAGCTTCAGTCTCAAGTACATTTTACAGTGTGCCTTGATGCTCTCCTGTTCATAATATTAAATCTGTTCATCTTCAATATTAATTGTTATTTATGGAAAATCTGTATGGATGGGCGGATGCATTTTGTCTTTTAGTCTCAAAGGTCAAAGGCTGTCTGCTCTCTGAGGCAGCTGGTAGTTTAAAGGACTGAATAAAGGGCTGTATATAAGAAGAGACTTGCACACTTCTGCTTGAAACACAAGCTTTATACCACTAGACTGCAAACGCACGGTGAGGACTGTGTGAAAGGAGATGAAACAGATCTTTCTTCTGCTGCTATCTGCAAGTACACAAACAGAATGAGAAATGAGGTCTTTTATATATTTAACAAGCAAAAGGTATGAATAAATACACAAATATTTCACATGAAGTGTTTGGAGAATCATTTCGAAGACGGCATAATGCACTGTAAAATCTATGCATTTTAAGCTTATTTCACTGAGCACGGATGCTTAAGTTCACTTACTGTTAACTAATTTAAACTACATTTATTCATATAAATTTATAAAAGCAAATATATGAACGTTAAAGCAGCTGTTGTTTATTTCTAATAATTTTTTTAGTAAGGTACGTACAGTAATTATGTGCAGCGTTGGGCAAGTTACTTCCAAAATGTAACACATGATAGATTAGTAGTTACTGTTATTTCAAAATAATTTGTTACAATACAATATTACTGTCTCTCAATTGTAAAATTAACGACCGACTCCTGCATTGCTTTTTAGCTACTTTCAGCAAAATAACTGTGGAAGTAGGACTTGGCATTCTAAAATGCTAAAATGTAGTTTACTGCAACTCATTTTACATACAGTAGAGGGTGATCAGGTGTAGCATAATGACTGATAAGTAATACATTACCGTAATTGTGTTACTTTTTTAACGTGTTACTTCCAACACTGATTACATGTGCACACAGTTTTTTGTAGCCAGTCAATGTCAGTTAGAGAAATGTGAAGATTTGTGAGTGGCTGTGAATTTGGTCACTTGTGCTTTCATAGTGACGTTTGCATTATAACTCAACTGCAACAAATAAGAAGTCAAATTTAAACATTACATGAATTATGAGCCAATGTTCATCTATATGGCATGAAAATAATGCAGATAATTTAGTGTTTATGTAATATATTAAAACATATATAGTTAAAGCTGATGTACTACATATATTTTTACTTAAATTAAAATGTGAAAAAAGTGCAACATATAGTGCTGCTTGAAAGTTTGTGAACCCTTTGGAACGTTCTATATTTGTGCATAAATATGACCTAAAACATCATCAGATTTTCACAGAAGTCCTAAAAGTAGATTAAGAGAAGCCAAATAAACAAATGAGACAAAGATATTATACTTGATTATTTATTTACTGAGGAAAATGATGCAATATTACATATCTGTGTGTTGCAAAAGTATGTCTTCTTTCTCTTTCGGCTTTTCTCTTCAGGGGTCACCACAGCGAATCATCTGTCTCCATTTAGTCTCTTCTGCGTCCTCTACCCTCACACCAACTAACTTCATGTCCTCTTTCACTGCATCCATAAATCTCCTTTTTGGTCTTCCTCTCAGCCTCCTGCCTGGTGGCTCCAACCTCAGCATCCTTCTACCTATGTAATCATTGTCTCTCCTCTGGACATGTCCAAACCATCTCAGTCTGGCCTCTCTGACTTTATCTCCAAAACATCTGACATGAGCTGTCCCTCTGATGTACTCATTCCTGATCCTATCCATCCTCGTCACTCCCAAAGAGAACCTCAACATCTTTAGCTCTGCAACCTCCAGTTCTGCCTCCTGTCTTTTCCTCATTGGCACTGTCTCCAAACCATACATTTATCACACATCACACCTGACACTTTTCTCTACCCATTCCAAACTGCTTGCACACGCTTCTTCACCTCTTTCTGTCAGCCTGTCCATCACCAAAGCAAACAAGAAGGGGCTTAGAGCTGATCCTTGATGCAGTCCCACCTCCACCTTGAACTCCTCTGTCACTCCTACAGCACACCTCACTGCTGTCTCATAGCTCTTATACATGTTCTGCACCACTCTAACATACCTCTCTGCCACTCCAGACCTCCTCATGCAATACCACAGCTCCTCTCTCGGCACCCTGTCATTTGCTTTCTCTAAATCTACAACGACACAATGCAGCTCCCTCTGACCTTCTCTGTACTTCTCCATCAGCATTCTTAAACCAAAAAATAGCATCTGTAGTACTCTTTCTTGGCATGAAACCGTACTGCTGCTCACAAATGCTCACTTCTGACCTAAGCCTAGCTTCCACCACTCTTTCCCAAAGCTTCATTGTATGACTCATTAGCTTCATTCCTCTGTAGTTGTCACAGTTCTGTACGTCTCCCTTGTTCTTAAAAATCGGCACCAGAACACTTTTCCTCCATTCCTCAAGCATCTTCTCACTCGTCAAGATCTTGTTGAACAACCTAGTCAAAAACTCTACTGCCACCTCTCCTAGACACTTCCATACCTCCACAGGTATGTCATCAAGGCCAACTGCCTTTCCCCTCTTCATCCTCTTCAAAGCTTTCCTCACTTCATCCTTACTAATCTCAGCTACTTCCTGATCCACAACAGTCACCTCTTCTACTCTACATTCTCTCTCATTTTGCTCATTCATCAGCTTTCAAAGTACTCTTTCCATCTTCCCATCACACAATTGGCACCTATCAGTACATTTCCATCCCTATCCTTAATCACCCTAACCTGCTGCACATCCTTTCCATCTCTATCTCTCTGCCTTGCCAACCTGTACAAATCATTCTCTCCCTCTTTACTGTCCAACCTAGCATACAGGTCATCATACGCCCTTTGTTTGGCCTTTGCCACCTCTACCTTCACCATACGCTGCATCTCCCTGTACTCCTGTCTACTCTTCTCAGTCCTCTCAGTGTCCCACTTCTTCTTAGCTAACTTCTTTCTCTGTATAAGTCTCCTTATCTGCTTTACTCCTTCCGGATGACACAGCAAGTACCCTCCTACCCATCTCCCTAATCATATTAGCTGTATTTGTCCAATCATCTGGGAGCACCAAGCTCCTGGCCACCAAGAGCCTGTCTCAACTCCTCCCTGAAAACCTCGCAACACTCTTCTTTTTTCAGTTTCCACCACCTGGTCCTCTGCTCCACCTTTGTTCTCTTCATCTTCCTCACCATCAGTTTCATCCTGCAGACCACCATCCTATGCTGTTACAACATTGATCATTATTCATTCAACTTCAAGCTTCAGACTCATCAGCCTATCTGACACCCTTTTCACTTCCAGAACGTTCCTAACAAACTCCTCCTTCAGGATAACTCCTACTCCATTTCTCTTTCCATCTACACCATGGTAGAACAACTTAAACCCTTCTCCTAAGCTTCTAGCCTTGCTACTTTTCCACCTGGTCTCCTGAACACATAGTATAGCCACCTTCCTTCTCTGCATCATGTCCACCAGCTCTGTAGCTTTACCTGTCATAGTTCCAACATTCAAAGTCCCTACTTTCAGTTCCACACTCTTGCCTTTCCTCTTCTCTCTCTGCCTATGCACATGCCTTCCGTCGACCAACAGTAGTCCAATTTCCACTTGCACCCTGTAGGTCAACAGCACCGGTGGCGGTCGTTGTTAACCCGGGCCTCGACCGATCCGGTATGAAATCCCTGTTTGTGATTTGCATATTTGCTTTGGCTTTGGTTTTACATCGGATGCCCTTCCTGACACAACCCTCTGCATTTATCCGGACTTGGGACCAGCACAAGGAATCACTGGCTTGTGACCTCTTATGGTTGCATTAAAAAAGTATGTGAACCTCTGCTTTCAGTATCTGGTGCGACCCCCTTGTGCAACAACAACTGCAACTAAACATCTCAAGTAGGGTTGCACTGATACCGATATCAGTATTGTGTATCAGGCCAATACTTCATTAATATACTCGTACTCATACTCATAAATAAATTGCCATACCACGCACTGTTACCACTCAATGGTATTTCACTACAACTAACTGATCGTAGTCGGCGGATGTAATTTGTTGTCCTACCTGACTTCAATGTCAAGGGGGAGACAACGATCCAGAAACTTAGGTTCAGAGGTCCTGCCCACAAGCTTGTGTGAAATCCAGGGCTCCAGATGGCGACTACAGTGTTCGCCAGTGCGACTGGATTTTTATTTTCCAACTAGTTTGTTCTTTCCAGTCGCCAATGGCAACTGTCTCTCTCAATCCAAGGGATTTTTTTTTTTTTAAGAAGCAAGAGACAGCTTTTAATTATGCGCAGATACTATCAGCTCCAGCGTTTCCCGCAACGCTTTAAAGTTAAGGTGGCCATTGTGACTACGTCCCCTGCAGGGAAAATAAATAAATAAACATAAGAATCCTACTGTATCCATAGACAGTAAAAGAAGACCGCATTACAATGAAGCCGAATAGCGGCATCTAAACTTCCGAACTCAAAGAAGATGCTACAATGTTTATATGAAATAGGAACGAACGCAGAATTTCCCGACACTTTTCGTAGCTTAGCAACAACAAGTGCCGAGAAAGTGCTTTGGAAGTGAGGTTTTGATCCACTCTCAGCCCAAAAAAAGCATTTGGTGGACAGGGGTTTTTTAAGCAGCGTTCAGAGTGCTTCAAGTTGAAATCCGTTCAACTTCTAGAACAGCGCTTTCCTCGTCAATATCACTTCTCTTTTGCTAGCCAATCAAAATCGAGGAAGTATTAGTCATAATGTAAATAAAAGCCAGGCTCCTAACTTCTTTCTTTTGTCTGGAGCCCTGAATGTGTCAACAGAGTAAGTTTTGCTGACTTTTAAGTTGCCTGTGTTAACTATGCAGTACATTTCATTTCCTCTATCTGCTTATATTTACATTTTGTCTAATGTGATAACACTTTTTTGTTACAACCAGAAAGATCTGTTTATTTTTGGCGTGGAATAGCTTTGTGTTAATGATTTGATATTTAGCCTTATTATAGCCTTATTATAATCTGCACAGGAGAAAATAATCTGCCTCCCAATTAATTACATCTAAGAATCTAAGAAGTATCGGTATCGGTACTCGGTATCGGCAAGTACACAAATAAAAATACTCGTACTCGTATCGGTTCGTAAAAAAGTGGTATCGGTGCATCCTTAATCTCCAGCAACTGTTGATAAGTCCTGCAAATTGGCTTGGAGGAATTTTAGCATGTGTACAGAACAGCTTCAACTCTGAGATGCAGGTGGGTTTCCTCAAATGAACTGCTCACTTCAGGTTCTTCCACAATATTTTGATTTGGTTTAGGTCAGGACTTTGACTTGGCCATTCCAAAACATGAATTTTATTCTATTTTAACTATTCCTTTGTAGAACGACTTGTTTGCTTAGAGTTATTGTCTTGCTGCATGACCCACTTCCTCTTGAGTTTCAGTTCATGGACAGATCCCCTAACATTTTCCTTTAGAATTCACTGGTATTAATCAGAATCCATTGCTCCATCAACGATGGCAAGTCGTTCTTTCCCAGCTGCATCAAAACAGACCTGAACCGTGACACTACCACCACCATGTTCACAGATAGGATAAGGGTTTTATGCTGCAGTAAAGTGCTTTCCTTTCTCTAAACATAACACCTCTCATTTAAACCAAAAAGTTCTATTTTGGTATCATCTATCCACAAAATACCATTACCACTCTGGTTTGTCCACGTGATCTATAGCAAACTGCACACTGGCAGCAATGTTCTTTTTGGAAAGCAATGGCTTTCTCCTTGCAACCCTGTCATCCACACCACTGTTGTTCCGTCTTCTGCTGATGATGGGCTCATGAACATCAACACTGGCCAATGTGAGAGAGGCCTTTAGTTGTGTAGAGGTTTCTCTGGATCCTTTGTGACCTCGCTGACTATTACACACATTGCTGTAGGAGTGATCTTTGTTGGTTGACCACTGCTGGGGAAGGTGACAGTGGTCTTGAATTTCCTCCATTTGTACACAGTCTGTCTGACTTTGGATTGGTGGAGTCCAAACTCTTTAGAGACTGATTTATAACCTTTTACAGCCTGATGAGCCATAACAACTCTTTTACTGAGGGTCTCAGAAATCTCCTTTTGTCATGCGATGATACACCCACAAACACGTGTTGTGAAGATCAGACTTTGATAAATCCCTGTTCTTTAAATAAAACAGGGCAACCACTCACACCTGATTGTCAGCCAGTTGACTGGAAAACACCTGACTCAATTTTCACCCTCAAATTCTTTGCTAATCCAAGAGGTTCATATACTTTTGCCACACGCAGATATGTAATATTGGATCATTTTCCTCAGTAAATAAATAATCAAGTAAAATATCTTTGTCTCATTTGTTTAATTTGGTTCTCTGTGAAAATCTGATGATGTTTAGGTCATATTTATGCAGAAATCTAGATCTAAATCTAGTTCTAAAGGATTGACAAAACTGTCAAGTAAAAAAACAAATTACTTTATAATTGAAAATGAACTTTGCTATTTGTACAGAATATACAAAATGTTTCTAAAGTGTGCATGTATTTCGCCATAAAATTGTGTGCTTGTTTAAAAATTGTGTCTAAATATTCTGAGTTAAATAAAAAATTCTTATAATTATATTCTTATAATTTAATTATTTAATTTATAAGAATGATTATAAAATTATAAAAATTTTTAATTAAAAATTCTTATAATTCTTATAATCATTCTTATAAAATTTTGTACACAACACTTAAGACAATGTTTGAATGCTCCGCAGTTAAAATTGATTATTTAGCACTTGTCAACACAAATGAGAAAAATATCTCTCCCAAAGACATTGACAAGAAATTCCTATTTTCGACTTCATCCCATCCCGTCCCCGGAATATCATCAATCGTATCAATTTCCAGATCATACCCGCCCAGCCAGAGGCTCACACTGGGACAAAACTACAATAATCTCATTTCCTTTCAAGATAACTGAAATTGTGTGGGACAGCTCATGCTGGGTTTCATTTCATTTGTAACATGCAGGCAGGGTAATACTAGCCCTAGAGAGATTTTAATCAGCAGTACTAATCCTGGACAGACATGCACGATCTATCAAAGACCATCGCCTTAGAACTGATCATATCTGTAATCGATGTCAGGATAGAGCAGAGATTAATAATAAATCAGCTGAGAGCTGTAATCAGTCTTCATATGCTAAGAGTGCAATGCAAGTGTGGTCAGTAAGAGTTTGTGTGTGTGCGTGTGCGTGTCTGTGTGCACTGGCAGATTGCCACACACATGGGGAGAGAGAGGCCAAATGAGCTCTACCTTCTGTTTAGGTTCTATCTGGCCCAGGGAGAGAGAGAAGCACTTACACAAGGAGACAGTGAAATCGAGAGAGCAAACCTCGGAATAGCTCTGACCCAAACAAAGCCTGAGCAAGGTGAAGACTTCTGCCAAGTCACACAAAGTTGGTCTTAGCAGATAATTTGTAACATGTTCAAGTAGCAACACATTTTTCACTCAAGGCGTACGTGACCAGGGTGGGGATCAAAAACAAAAGCGACTCGTCTGAAACAGAACGAAAGCTAAAAGCTGAATGCTAACTCCTCACTTAGTTTGGCGATAAAAATGTATACGTTAAACTTATTATATGGACAATCCATTGTGCAGAGTAAACCTAACTCATTGAACAAAATACCTGTGAAACATCAGCTAGCTTTTAGTTAAGAAGCCTAATCCTATCAAGTCAAACAATATAATTATTTAAATTATTGTTGGCGTGCATTATCCAAAAGTATATTTTAAACCAGACCATAACACAATTCTAACCCACAAATCAAACAACAAATATCAAATTTCTTATAAGTAATAGACTATAAGTAATATTAGCAACAAATTATTAAACTTATTTAGCAGTAATTTTAAGGATTTATGTGAAACCTTCAGTTATTTTGTCATTGTGAACATACTACAGCACAGCACACAGTGACCTCTGCATTTAAGCCACCCGTAAAGGAGTAGTGGGCAGCCTACATGGGCAGCGCCCAGGAAGCAGTGCTTGGTGACGGTACCTTGCTCATGAGTACCTCAGTTGTACCTTTTACCCAGACCTATCCTCCTATCTGAGTTGCTCTAACTGTATATTTACCCTTTCTCCTGCAGTATCAGTGTTCATCACCTTTGACTTTTTGAATAAAGTGTTTGATATACCATCTGCATTAGCCATCATTATCATCACCAGTGTGATGACATATAGCGTGCTAAAAGCCTACTTCATCCCTCACATTCTCTCTTTTTCCATTTTTCCTTTTCCTTCGCTCTTTTATCTCCTTATTCTCTCACTCCAGAGCGTCTGGTGTTTGTTTGGTTGTATGGTCTGTGGCCAGGATGTTAAACCGCAAAGCATGAGGACAGTATATTTGAGCTTCAAACAGGCAAAAGCAGGGGATGTAATGGCAAAATTACCTGATGCCAGTGTGGATCTAGTTGGCAGTGAACTAAGGGATGTGTTTTCATTTAAATCTGGCTAAATAACAAATATTTTAAAAACAATTAAGCCAAAAAACTCTCCAAGAATGTTGAGTAAAACAAAGAACATTCCACAATAAGAATATTGTTCAAAATACAAAGTTGGCGCTGCCTTGTTTCCTATAGATTCACTGAGCATAAGCAAACAGCATTTTCTCAGGGGTTTCCCTCACTTCCTAGAGTCACTCTTGGTCAGTATCAACAGACTGAGAGGTATCAGGAAAAAAATGGTTCTGTAGACACAGTGGACTGTTTCTGTACTGTCTTTCTGGCTGTGTCTGCTAGCATGGCAAATACACACATCATGAAACCTTGTTGACAACCTCAAGAAAACTGACACACCATGTTGCATGTCTCATTTTCTTAGCCTCCACACATTTGGAGATCACAGATAAATTGATGACTCGCCAAGTGTGTTATCTCTAGAGTAGTCACCTCATAGTTCACAGAAGAAAGGATGCATAACTGCATGCACATTAGGGTGGACAGGGGTCTTATGATTTAAAACTGAGAACAAGTCTAATCTTCCAACTAATCTTCCTGACTATTGCAGCAGCCACGTTTGGACGACTTAAAGGACTTCATGTGTTTCAAATATAAACAGGTCCAGGTTCCATGACACGTATCACTTGAAAGCAGGGTCACCAATTATTTAGGTAAGGGTATCATTGAAGGTATCCTTGTAAGTTACTGTTTCCAAGCTCTGCTCCCCAGGTGCTGCCCATGTCAGTTGCCCACTGCTCCTTGATTTAAAAGAGGTTCCAGTGCTGTGGTGTGTTCATAACAAATACTAATTTTCAGTGTACTGCACTGCATCACCATGTTGACCTTGAATCGGTCCTAAATATGCAAATATGTTGTGTATGAAGATGGCCACATAGATCAGATACTTAAAACAGACAGGGGGCGTAATGTAATGACCAGAACATTGCTGGATGGACAAAGTGAACTTCAACAATTGCTACCATGGGACCTGCCCAATTCCATGGAGTTAAAGCCCAGTTACAGCTAGTCCTGTGCTAGGACAAGATGTTCTGTGAGCAATACTCTCTACAGAATAGAAACACTTTAGGACAACAGAGGAAACTCCAAACATCCTCAACTGGATATGTTCAGTCCATGTCAGGTCTTCGGAGATGTGGATGCGCGGAAATACTTAATCACCCTCTTCACTGGAGCTCCATTGATGTTGAGGTGCTTATAGTCATGTTGTTACATCTCCTGCTGGGGAGTCCACCACCAGCTCTTTAGTCTTGCTGAGCATTCAGCTGGAGGCAGTTTTTCCCCTAACACAAAGAACAGGTTCTCCACCTTGTCCATGTAGGTCACCACATCATTGTCAGAGAAGAAGCCCATCACCACCATGTTATCAGCAAACTAAACAATGATGTAGGAGCCATAAGTGGCCACACAGTCTGAAGTGTAGAGTGAGTACAACAGTAGAGAAAGGACACAATCTTGTGGAGCTCCCGTGTTGATGGTGATACTGCAGGAGATACACCCTCACCACCTGAGTCTGTGAGAAAGTCCAACACCTACACACACAAACAATTGTTGAGACCTAGATCCCTCAGCTTTGAGAACAGTCTATGGGAACAGTTGAATGCTGACCTATAGACAATGAACAGCAATCTCAAATAGTTAGTCTGTCTCTTGTCCAAGTGGCTGAGAATGGTGTGCAGGATTGGGGAGATGGCATCCTCTGTCGATCTGTTGGAGCAGTAGGAGAACTGGAGTGGGTCTGTGGTGCTGGGAATGGAGGAGGAGATTATGTTTTTCAGCATTTTCTTGAGCACCTTCATGACCACTGATGTCAACAGGCCGGTGGTCATTCAGGCATGAATGCTTCTTCTTCCTGGACACTGGGATGAAGGTGGATCTTTTGAAGCATGTGGGGACAATGGACTTCACCAGGGACTCATTAAAGATGGAGTTGAACACATCTGACAGCTAGTCAACGGTTCGGTATTCGCCCCACAATCAGAAGGTCACCGGATCGAATCCAGGACTGTTAAAAGTTACACTAGAAATTGCTCATGAGCAAAATTACCATCTGAAAGCACTGTCCCGGGCACTGCCCATATTAGCTGCCCTGCTCCTTCACACTTATGGGTCAAATGCAGAGGTCACATTTGCGTTTGTGGTACACTGTGTGCACAATAACATGGTGTGTTCACAATGAATGGCATACTTTTAAGTGATATTTAGGAAGAAATATCTTCTCAAAATTTCTCTTGATTCTAGACAAAATGGAAGGCTGTTGTAATGCTTACAAGAGGTCATCTCTGAACATGATTTTTTCTTTCAGCCAAATGATTTCTAATAACCCCCTCCTCCAGATTCCAAAACTTGAAAAACTAGCTAAGTCCCATAGGGCTGCAACATAATGCTTAATCAGTTCTTCTAAGATAGCTGGTAAAACAGAATTTGGATAAGAATCATTCACAGCACAAGAAATTGAGAGGATGGAGGCAACAAACACTTTTATGTGTGAAATTACACACAGGTCAGTTACTTCCTGCCAGTTTGTTTTGGGCCCTGCATTAGCTGCATAATGCTCCCCTAGACAGATGCATTTGACATTTCAAAGTATTTATTTTTCAAACTGGATAGGTTTACTACAGTCCCCACTGATGTCCCCAGTGCCCTACACAAAGCTGGTCTGGTATTACACTGAACAGCTATTTTCCTAAATTATTAGGCTTTGCATTAAATGTTTCCCTAAAATACATTGTGTTTAAGTGCAAAATTATTACCAAAAGCCTACTCAGGCTCTGGAATAGAATCACGGTGTGAAAATCTGCCAATCTTTGGTGAATTTACATAAACTTTCATCTTAAGATATGAGGGTATAAACATGGAGTTCTAAGAAATGTACAGTTTGTGGTCATAGATTATATTCCTAACTTGTTGTTGTTTGAGAACTGCTTGAACTCTATTCGATGGGCTTGGGTATGAATCACCGCTCAATATTGAAAGAAAAAAGGTAAATCCAAACCAAACAACTGATTTACTAGTGCAAATTAGGACTGCAATATATATTTTTTGAGCATGACTGTCTATATAATTCACTTCAATTTACTACCCAAAATGTGAAAGGATGGTTTAAGAAATACAACATTTCATTTCTTTAATATTCTCTAAACGCATATTTCTCCCTCTCTCTCAGACAAACACACACAAAGACACTGATATTTATACATTAGGCAATTTGTTTAATGCAGTGCTGATGTTGGCAATAAGAGTTTAGGAAGCAGCAATAAGACACACAAACTGTAGTTCTACGAACAACTTTTAATAACTTGACTGAATATATTTCAGTTGGTTTATAGACATGTCCTCTGGCAGCAAAGTCCTCACCTCATACATATTTAGACTTTAGGAACACAAATCTACCAAGTCTGTCCCAGACAACCTGCAGACGTACTGATATATTTCTGCAGCTAACTGTGAAATATTTCACTGAGAAAGACACTAAAGTCAGAAAGTGGAGAATCTGAAAGTACAAGTAAAAAAAACACATAGCATAAGCACTGAACTCTGGAATTCCAATCCTCTTTATCACACTACAAAAAGAAATGAATGATCCTAATGCACAACACCTAAACCCTTAGTACAAAAGACTAAAAAGCTGCTTTTTCCACATTTTCTGTAATAAAGGACTGACATAAGAACAATAACAATCCAAATATCTTTCTTCTATAATCCAAAAATAATTTCTCATTTTCTAATATGTTTCTTTTGATTCTGTTATTCAGCTCCCTTCTGCCTCTAAAATCTTTTCTTGGTTCCAATTTTTGACACCTTTTTAAAGTGTGGCCAATTATTAAAGTGAGACCGACACCACTGTTGGCTAAAGGGAAATTTGAGTGCTTGAATCGAAGGCAACTGGACTTTTTGTAGGTTTTTGATGATCAAAGGACTTCTTCAGGTCTAAAAAAAACTAATTGA